>JAAGEH010000012.1:30384889-30468316 GCA_011751065.1 Lasiurus cinereus | reverse complement strand
CCCTCCCTCCCTCCCTTCCTCCCTCCCTCTCATTAGGGATTGCTTAGGTTTTGGTTAAAAGAAGTGAAAAAATGGTGAAAATAGCCAATGGAAAGAACTATCCATGTAAGGTCACTTGACCTTGGACTGGCCTGTGGTAGTTGTGGAAGCCTGTTGTGGCAGACAAGGGTGTATGTGTGACAGTGGGGGTAGAGCATATATCTGTATCATCTGAAGAGTCAAGTATCACTGAATAACTCTTATGTATGCTTGAGTGTCAGACAGAATAAGAGTACTGAGAGAGATAGAGTTGGAAACATGTGAGAGGAAGCAGGGTGGGGTACAGAGATGGAAACTTACTACTAAGACAGAGTCAAGAGACTTATAAGTATTTCATGGGACTTCTTGTTATCTATTTAGGACAAGGAATTGGGTAGAAAAGTGCTTGGCTCATAATCCATGAAAGGGAGCACTGAGTTAAAAGAAAGACATGGACATGTAGTTAAGCATTATTCAAATGGAATTATCCAGCAAAATGTGGCAAATCCAATTTACTTATGAGAGGAAAAGTAATTATGGTGAAAATTATTCTGATTTTTCCAACATTGCCATAATATGTGGTTGGAGTGCAAATGTTTGGGCCCAGGAAAAAGAAGGTGGAAGCAGTAATAGAGAATAAAGCTTCAATTCTAGATCATCCTCTTCCTGATGGGAATTACCAGTGTTTCTTAAACAAGCAGAACTGAGAGAATATTGATATGAGGATGGTGTGCATAGTAACTAAAATCAGAGTGACCACATTTGCTTACATATTCCTCCACATATTCCTGCCCTATTTTGCTGCCTTTTTGATTGTTGGCATAACTTCCTCAGATTACAATTAAACTTCTTTATGTCTGTTTGAAGACAACAAAATAGGAAAGTTAGATGGCAGTTGCTGTTTCAAAATGCATGTCATGACTTTTTAGAGAATTGTGAAATTATTTTACTGGGCCTTGATCACTATTAAAAATAAAAAGGATAGCATATGAGAAAAAAGAACCAAGAATGTCTTGGTGCAAAATATCTAATATATTATTTAAAAAACTTTTGTTTTAGTTATTTGCGCGCGCATGCGTGCATGTGTGTGTGCATGTGTGTGTGTGTGTGTGTGTGTGTGTGTGTGTGTGTGTGTGTGTGTGGTGTATAGTAACGATGTGAAATTTATTTCTTACCATATCTTAAAAAATGTTTGAAAGCCACTGACTTTTTTTTAAGTTACAAAATTTTATTAAAATGTTTCTTTTTTTTTTCAAATGTAGATTTTATTTTACTTTTTAATTTTTTTTAACTAATGTGTTACATGTATACGTATCTTCCCATTGCACCCCCCCCACCCTCAGGCATACCCTAACCCTCCCAGTGTCTTGTGTTCATTGATTATGAAAGCCACTGATTTTGATTCACAAAACAAAATCAATGTTGATTATTATGGATGGAAGAAAAAACAAAACCTCAAAACTGTTACTGGAGGATCAGATTTGAGTTCCACCCCTGATTATACTACTAAATAGCCGAGTAACTATGTTGGTTCTCTTTACTCAACTATAAAATTAGGCATTTAATTGAATGATCTCTAAGACCTCTTCCAGCTCTGAAATTTAGACATAATCTTACTTTTAACTGAGTGGCTGCCATGGTGATGAATGAAGAATTGCTCAGAAATTAAGGATCTGAAACAGCATTTGCATTGCCCAAATTCCATTCTTATATTATTCTCATCCAGAAGAGGAGGAGAGCTCCAGCCTCTATTTTATTTTAATAGATGAATAGGAATACTAATAATATTCCCTTTATAGGTTCTTTAAATATCTCTACATTGAGAATTCAAAAGTGTTATATTGATTTTTATATCTGGCTAATAAGACTCTTGGTAGCCAGAGTCCAATATGTTTTTAGTTCCCTGTCCCTTTTCCCCCAATTTAACCATCCTGTCACTCACTGAGGTTGAATGAGCAGGCTGTTTGCCCAGTGTATAATCTCAAGTCCCTTGGAACAGGGTTCAGAGCCACTAAACTTTCTGAGTGTGGAATTTACTTTTCATTTTTATTCATAGAGCACTGTCAGCTCTGCCTTTAAAACCAAAGGGAAAACATAACTGGCAATGATTTAAAATTTCTTAAAGGGAACTCAGTATATTGCATCTTGCTAATTTTGAAAAATACAACTGTATTATATCTGCATATAAATGCACATTAGAATGTATAAAGTTCTTATTTTTTAGCTTATATTTATAATATTTAAAACAATAGTCATAATTTGTCTCTAGGTTAAGTAATTAGTATTTATTTTAATATTTCATGTCTGTTTCCTTAAAAGAAAGAAGATACTTAGTCTTTAAAAGTGGCAGATGATCCCTAGCAGGTTTGGCTCAGTGAACAGAGCTTTGACCTGCAGAGTAAAGGGTCCCAGGTTCAATTCCGTTTAAGGGCACATGCCCAAGTTGCAGGCTTGATCCCCAGTGGGGAGGGTGCAGATGCAGCCAATCGATGATTCTCTCTTATCACTGATGTTTCTATCTCTCTTTTTCTCTTCCTTCCTTCCTGAAATTAATAAAAATATAAATTAAAAAAAGTGGGGAACAGTCCAGCATGCATGGCTCAGTGGTTGAACATTGACCATGAACCATGTGGTCACAATTGTATTCCTGGTGAGGGCACATGCCTGGATTGTGGGTTTGATCCCCAGTATGGGGCATGCAGGAGACAGCTGATCAATGATTTGCTCTCATCATTGATGTTTATTTCTCTCCCTCCCTTTCTCTCTGAAATAAAAAAAAAGTAAAAATAAAAGTGGGAAATGGATGATAAGCAGGAAGAAAAAACTGATTATCAGCAGGACAAGAAATACTGTGTCAATGCCCTTTTGAAGATACACTGGGGAAGCAATTCTTTTATCACCATTTAAATGTTCCTGGAATGGAGTTTCTGTATGCCTATGAAATAAATCCTAGTTACTTTTCCTTAATTGAGCCTCTATCAAGCAAAATCTATGGTTTGGGAGCACAGGTAGATTTATATTCTTAAAAGAGCTTTACTTTGGTGGGAAATCAGAGGCTTAATTGTAAGGGTAAGATGGTTAGAATTTTATATATTTTAGCACTTTTTCTGAATTTCTTCCTTCCTCTGGAAACTTAGCACATCTGTCAAAAGTTATCAACAAAAACATGAAATCAATATACCATGCATCCACCATAACCAAGAAAATTCTGCATTTAATATGGAATTGTTTAGAAGAGAAAACATGGCCATTTGCTCTCATACAACATAATTCAGTTGTTTGCTTTCTGGCCCAAGTTAGACAAATCTCTCTTAACCACAGTTACCTATTTCTCCAAGCTTAGTAATTTTCTATGAAAGCATTTTCTATGTGCTGTATTATGGTGAAGACAATTGTATGGTTAATGAAGACTTTTAATTAGAGTTGTAAAAACAGATCCAAATTTTATTACAAATCCATGCATTCCATTGATTAGTTCAATAAAAAGATCTTTATCTGGGAACATATTAGATTCCACCTTTCAAGTTTAGCTCCAGAAATATAAAAAATAATTACAAAATCTTGTCCTAGAATAATAGATTATTATTAGTTGAATAAATGAAATAGAATAAAAAGGCATATTTCATATCTGTAGGACTAGATTTTATCTTATGAATCTTTATATGTGCTTTATTTATCAGTTAATATATGGAAATATTTTTACTCACATATAAGGAACTTAAAACTCAGTCCTTTGCCTGATAAAAAATTTCAAAAAATGGTATATTTAATAAATTTTTCACAAATTTTATAGTTACAAATAAGGAAAACTTCAATTACTTTATTTTTAATCTCTTTATAAATCTTCAACTGAGGGGGTAATTTATTTTAGAGAGAGGACAGGGGAGAGAAAGAGAAACATTGATACAAGAGACAAACATCTGCTCAACGCAGTTTGCCTCCCATACATGACCCCACCAGGGATCACATACCCACAACCTAGATATGAACCTTAACCATTAATTGAACCCACCATATTTTGGTGTATGGGGTGATACTCCAAACAACTGAGTCACCTGGCCAGGTCTCCCATTACTTTCACAACTTGTATTAGAATACAAAGCCACTAATTATTTTTGAGCATGGTTCTCTAATATTTTATTCAGGTCTTGCTTAGAAACACATTGGAATCATTACCTGACTTTTAGGAAAGAGAAATTCTTTTTCCAATTAAAAATAAACCCACTGGCACACCCTAGCTCTTATTTCTTTTGTCTAGAAATGCTCATTTGACTTTCAGATTAGGATATAAAATGATATCAACCAGAGAGAAGTAATATTCCTGGAGGTGACATTTTTCAAAGTCAGTTTGGCCAGTATGTAGCTATAAAAACTAACCTTTTAGTTTTCATATAGTATGGACAACAAAACAAACAAAAAATGTATATTATATAGCACATAGCCTCTTACTTTATGTTTACCAGGGATCATTAATTTCGTCTGGAATAATGGCAAGCAAAATTCTGAAAATAGAATCTTATATAATAAAACCCTAAAATGCAAATCAACTGAACAGGGGGATGACCAGCAGAATGATCAGTCACTATGATGCTCACTGATCACTAGGGGGATCAGTTCCTGCCCCCTAGTGGTCAGTGTGCTCCCACAGGGAAAGCACTGCTCAGCCAGAAGCTGGGCTCATGGTTGGCAAGCACAGCAGTGGTGGAGGGAGTCTTTCCTGCCTCTGCTGCAGGCAGGAGGTAAGGAGTGAGGAGGTAAGTAAGAAGCAAGGGTTCCTGGACTGTTAGAGCCCCGGATTGTGAGAGGGATGTCTGAGAGGGATGCCAGAGAGATTGGGCCCAAGGTGACAGGTGGACATCCCCTGAGGGGTCCTGGACAGCAAGAGGGACTAGTAGGCCAGGCTGAGTTACTCACCCTGCCAGTGCCAGAATTTCATGCACCAGGCCTCTAGTACTTATAAAACATATCATGTTAAACTGAAAGTTCATGCCCTAACTGGTTTGGCTCAGTGGATCGAGCATTGCCTATAGACTGAAAGGTCCCAGGTTTGATTCCAGTCAAGGGTATGTAAGTACCTTGGCTGTGGGCACATCCTCAATAGGGGGTGTGCTTGAGGCAGCTGATTGATGTTTCTCTCTCATCAATGTTTCTAACTCTCTGTCGCTTTCCCTTCCTCTCTAAAAAATCAATAAAATATATTTTAAAAAGAACAAAAACTCACTGATGTCACTTTTATAAATTCTAAGCTAAAGTTGACACACTTTGTGACAAATCAAGTATGTCTCTACTCAAGTGAACTATGAAATCCTAAAACATAAATTGTAAACATACTAAATATTACCATGGTTATTGGTACTTTGCAATTAGAGGACATTAGGAACAAATATTAGCTTTAAAATTTTTGTCTTATAACAATAAAAAAAAAAGATGACTTAATATATGTTGCAGCACTTATTGGACATGGGTGAAATTCCAAACCTCTTAAACTTTTCTTAATGAGACATGACCTTGACTATGCTGTTTGCTTTCTTGCCCATCCCACTTCAACTGGACATTATGTATTAAACACAAAGAATGAAAGAAAAATGCAATACAAGTTACCTTGTTTATTGCTTTGCCAAAACATAACTTCCAATATGTATTTTGGAGATAATTTTATAGTCTAGAATGACATAATCTTACTCCAGACTTAAAAGATGGTACTTGTGAGTTAGAAGATTGAGAGAGCACTAAATAAGGGTAAGGCTATTTTGGAGTGCAGGATTCAGCTTTCCTCTGGCAGACAAAAACTTTTGTAAGATCAATGACCATACTATTCAATTCCTGAGCCTATTTTCTATTTCATACAGTAAGGTTCATGTCTACTACCTAAAGATATACTGCAATTTTTGATCCCACACTTGATGAACTAACACTGAAATAGTTCTATTAAGTTTTGTTAAAATTTTTTGGAATCTTAGAATAATACAACATGTCAATATGACATTATAGGCACATAGGAAATTCTAAGCCAGACCATCGACCACTGAACATATTTTAATGGTCTTTGGAGCAAATGTCAAAAGTAAAATTTGTAAGCAAAAAATATTTTTTCAGTGATTTTTATTTTGAACTTCTTATTGTGTTAGTATGAACATGGAAACATTTAAAAAATAAATGAATGCATATATCCTCTAAGTCTATAAATTATTGGGTGAAACCAAACTCTGAATACACATTTAAACAAATAATTTTGTTAGTATTATGTTAGTTATATACATTTTAAAATATGTAGCCAGTTTTTTTCCTGCAGTTTTTTCCTAGATGTTTTTATAGCACTCTAATTCCTTCATCCTGTTATAAATGATTTTTATTTTTGTTTTCTATTGTTAACATCCCATTAATTAACAATTTAAATGAGCAAGGCTACTTTACTAATAAGATTGTGTTAGTAGTGTTATGTATAATATGTTAATCTTAATTTACTTTCTTTACTTTTAAATAAATTACAATATATTAGTGATTTATAAAAATACAATAAAATTGTAAAATGATGTAATGTTATATTCCCAAGTCTCAAAATGGTTTCACTGTAGAGCCCAGTGCATTTTACAAACGTGAATTAAAAAATTAATGCAACCAAATTTCTTTTTTTATATAATGCACTGCTCTTTGATCTGGTAGTAAAATTAAATAATATAAAAATAGGAAAAGGGAAAAGTTGAGCTTCATTAGGTTATGAATTCTGTTAGGAAAGCTTGAACAAAAGCTCCAGGTCATCCTAGAAGCAACATGGTAAAAAAGAATACAGATAAGGTAGTAGTGAAGATAAGTGTCTATTCCTTTTCCAAATTTCCTCCATACTTTCTAGTTCTTCAACTCACTTTGGGAGAATTGTTATCTCCCATTAATGGTGTATTCAGAGAGGTTCATGACTGAGAATGAATGTAAATAAGATGATATGCCATTATATAAAAAAAGAAATTTGGTTGCACATATCAGTATGAGGTTCTAGGCACATTAATTTAAATTTGAGTAACTTCATCTACAAATAACTACACACCAGGAAGAAAAAGAAAAGTGTATTGAAGATAAAGAAAATTCATTGTCCCAGATAACAAGAAATCTTTAGATAGCATTTTCCCCTTGATTCAGAATTCAAGACACAGAGTTCTTTTGTCTTTCCGTTTTTGTCATCCATAATCTATCCATTGGTGGCCTTCTTGGTCAGAAGTCTACAGTAGCTTCAAGCCTTAGTATTCAGGCTACAAAGCATCAAAAATAGGAAGAGAGTTTGAACATTGAGGCTGGAGAGAGAGTTGAAGCTTTTATCCTAGCACATAGGCTTTTATTGAGAGAAGAATGTTTTCAGGTTCCGCAAGTATACTTCCTATAGATCTGTAGTGGTTTCCAGGAAAAATAAAAAAAAATAACTCCATTGAGATTCTAGCATCTGCACCCTCAAACTTTAGGGCTTTGAAATTAAGGAATGTTGATATTAGAAACATCTAAGCCCATAGAAGACTTTTATGAGTTTATCTGAGCCACACTGACAATAGAAAGAAACAAAATCTCAATGGGTTAATTGAGAAAATGTTCCAGAGAATTGCAGTTTTACAGCTCATTTTAATAGAATCAAAGAAGGCAACATAAAATTCATTGGTGGTAGATTAAGAAGGGTGGGAAAAAGCAAAACAAGGAAATCTCTTTAAATGGATAAAAAGCAAAGTGGTGAGATATATTTCTTTTATATGTATGAGTAACAGGATAGCTAATGATTAACATTTACAGCACATAGAGATGGTATGTGGGAAATAGGATAACAATGAGGGGTTCTATGGTCTCTTATTGTATGGAGGTTGTGCCCTAAGGGGTCTGAGGTTTCAGACATATTATTTTTTGTTATTGACTTGAGAGACAGGGAGAGAGAAAGAAACATTGATGAAAGATAACTATTCATCAGCTGCCTCCTATACACCCGCCTCTGGGGATCAAGCCCAAAACCTGGACATGTGCCCTGACCAGGAATCAAACTGGTGACCTCTTAGTGCATGGGATGATTATCATCCAGCTGAGTCACACCATCAAAATGATAGTAGATAGGCTCACTTAGGATAAAAATTGACCTTTGTCCATGAAGCTATAGGTCTAGGATAGTAGTTGGCAAACTCATTAGTCAACAGAGAGGCAAACCACTGCTCGCGAGTCACAGTTTGTCGACCAAAGGCTTAGGACATTGAATACAGCCATGACCCACTTTTAGTTAGGAATTTTTGTGTTCAGGCCATCTTATGTGGTTACTCTCAGCCTCTAGGTTTATAAGGCCCACCGTGCAGAGGCCTCCCTGAGCTTGTCCACAGGACTAAAGGGCTAGAAATAACTACTGGGGACAAAAGTATCTTCAATGAATTACAAGAACACTAAAGTTCACCAAATAGATTCACAACATGACTCCTAATTAGAAACTGATCACTTCCATCATTGAAGCTGACAATATTTTTCTAATTGTCAAAGATACAGATAAAAGACAAAGAAAACAGACGGTAGAGAGGAAAATGTCAGACAAGAAATACATCAGAAGTAATCCTGGAGTCAGTAATTGATGTGATGTTTTCATATGAGTTTTAGCTGAATGTCATCCCTGTCAGAGTTATGCTTCAGTCTGTCCCAGTGACTTTCCCAATTCAGTTGTCCAGTCATGTGGGAATTCTCTCAGAGGCATGGAAACTGCCTCTCATCTTATCTTAAATTCCCCACATTGCTCTTCAAGTGTCTGTCTTTCATTTTTCATTTCCCTTCCTCCTTCTGTGGGTTAGTCAATTGACCAATGCTTAAATAACATGAGCCACAGGGAAAGAACAAAATGGAATGAAAGAGTAGGAAAGCGCTCTTTATTATTTTAAGACAACAGGTTTTGGAGCCAGGACTCTGGACTTCTGTCTTCAACTATAGACCATATTGGTGAATCAGAATAAAATTAGCACCAGCAATTGAGGTTGTGACTGCTAGAGTCCATGTGAGAAAAATATGATAGAGAAGGCAATGAAAGAGAATGAAAATGGCAGTTTCCCTGGATAAGTAGGGATTAGGGGGATGTTATGTTGCCAGGAGATAAGCAGGCTTGATATTTCTCAGGAATATGGGAACTGACAGGCATGGAGAAGGAGAGGGCTAGGGTGGTAGCAGACAAATTTAGGAGAGTGTGACATCTAGTGCTTCACTGTGTCTACCTGAGGTACATGAACTTCCAATTTTTCAATGTGTTTTGAGAGAACCACCCTCTTGACCTTTTCTATCTCACAAGAATGACTACTGCCCACCAGGAAATACATTGTTCAAAAAACAAAAACACCAAAATCACAATGCCCTTAGAAAGTTCCACTGGAGAGGCCATCATAGCACCTGTCTTAGAAAATAGCCCAGCAGACTCCCCATTTACTACATGAACATGGTCCCTGCTTCTCCACTTGGGCAGATTATGGGCATCTGCTACTTGTGAAAGTTTGTAACCTAGGTTCTTCTTAATTTGGTTTCCCAAGATTTTCTCTCCCACTTACTGTAAATATTTTTATTTTAATTTTTTTTTCTGTATAGTACATGCTTTGGCATTAAAAACAAAACACAACTTTCTCTTTGGGAAGAAACTGCTGCTTCAGGATTAACCAATTCTTAGAGATAGCAAAAGGCCTAAGGTGCATGTCTTTGATATATAAACAAACCCATCCAGAGCCCACAACTCTCAATGTCCCAAGCAGCCCAGGAAGCCATATTTCTCTGCTTTAAGTCTCCCAAAATAGGTGCCAAGCAACTGGGAACCATCCTATGTCCCAGAGCTCACTGAAGAAATTACTCAGAATAATCAGTCCTAACCTGTTTACCCTGCCCTACTTTGCTTTTCCCACAGAAACTTCAATTAAGACTCTGGTTATACCTTCCCATCACTCCCATTTTTTGCATCCTGACACCCTGGTGCCTTCTGACATGGTCTTGCATGGCATGTAATGCCTTCTGTCTCTAGAATATGTGGTTTTTTATTTTTTTTATTTTTTGAGCCTCTCTCTGTCTCCTCTTGTGACTACACCTGACTCACCATCTCATATTTACCATAACTCTCCAATATTTAAAATAAGTGGTAAAATTTTGGAACATGCCCTCAACTCTGCATATAGTACCTAATCCAGGGGGGGAAAATGCCTAGAATTGCAATGTATATTGGATTTCTAAAATAAACCACATGTACTGGAATTCATATTATTAATTCATGTTGCTGCTTATTGCATCTGCTATTTACCAATTAAATATTTAAATATTTTAACAATTGGTACTGTTAGCAGTGTGTACTGGATAACTTCAGCCCTGGATCCACCCTTGATGAATATTACCATTAAGATTCAGAGGATCTCTGTGCAAAACCAGGTCAATGACACTTCTTAGACAAAACTGCCTTTGCAATGATAAATAACATTGTTTCTTATTTTTATATTTTTCTAATTTTTCAAGGTCTTTGGTTTTTTAATGATGGGATCTTAGCTGTTTATGGGTGCCAAGAGGTGAGCATTTGGGGCAATATTTCATTCACTATTTTTAAAAAGCTCTATGGAATTTTGGACACTTAAAGAGGAATTAGAAATTAAAGTATTAGATATTTTATTGACAGGATATAATTTAACCTTCAATTTCATTTAATTCCATCTTTTTTGAGTAAAAGCTGTTAACCTTCAATTTAATCTAATCTCATTTTTTGATTAAAGGCTGTCTAATGAATAATAAATAAATGTGACATTTTTCCATGTCATATACTACAATTTGAACAAACATACCAATGTTTAATTTTGAAAGGGTAAGCTACAGAGGCTCTGCTCACCTTCCAAAATAGTTAGAACTTGAGGGAAGAGAATAGGGCTCAGTGAAAAGAATGCAACTTTGAACAATAGATATAGTCTGGTCTGAATTCTGCCTCTATCACTTCCTTGGTCTGTTAGTATAGAAAGTAACTTCAATTTATTAATTTTTTCATTATTCAACCTTTCTGATTTTTTTTAACTTTTAAGTTTTTATTTATTTGTAAATTGAAATATAAATGATATCACTCAACCTTTCTGTGTAGGATATATATGGCCTGCACTTGTTTATCTTGGTGGAGCAGGAGAGAAGAACTTCAGGAGATATCTTACACAGATCATGGGCCACAGATGGGAGTGGATATCTGATATATCACCTGAAATCAAGATGGCTTACTAACAAAGGAAAGGCAAGGGCTTTGATTTAGCAATTCTTAGTCGGCTGATCAGGCTTATAATGACTGAGAGTTAACTGTAATGTAAACCTGTTCCCTTTTCCTTATCTACACAAAAAATTTGAGTTCACGACTTTAAACTTGAAGGTCTTCTATCCCATGGGCCATTTTGACTTTATACTAAATGAAGAGACTCCTCATTCTTGGGTCTCTTTCTTGTGCTCTGCTTGGCTGCTCTTTTGCTTCTGCTCACTGTGAAGGTGGTAAGGGTTAGAAGTAAAAATACACAGAAACACGATGTTATACAGCTTGTGTTCAGTGAAGGAAAACTTGACATATATTTAGTTTAAGTTCTACAGGGTAAAAAGTCCAGAATCCACCTTCAACTTTGAATATGTAAATGCCCTTACATGAAATGCTCTGACTGTTGAGGGAGGAAAAGAAGTAAAATCAAATGTCATGGATAGCTCAGCTCAGATCTGATTTCCAAAAATCACATTTCATATTTTTTTCCCAAGTGTATAAATATATTTGAATCTTCTTAAGCATTAATGACTTTTTAAAAGTTACTTACATTATATTCTTCACTGAAGGGCATAATACAAAGGAATCTCTTACGCATTGGAGTTGATGAAACGGATATTTACTCTTATGGAAGTAGGGATTTTTAAGTGGAGTTTTTATTAAAAACTTTGAAATTCTTATATGTCTTGACCTTTACTGGCTAGCATCTATGTTTTGTGTTATGGATGTATACTAACTTTCATAAATAGCAAATCTTGAGGGACTCTTCCTATAGTGTGACAGGGTAATTGGCATTGTACTAGCCCACTTATTATAAACAGTTATCAAACTGGACACAGTATATGAGATAACTATTTTAGACATTTCACAAGAGGCAACCCAAGACTGATCTCTCAGAGAAAAAAAACACAAAGTGAACCCTACAACTACCATTACATTCTCTGAGAGTGAGGAGGAGCCAAGCAGAGCATGATGGTTTTGCTGAGTGTAGAATGCAGAGATTGGAGTTCAGGGATGCTAAATGTATTGGAATTTAGCATCCCTGAACTCCAAGGAGCTGTGCAAAGAAGGAAAACTGCCAAGGAATCGTTTTTAAGTTTTGTACCAACTATTAAGCTGTGACGACAAAGAAAAAATGAGGAGCTGTGAATATGAGTAAATGTAGAGTGCAAATAAACTGTGAAATATAGGCTGTGGAGATGACACATTTCTGAGAGAAGTAGGAGTTGCAACCAGCTGAAACCTTTCTGAACATCGAGCACTCAGTAAAGGTCCCAGAAACTTTATATCTAAGAGTCTCAGGCAATTCTGGGCTTAGAATCCTATCCAATAAAAAAGCAATATGCAAATTGACTGTATCTCTGCTACTCCCACAAGCCACGTCCATCAGCCAATCAGGAGCAAGTATGCAAATTAACTCAACCAAAATAGCTGTGGGCATGGAGAGAACAGGAGGATTGGGTTTCCCTGGCAATAGAAAAAGCCAAGCTTTCTGTACACCTTGGCTGGCCCCGGCCTGCACTCAAGGTTACAAAGTTTCAATTATAGAAGATAAATAAATCCCAGATACCAGGGCCTCCTCTTGGGTCACCAGGGTGTGTGGCCAGCCTGCAAACTACCACAGACCTATAACCCAGGCTGCTCCATGCCTCATGGGAACTGGTACCTTGATCTGGAACACCCTTCAGGGCAAACCAGCTGGCCCCCACTCATGCACCAGGCCTCTATCCTATCTAATCTTATTTAATACTATTTAATAAAATAATAATATGCAAATTGACTGTCACTCCAACACACAAAAAGACTCCCCCCATGTGGACAAGACGGCTAGCATGGGAGGGCAGTTGAGAGGGACTAGGTCTGCAAGGAAGGGCAGTTGGAGGCAACCAGGCCTGCAGAGAAGGACAGTTGCGGGAAGGGGACCCAGACCTGCATGGAGAGCAGTTGGGGGAGACCAAGCCTGCAAGAGAGGGCAGTTAGGGGTGACCAGGCCTGCAGGGGAGAACAGTTAGGGGTGACCAAGCCCACAGGGTAGGGCATTTAGGGGCAAATAGGCTGGCAGGGAAGCAGTTAGGCATCAATCAGGATGGCAGGGAAGTGGTTAGGGGGTGATCAGGCTGGCAGGCAGAAGCAGTTAGGGGCAATCAGGAAGGCAGGTAAGTGAATAGTTGGGAGCCAATAGTCCTGTATTGTGAGAGGAATGCCTGACTGCCCATTTAGGCCTGATCCAGTTAGGACAGTTGGGCATCCCTCGAAGTGTCCCAGATTGGAAAGGGTGCAGGATGGGCTCAGGGACACAACCCTCCCCCTCTGCACGAATTTCATGCACTGGACCTCTAGTAAGGAATAATAAAGATCTACTTTAACAATCAAGATTATCCACTATTAAGTATATTGCTGCCACAATAACACTCAATATTCTTTAAAGAGTTTTTAAAAGTTTTATTCTCAACAACATAGCATTTTCAATGTTCATCTTAAAATATTACTACACTAGAGGTCCAGTGCATGACATTTGTGCATGGGAAGGAGGTCTCCTCAATTCAGCCTACACTCTCTCCAATTCTGGGACCCCTTAGGATCTCTGGCTCCTAACTGCCCACCTGCCTGCCAGCCTGATCCCCCTAACTGCTCTCCCTTGCTGGCCTGATCCCCCTAAATACTCTCCCCTGCCTTCCTGATCACCTCTAACCTCCTCTGCTTTGGCCCTGCCAACATGGCTTTGTCAGGATGAATGTCTGGATGGAAATCGGGAAGGTCATCCTGACGATGTTCAGTCTAATTAGCATATTACCCTTTTATTAGTATAGATGCCACCTTCTCCTAAAAATTCAGGTTGTTCCCAGGTTTTCCTATTGTGGAAGGGGAGCCTGCAGTAGCATCCTGGGTTCTGACCAGGGCTTATGCACTTGTGCTTTATCTTAGCAGATGCTATTCCTAGTAGAAGACTCTTGGATGTACCTTGAACATTTCTATCGAATTTGCCAAATCATCCCCCCAAAATGTTGAACCACTTTAAACTCTCAGCAGCAACCATGTGTGTACCCTCTATCCCGCTTTGCTGCCAATATCATTGATTTTTCCCTAGGAGCTTCCCTCTGTCAGCCGGATTTCTTGGTACTTGAGCCAACCTCATTATTCAGCTGGGGCCTTGATTTTCTGAGATAGAATTATGGAGGAGGGAAAATAGTTTTACTCTTCCTTTCTGAGTTCTTAGTGAAGGCCCTTGTAATGAAAGACAATCACCAAGAGAAAAATAAATGTTCATTAACATGTGTACCTCGTGTATATGTGGGAGATACCAGGGAAAAATAGCTTAGAACGCAGATTTAAATACCTTTTTCCTAGGGAAAGGAGATGGGAGATATAGGCCTCTTAGAGGAGAGTAAATGATTTTTAGGAAAGATGAATGGGGGTGGTGAGAAATAGTTTGTAACAAAGTTTAGGTGTAATGTCAACTTCAACTCTCCTGTCTGCTAAATTCCAATACATTTAGCATCCCTGAACTCCAATCTCTGCATTCTACACTCAGCAAAACCATCATGCTCTGCTTGGCTCCTCCTCACTCTCAGAGAATGTAATGGTAGTTGTAGGGTTCACTTTGTGTTTTTTTTCTCTGCCTGGTGACACTTCTCTCCTCAAGGGGACCTATGACATTTGAGCTCCTTTTGAGGGATCCAATTTTAGGCAGATCAGGAGACTTCAGTGAAAGCCTCTGCATGCATTTGCTGTTTTTCAAGCATCTGCAGGTCAAGATCATCAATATAACAACACAGCATATGTTGAGGTGGCATGTTCTCTGACCTTCAGAATAAACTCAACAAAAGCTTGTTTCCTCCCTTAGATGATTTGCCACAGTAGCATTATTCCCTGGAGATGGTATTCTGACCAGACCTTCCTGGGAGTGGTCATAACATAGCCTGTGCTTGTAGAAAGGTGTGGGCCACATCAGTCAATAATCCAGAGGCATTTTTCTCAATCTTGTGGAAAGGAAAATAAAGTTATGATAGTTTATCTTCCTTTCCATGGGTTTCTTGTGGGTTTATGTCTCTGATGCTCTCTTCCATTCCCCCTCTCCTGGCACCCCAGCACCACGGCAACAGGCCTTGGGGCTTCTGGGTGCTAACCTCCCTATGGCTTTGTATCCCCAATCCAGCCCCCACAGTACCAGCGCTGCCATGGCAAGGCTTGGGGCTGTGGGGTGCCGGCCTTCCTGTGGGTTTGTGTCCTGATCTGGCCCCCACAGCCCCAGAGCCACCATGGCAGGACTTGGGGCTGCAGGGTGCTGGCCTCCCTGCAGATCTGTGTACCCAACCTGGTCTCCCTCTGCCCCAGTGCCTCCATGGCAGGGGTTGGGCCTATGGGGTGCCGGCCACCCTGCAGGTTTGTGTCCCCATCTGGCCCCGGCAGCCCCAGTGCCCCCATGGCAGGGCTTAGGGCTTTGGATGCTGACCTCCCTGTGGGTTTTTGTCCCTATACGCTCCTGCAACCCCAGCACTGCCATGGCAGGGCTTGGGGCTGCAGGGTGCCAGACTACCTGCATGTTTGTATCCCTGATCTGGGTTTTTGTCCCCATCTGGCCTCCCATAGCCCCAGCTCCACCATGGCAGGGCTTGGGGTTGTGGGTGCTTGCCTCCCTACTAATTTGTGTCCTGATCTGCCCCCGCAGCCCCCATGCTGCCATGGTGAGACTTGGGGCTGTGGGTGCTGCTGTCTGGCCAATATGGGCATAGCCATCTTTGTTGGGTAATTTGCATACTCACTCCTATTGGCTGGTAGTGTAATGGAGTGATGGTTAATTTGCATATTACTCTTTTATTAGATAGGTTAGGCATAGAAACAAGAAATCCTTGCTCCATAACTAAGGGAAAAATTGTAACAGAGTCAGACAGACCTTAGAGATAATTTGGAATTAGCAGGCAAAGAGTTTTAATTAAGATTTTTTAAAATATATTTTATTGATTTTTCACAGAGAGGAAGGGATAGGGATAGAGAGTTAGAAACATCGATGAGAAAGAGACATCGATCAGCCGCCTCCCGCATGCCCCCTACTGGGGATGTGCCCACAACCAATGTACGTGCCCTTGACCGGAATCGAACCTGGGACCTTCCAGTCCGCAGGCCGACGCTCTATCCACTGAGCCAAACTGGTTTTGGCAAGGAAAAGAGTTTTAAAAAGCAATTTAAATATGTTTAAGAATTTAAAGGGAAGAATGACATAATGAATATTCAGATGGAAAACCAGGTAGAGAAATAGAAATTGAAAGAGTCAGAAATTTGGAAAAGAAGGGTGCATTAACTAAAATAAAATTTGATAACTTATACCTCATAAATATTTTCTAAAAATCTGCTCATCAAAAGCCTAAGGCTTGGAGAAAATATTTGTAATTCATATATCTTGCAATAGACTATATCAGTTATGCAAAGAACACTTATCAATCAATTTAAAAACAAAACAACATACTTTTTAATAAATGAGCAAGAGACCTGAACAAACATTTAGGAAGGGAAATAAACAAATAGCACATGAAAAAATGTTCACTATCATTAGTCATTAAGCTTATGAAAATTGAAACCAAAATAAGATAACAGTATGTGCTTATTATAATAACTAAATTTTGAAAAGCTAACAAGATTAAATATTTACAAGATTTTTTTTTTTAATTTCAGAGAGAAAGCTAGAAAAAGAGAGATAGAAAGATCAATGATGAGAGTGAATCATTGATCAGCTGCCTCCTATATGCCCCACACTGGGGATCAAGCCTGAAACCCAGGCATGTGTTCTTACTGGAAACTGAACCACAACCTCCTGGTTCATAGGTTGATGCGCAATTACTGAACCACACCAGCTGGGCTTGATTGGAATTCACATGCATTGGAAATAAGTGTTTAAAATTATACAACTAATTTGAAAAAACATTTGGCAGTATGTTTTAAAGTTATAATTACCCTAATTCAGCAATTCCATTCCTAGGTATTTATCCAAGAAAAATAAAAACATACATGAGCAAAAATACATAAAATGTACATAACAATCTTATTTGTGACTGCATCAAACAGGAATAACTCAAATGGCTAGATAATTTCAATTTACTAGTATACAATAAAATACTACTCAGCAGTAAAATGAAAGCATTACTGATTCATGTAAACACATAAATTACTTTTAAAAACCATTATATTGAATGAAAGAAGTCAATCACAAAAGTGTTCTTTTATACTTTTTAGTGTAATTTTAGAACAGGAAAAACTTATCTATGACAGGATCATCACAATGGTTGTTACTTCTACTGGAAAGAAATTTGGAGATGACTGATGGTAAGTAACATGCAAAACTTTATGTGATGATAGCAATATAGAGAGCTCTTTGTAATTGAGCTTCACATCCACAACAAACCACTGACCAAAAATATTTTCTTTCTTTCATTTTTTTTTACTTTAAATTATTTTTTTTTAATTTTTCAATTATAGTTAACATATAGCATCTATTAGTTTTAGGTGTACAGCCCAGTAATTAGACATTATATAATTTACTAAGTGATAACCCCAATAAATCTAGTAACCATCTGATATCATGCATTGTTATTATAATATTATTGACTATACTCCCTCTACTGTACTTCACATCCCTGTGACTTCTCTGTAGCTTTCAATATGTACTTCTTAATTCCTTCACCTTTTCTATCCTGCTCTCTAACCCCCTCTCCCACCTGGCAATCATCAAAATGTTCTCTGTATATATGAAGCAGTTTCTGTTCCACTTTTTCATTTTTTTTAGATTTAATTGTTTACAGATAGGTATTTATTATAGTTTTACTATACATATTTTTTATTTTCTTCTTAAAGAAGACCCTTTAACATTTTATGTATTATCAGTTTAGTGGTGATGAACTCCTTAGCTTTTTCTTGTCCGGAAATCATTTTATATGTTCTTCATTTCTAAATGATAGCTTTGCTGGGAAGAATAATCTTGGTTGTAGATCCTTGTTTTTTATTATTTAGAATATTTAAAAAAATTTTATTGTTGAAAGTATTACAGATGTTCCCCTTTTATCTCCATTTACCCATTTTAGCCCTCACTCATCCTCTAGAATATTTCTTGTCAATTGTTTCTGGCCTGAATAGATTTTGTTGAGAAATTAGCTGACAGTTTTATGGGAGCTTCCTTGTAGGTAACTAACTGATTTTCTTGTGCTTCTTTTAAGATTCTCTCTTTGTCTTTAACCTTTGGCATTTTATTTATGATTTGTCTTGGTGTGGGCCTCTTTAGATTCATCATGTTTGGGACTCCCTGAGCTTTTAGAACTTGTATGTCTATTTCCTTGACCAGGTACATTTTGGCCCTGGCTCTGGCCCTGGCTTGGTGGCTCAGTTGATTAGAACATTGTGGCATACAACAAAAGGTTGTGGGTTCAATTAGGGCACATACCTAGGTTGCAGGCTAGATCCCCACTCCTGATGAGTATGGGAAGCAACAGATTAATGTTGCTGTAGCATTATTGAGACAGTATTTTTCCACACTCTTTGGCCTCCAAGTGTTTTCCTTAGAGCTCCCTATTTTTAGGAGTTAATAGCTGGCCTGTGACAATTAGTTTCAGGCTGGCACACCAGGTTTCAATCAGGAAGTACATTTAGAGTAATAAAAGATATCCTACTTTAGAGGCTTTATGTGTGTGCCTGTGCACATGTGCACACATATGTGTAGTTTGTGCATATAACCCAGAAAATAACTGGTGTGCCAAAAGAGTTTTCAAAACATGCAATACTTGACTATTTTGTGGGGGCACTGACTTATTTCCCCTTATATTGTTAAAAAAAGAAAAGGCAATAGCCAACACAACAATAGCTGTCTAGTGTGAATGAATAAAAATTATACCTATTTTTTTTTAGATCAGTAGAACATATATACTTTTGATGTACCACAGAATTTTAGTAATCCGCTTATATGTGCCATGAGATAAAAAAGGTTGAAATTGCTGGTATAATCTAAAAATGTTTGCTGTTGCATCCAGTGGGGTGTTTCAATTGGTTGAAGAGTCATCCTGTAAACCAAAAGGTCAGGGTTCATACCTAAGTTGTGGGTTTTATCCCTGGTTGGGATGAGTACAGAAGGCATCAATTGAGATTTCTCCCTCTCTCCCTTCCTTCCTTCCTCTTTAAAATCAATAAAAACACATCATTTGGTGAGGGAGGATTAAAAAATAAAAAAAGGAAACAAAAATATTTGCTGTTGCAAAAAATTACATTTGGTAACTGGTTGACCTCTAATGCAATATAGTATATATATTTTTTTGCCAGCACCAAATATGAGAAAAAAATGGAGTCACTGAAAAATGTCTTTTTGAAGAAGAAATGTGTTAATTCATACTAATTTCTATTAGCTGCAGTACCAAGCAGATGTTCAATGTCAAGAGCAAAAATAATTCCATTTATTACACAAGGCATTGTCTTCCCAAGCCTTCTATAAATATGCTTCTGTAAATTGAGTTATTCTAAAAAGAATAAGTTTAAAGTAACTAATTTTCTAAATAATGTTTATGCAACATCAAACACCTCTTGAATGTTAATATTAGGAACTAAATTTTATGAGTTTCATGAATTTGCTGTTTATTTTAAGGGATCTGTCTTTTTGGAAAAGTAAGCTACTTGCCTACATTTTTTTCAAGGTGTTTTATCGAGCCTTGATAACTTTTGGAATTCTATGACACAAATAGACTGACCTGTAGTCAAACCCAGATCCTCTGTGAATAGGTTGTATGATCCCATGGTGTGTGATATTGAAAGATAAATCTTTATTTTTAAAATATATTTTTATAGATATCTTAGACTAGAGGAAGGAAGAGGGAGAGATGGATAGAAATATCAAAGATGAGAGAGAATCATTGATAGGCTTCTTCCTGCATGTCCCACACTGGGGATTGAGCCCACATCCTGGGCATATACCCTGACCAGGAACTGAGCCGTGACTTCCTAGTTCATAGGTTGATACTCAACTATTGAGACACATCGACTGGGTTTCTCTCTCTCTTTTTCTTCTTCTTTTTTTTAAGGAGAAATCTTTAGACTCAATCTTCCCTGATGGTTTAAAGAAGCGGAATGAGACACAGTGGTGAGAGAAGGGAATCCTATTGGGACAGAATCAGAATACAAGTTATTTAGCTGTAGCTGCTTTATGCTAGTTATTTTAATTTTCCCTACTTGGCAGAATAGGAAACTGAACTTCAACAGATAAATAACTTACTGCAAATCAAACATCTACTATAGGAATGTTTGCTGCCTAAGAAAAGTGTTAGTGTGTGTGTCTATAAATATATATAATAAATATATATATAAGATATATATTTTTATATAATTTATTTTGAAGGAAATATATTTTGAAGAATACATTTCTGTGGAAAATTAGGCCATAACACTGTAGAGAGAAAAAGACCTGTCTTCTGCTTAAGATCAATTTTTCAGTCATTTAAAATTCAAAGATGTGCCCTAGCTGTTTTTGTCAGTGGGATAGAGCATTGGCCTGCAGACAAAAGGGTCTCAGGTTCTATTCCGGTCAAGGGCAAATGCCTGGGGTTGCGGGTTCAATGCTCAGTAGGGGGCATGCAGGAGGTAGCCAATCAATGATTCTCATCACTGATGTTTCTCTCTCTCTTCTTCTTCTTCTTCTTCTTCTTCTTCTTCTTCTTCTTCTTCTTCTTCTTCTTCTTCTCGGAAATCAACACAAATATATTTTTTAAAAAATTCAAAGATGTATCAGAGACCTTAGACATGGTCATTTATTTTGCTTAGGACATGAATGACATGCATGCTATTAAATCCAATTGATACATTTTGTTTCTCATCTTGCCTTGGCCCTCACCACATTATTGTATGTATCCATGGGCTCTGCATATATGTTCATTGGGCAATGGTAATTTGAAATAGCAATCAAAAGTCTGTTCTGACCCTGGTCAATGTAGTTCAGTTGATTGGAGCCTTGTCCCCTGTACTGAAAGGTTGCCAGTTCAATTCCTAGTCAGGGCACATACCTAGGTTTCGGGTTCAATCCCCAGTTAAGGTATGAATCAGAGGCTATTGATGGATGTTTTTGCTCACATTGATGTTTCTCACTCTCTTTTCCCTTACCCCCTCTCTAGAATGGGTAAAACATATGCTCAGATGAGGATAAAAACAAACAAAGTCTATTCTGAAATTATTTGGAAAATAATGATAATTTCTTTCAGTTTCTCCCTGTTAAAGCCAGAAGGAGAATTAGTCCAGATTACATGATGTTAAAAGGAAAAGGCATATCTGTCTCAGATTTCCCCATGCCCTTGTTGATCAAAGTTATGTTAGGATAGGTAGCTAGTTAGACATGAGTGGGGCCAGACAAAGGAAGGGAAAGGGGACAGGTGATCCTTAAGATTCCTGCATGTCTACAGGGCTGAAGGTAAATCTTTAAAGGTAAGCAAGCCTCACCACACCCAGAATTGTGGTCACCAGATCTCTGATTCACCTTCAGGACATTGTTCAGCCTCTGGGGTCACCAGTTCCAGTCACATAGCACATGCACAGACAGCTTAGCAAGAAGGGGGAGCTGCAGAGACTGGAGCATAGAAGTCCAGGAATAAAAAGTCTGTAAATACCTAACTAAAGGGGCACTCTTACTCTGAGGCCCTTTTCAGTCCATTCTGAGTGTGTTTCCACACTGCCAGTAAGCTCTTGCTTGCCTTGCTGCACTTTGTCTTTTGACTGAATTTTTTCCTTCAAGAAGACAAGTACTGAGGTTTCATCATTTCGCTGGTAACAGTTCGATCAATTTGGATGATGGTTATCTTTAAATGAATATTCTCAGGAACACCGCAGGTTTTAGCTGACACATAAACTGCTTGAAGACTGATTGTGGTTGCATAGTGAACATCTCCTATTAGGCTTTTATGAAACCACACCACTGATCAGAAATGCCAATGCCTGGGGGAAGATGTCTATTGTTGGTCAGAGTTTTAATTAAAAACTATACTTGTTTTCAATCCAGTTTTGGAAAGAATACAGGAGAAAAAGCAAGATGTAAGTTTTACAATGCTTTGGCAATGTATCCAATTCTCAACTGAACAAAGAAGCTTATGTGCTAAAAATCTTGTAGGAATAAAACATGTAAAATAAATAAAAAGCTTCCAGTGCTTAATTCCAATCTTCTCCACAGCAACTGGAGCTGCTGATAAGACACCTACTCAGAGTAATGATGCAGAATGTGAAAATGCAATAACCCAGACATCATAAGAATGGACAAATGCCATATTTTAAAGGAAATAGTTTCAAATGTGAAGTGCAATGTGCTGAGCCATTTTCAAAAGTATTTTCATAAACAGGCAAAATGCCAGTTTGGTTTTTCCCCCAACATGATAGGAAGAGCACAGAATGTAACCAGTATAGGAGCATCCAGTATTTGTCCATACTGTATCATATAAATGCTTACTTACTGTCGATTTATTATTAGTGGCAGTTTAATGGGAATATAAATATTATAAAGTGTGTTTACTACAGATAAATCATAGGGGTGCTAAAGTAATTTGCAACACTAAAGCTCATCTTGGATAATTACAGTGCCCCTGAAGAATGTGTTTATGTTTTACAAAGAAGGGTATTGTTAGGAAGAAAACTACTTTTAGTTGGTGGCATTCTGAAAAGAGTAGAGGCTGGTCTTGTTTGGGAGTAGTTTAGGAATGTGTGAGAACATTAATGAAAAAAGGTTTTGTGAATCTGAGAAGGGGAAACCATAGTAGTTTCCATTGTTGAGCTAACCTTATTCAGTCAAATGTCATGCAGATGACTTACTGTAACTACAGAAATAACATAAGGAATCATTAGTTAAGATCAGGCTGGTAGTAAAGATACTAATATTTCATTGCACATTGAATTTTAGCTTACATTTTATGCACAGGTAAATTACACTGTAATGTTGTTTATCCTTGTTTTATGAAAGCTATTTTCATCACAGTATTAAAGGTTATTATTGGTTTACCTCCTGCTTTCTATTTTATTAAAATAAGGAGATTTGCAACTTCCTTATTTTCCCTGAAAACTGAAAGACACCTTAAACTTTAAACACAATGAGTTAACAACAACAAAAAAATTAAACAATTGTGTCCAAGATATTGGAAGGTCATACTATAATGAGATAAAAAGTTCTCCCCATCAGCTATTGTCAATTTGTAAACTGGCTTGGTCATATAAATGTTCTGCTGATTAGATTAATTTCTTACAAAACATAAATTTCTTTTCCTTTCTGACAAGCTAACCAGAATCTGCCAGTTCCGTGATTGTTCAAGAAAAAATACCACCCAGAAGAAGAAAAAACGCTGCTGCAAAGTGAAATGAGCATAAAATTAGATTTAGCTGAGATTGAGGTGTCTATATTGTCATTTAAAATGGAATTCAACAGCCATTAAGTGAGTTTTGTGTGTAGGTTTGGAAAGTGAGTAGCAGCTGGATTGAGATAAACAATGGGTTTTTCTCCCACTGGCTGCTCTTCCCAGAACTATCCGCCTCCTGGAATGGCTCCCATGCCTGAACTGCTGGGTGAGTACTATTGTTGGTGTGGCTTTCAGGGTTCCATGCATGAGTGCATCCACCCGTGTGCACTGGTGCAAAGAGACCAAATGGAGTCCCTAATAAAGAGTGTTATTTGTATAAATTTGTTATTTATGTTACTAGCCTCAAAGTGTTAGCTTTTTCGCAATATCAGTCTTTCCTCAGGGACAGAATTTAATCAGCCCTACCTAGAAAAAATATTTACATCCTTTACTGGTAATAAAACTTCCTGGCTTTTTCTGACTTCGGTCGCAATTTGGGAAGCCTGGTATAATTCAGATATAATAACATATATTTTGGTTCTTCTCCTTATCTCATTCAGATTTGGTTTACTTAGAATGACTTCAAAGCTCTTGATGCTATCTGATGTACACATTTCATTTCACAACTCATCCTCTACTCTTTATTCTTTAAAGAGTGAATGTCAAGAGCAATGCTAATTTCCTTAAGAAAAGAGGCTCTGAGGTCTTCGCCTTTTCACACCTGTTTCTATTCTCTTCACGTTCAGATATGATACCCTTTTTCTTTAAAGTGGTTTCAAATGTCAACATGGGGTAGTTAAATGTTGAGAACTGAACTTTTATGTTTCATTAGTGTGTAGATGAAAGCCAGCAAACTTGGTTGGCAAAATAGGCTTTTTTTTTTTTAAAGCAAATCAGATTTCTCCACAGGTTATCATTAAAAATTGGATTTGCATTTCCTCTGGAAAATAAAAAGAAATTGAAAACTTTGAATAAAGATATAGAATGTCAACATTATATAATGACAGTGTTAAAACTTTTGGAAATTATGTCTTTTACCCATTTTTTTCCTTTTCTTTTTAGTACTTCTCTTACTCTAGTACTTTCTATGATAAATACAACCAGCTAACTTTTATTATACTTAAGGACTCATTATATGCATATATATGATATATAGGATATATATTTTTTACATATTCTCCCAATGCCTAAATATTGTGTTTATTATAGATAATTATCTAGTTAAATCTAGAGTGATTTTTTTTCATCAGCAATAAAAAATACAGGACAAATCTGTGGCTAACTGGTAACAAGATCCCCTTAGTGAAAGGAACATATTTAAATCCTTCCTTTGGAGCTTTCAGGTTGGTGAAAAATAGTGCATCTACATGCGGGAAGGAGGTGTACCCCAAACTCCCTGAGGTCAGAGGCTCCTATGCTCAGGACCCTTCCAGACCTCACTCCATGTACCTCTTTATCTGGCTATTTATTTGTGTCCTTTAATATCCTGGTTATAAACAGGTAATAAATTCTATCTGGCCCAAGAAAGGAGATCAGGAAACCAGATGTTGCAGCAGAATAGGTCAGAGTTGTCTTAGGTGAACAAAGTGCAGGGCAGAGATTTATAAGCAAGATCATAAACAAATGCAGACTTGAAAATATCCTGTTGACCATGTACAGCAACAACAGACAAGATTCCTAGAGGAATAGCAGCCATTATGTGTCCATGATGACAAAAGCCATGGAGCAAAGATGATTGAGCGAGAAGACTTGGAGCCTGGAGACCTGATAACATTCTTGAACAGTGGAGCTGGTCCTGGGTAATTTACCTGGAGGTTTCTGGTTAAAAGAAAAACATCAGCTTCTTGCTGTTTAACCCCCTGGAGTAGAATTTTCTGTTAAAGTGAATCCAATCCTAACTGATGATACCAGCCAATTAATATGTATTAGCACCTTTTATGTGCCAGTGCAATTCCAAGCACTTTATATGTTAACATTTTAAGTCCTTAGAATAATGACCTTATGAGATAGGCTGAGGTTCTTGAGGTGTGGTCCATGGAACAGCAGCATCCGTATCACCTAGGAACTTGTTAGAAAAACAAACTTTGAGGTCTAACCTCAGACCAGACCTCCTGAATCAAAAACTCTGGGACTAGGGGTTCATCAGTCTGTGTTTTAATGATCTCCCAATGATTCTTTTGTATGCTGAAGTTTGACCACCACTGTGATAGGGTATTGTTACTATCCACATTTTAGAAATAAGCTAAATTGCCTAACATCACACAACTAGCAAGACTGACTCCTAAGTGTGTGTCCATAACCACTATGCACACTCTGATCCCCATCAGATGTTAAGAACTGCTGCTCTAGAAAACTGGCCTTGAAGATTTGAAAACATTCTCTTATGAAAAATTATGTGCCTCCTTGCACATCTTTTTTAGGTTGTCATATGAAAATTTCACATCACAAGTATAAACAATTGTAAAGAATGTGATTATCAGTACATCATAAATTGTGGCATTTTTAAAAGTGTTTCATCAGTCTTCTAAATGTATCCAGTAGAATCTAAATTTAAATCTACTATCATCCATTTAAAAAATAAACAAGCTTTTCTTTAACATTGAAAATAATATTTACATCATTTCATCCCCATCTATCTGTCCAAACATAGATCACAACAAAACAAATGAGATCTGAGGATATGAATTCAAATGGAACTCTTACTACCGCTTGTTGATTTTGGGATTTGGCAAGTTATTTTACCTTAGTAAAGCTCAATGTTCTCATCTACAAAATGATCATATTAATATTACTTTGCAGGAATCATGAGGATCAAATGAGCTGTAAAATATCCAGCACACTCTATTACTCAATAAATGCTTACTTTCCTAGGTATATACAGGGTTTTCCCACAAATGGTTACACATTTTGAATAATTATAGTCAATGTTCATTAACAAAAAGTCCAGTTTTAAAATTCAGTGAGTTATCAGTTGTTAAATTCGTATACAATTTTGGGGGACACTCTATATTTTATTTTATTTATTTACTTATTTTAAAAATATATTTTATTGATTTTATATAGATAAGAAGGGAGACAGATAGAGAGTTAGAAATATTGATAAGAGAGAAACATCAATCAGCTGCCTTCTGCAACCCCCTACTGGGGATAAGAGTATTGGACTCTATTGGTCCTGGAGCTAGTTGCAGTACCTACTAAGTTAGGAGGAGTTGCAGGTTGATCTAGCATTATGTCTTCCAGCAGTATAATAGCTTCCCATCCTATGTCTGTTTTCTCCTACTACCACTGCATGAATCACAGATATTTTCTATTCAAGGGTGGGTTGGCAGGTCATGACATATTTTGTTGCCCCAAAACAACAATGTGCCATGACCTGACAGGCATTATTTTATTTAATCTTAATAATAATCTTATAATGGCATAATGTGTTGCCCATTATAATTCAAGTAATATAAATGAATTGCCCAAGTTCATGAATCCAATTGTCAGCACTGGATTGGGATACAGATCTTTCTCATTTATAGTCCTAGAACACTCTACCATATCACGTGGATAGATATATCTCATAGGGGAATGAGCTCTGGAGAGAATCCCAGCTCTAAAGATGCAAAAATCAACTGTGAACCTCTTGGCTCCACTTCTGTCTGTTTCTTAATTTCCACTGTTTTTATCTTTTGCCTGATTTATCTCATAGATTCTATGAATCCCTCTCTAATTAGTCTTTTTGAACCACCGGTCCTTTCTTTGCTTCTGATAAAGTTTTTCCATCTTGCCCACCATTTTCTGGACTTTAAACATCTGTTGAAGACCATATTTTCCCTAACTTAGTGGTCTCGGACTGTACCTCACATAGTAAAGATGAGAACTATAAGTTCTATTAACCTTACTTTAGGATAAGTTTTTTGAAATGAATTCAAAACAAATGATTCCCAGTCAATTCCAAAAATTATATTACATATGTTAAAGTGTCCCTTTATTATTAATGATAAGCTAACTACTACTGGTTAAGAGATATGTTTTCTAAAAACTCTTTTTTAAATTAATTGTGATTAGTTTATTTGCCTCAGTATTTCTCTTGTTCTCAACTATTGTTTATGAATTTACACCTTCAGATTAAGTAATTCTAAGAATCATTATGTTCTGTGGTTAAAATCAGCACATGATGAGTAATCTTCATTCCCAGATCAACTTGTCTCCTAAATCTGGTATAGTCTTAGGAATTACTCCCTACAGTGATGCTGTAGAGAGCAAGTGTTTATAAGATTCTAAAATATCCCTTTATACTGTAGTATGTTATGAAAAAAGCATTTTAAAAAATAAATTCAGACCTCCTCATTCCTCCACAATTGCTTGCTGAATAATTTCAGTAAACCATAGTTCTCAGAACAGAGCACTAGGAGAACAGAGTACTAGAGTACCTTGATATCAAATTCTACAGTGTCAAGCAAAATACTACTAGTTTTGAAACCAAACAAACTAATGGGTCTGAACTGCCTGTTACTACTTGAGCTTTAGTTAAACAGAGACAAGATTGAATAATATATGAGGGTTTATTCCAACAATGCATGCAGTATGGGAGAGTAGCAGGCCGTCCATGAAAATCTTCTCTACCCTTACCCATAAACTGGCTGCTTATATTGGGTAGAGGGACACAGATTACATAAGAATTACAGGCATGAGGAAGTAGGCAAGATATAATTGTCACAGGTTACACAAAATGGGTGGGCACCTTGGGTGTGCATTGTTTCTGCAACAAGGTTACCTAATTTTATATAATAAAAGCCCAACAATTGAAATGGTGACCTGACCAGAATGACCAGAGACCAGAACCAAAAATGGCCCTTTGCCCAAGCTGGCCCTGACCCCCAGGGAGCAGTTAGGAGCACCCCTAAACAATGTGATAGAGTGTGAGTTTGATGGGGGAAAGTCAAAGAAAGAGAGGGGAAGGTCTTTAGGGTCTGTGGGGTTGGGGTGGTCAGCCTGGAGTAGGTTTGGAGTGTGCTGGGGAAGGAAGAGGAAGATCCGATTGGAAAATGGCTCAGCACGTGACCTTTATCATTGCAAACCTGGACAGTGCCAGCTGTGGACTGAATGGGCAGTTGTTTCATGACTTGTTCATGGCAGTGGCAGCACTCCTGAAATGTCACTGTTTCCAAATAAAAAACAGCTATCAACAGAAAAATCTTCTCCAACTAGAGACCCTGGATGTTGCAACATGACTGAAGAAAACACTATTTAAGGAAGAGCTAGAAATACTGGACGAATGCAACCAGAGAACTGTGGGATTTTGGAGGACACCTGGGTGCCTAGAGCTAAAATGTGAGCCTGTTATTGCACGTGTACATAGTCAGCCCTATAGTCCTCAGTCTCTCAGTATTTGGACGTGACTTCTGGCGGGAAATTATTTTGATTGAGGTTTGCTGTTCCCTAGCGGAGAGGAAGATCAGAATTAAAGGTTTCGTTTGTTTGCCTCAGTTTGAAGTGGAGAAAAATGTGATCGTGATGAATAAGAAACTTTGGAGATGTTAAAGGTAGGTTTTTCCATATTGTTGAGACCTCAGAATTAGAGTTTAATTGGGATAGAAATCCTGCTAATAGCACCTGATGTCTGAAATCTGAACACTCTACTTTTAGGTTTTCTAGTTCAAGTTTTTTGGAGACTGCCTATTAAAACATTCCTGGTTGGAAAGTGCAGAAAACCACGGCCCCTCGCCTAAGCTGGCCCTGCCCCTCAGGAGCAGTTAGAGGTGATGAAGTAGGCAGAGGTGGTTAGGGGGTAATTAGGCAGACAATCCAGTGTTTATGGGCAATTAGGCAGTCAGGCGAGTGGTTAGGAGTGATCACACAAGCAGGGGAGTGGTTGGGGATGATGAGGCATGGAGGCAAGCAGTTAGGACCTAGTGGTCCTGGATATCGAGAGCATGCAGGCCCGGCTGAGGGGACTACCCCTCCACCCCCATGCACAAATTTCGTGCACCGGGCCTGTAGTCTTTCCATAATGATAGGAAGTTCTCTGACTGCATTCTGAAGTTAATGCCCATGTCCCAGGGATTACAAATCCCAACCAAGTCAGAATGTGCTTTTTCTAATACAGAACAATTATGGTTAACAAAGCATGATTAATATTTCTTACAACTATAGTTCATCCCCACTCTTCTATTTCTGCCCCTAACAGTTTCAAAAATCCTTCTGTTTGATGTCTGAATAGGTCCAGGGGAGGGGAGTGCAAAAACACCTATTTGTGTAGAAGTTAGCCATTAGCATTGGTAGCAAATGGAATGTAGCAATAATGGTACTGGACTAAAGGGTTCTATTTATGCACATTAGAGCCCAGTAAGACATGAACAGGTGGCAAGGCAAACTATGGTGTAATAGATGCTCCATTGCTCTCTGAATGATCAGGCTGAGCTATAGTTCACTTGAAATGCACCGTGCTTAGCTTTTTCTCCGCTGCCTCACTGTTATCTGCTGGAAACTTCCTTAATAAATTAGTTGCACATGACTCTTTCTTGTATGTGTTGCTTCTGGGGAAACTGAGTTAAGGTAACCCATACTTCTAATACATTAGGAAATAGTGAAATATATTCTCATAGGAACACTATTTTGTGGAGAGTATTGATTGTAGGTTTGAGAATGTAATGGAGGGATGGAATTTGGATCTATCTGTCACCTTGTTTTATAGCTCTGCAACAATTCTGTGTTGTTTTTTCTGTGATTGCACTGTCATCGACACACCCTAACCTATATCCCAAGTTTACAGTCAGTTCCACAGATGAGCACTTAACTTGATGCTTGGCGATGTGCAACACAGAACCTTAGAAGGAGCCTGCACCCTTTGAAGTAACTTCTTTTTATGTAAAAAGAACCAAGAATTTGTTAACTTCTTGCTATTATGTACTTACTTTTGTATTTGATAATTCTCGCATATTATAGCACTGTTGTTGCTGGCTTATTACTGAAAATATAATAGTATTTAATTAAAATCTGGAAATGTGTTTTCAATTCTATTACTCTAAAAACTGGTGTGTGTGTGTGTGTGTGTGTGTGTGTGTGTGTGTGTGGGTTGGGGGGAGAGGGGAAGGCACAGGGGAAAGGGCAGGAAGGCTCATCCTTACTGTTTGCATTATACTGGAAACTGTTAAACACTTAATCTTCTTGCATAGTGGTTCTGTGCTTTTAAGAGGATTACATTATTAATTGTTTAATTATTCATTATGCTGCACTTTTCCTTTCAGAACAAAAGCTTTTTTTTAAATTAATTTAACATTTTATCCTTCTTAGCAGCCATTCTTTGTACTGGGCTCTCTGTGCTTTCATGATAGGATGTTGCAGCAAAGAATCAAGAGGATGCCTTATTGAAAGCTAAGCCTGTAGTTGCAGCAAATAGATCTTTTGCCAGAACAATGACTCAACACACCACCAGGCAACTGAGTCTTGCCGCACTCCAGAGACTGGTTAGAAACATGGCACCTGCAGGAGCATCATTAATCACAATTGTAGGAGTGACCCTCAGTTTCTTGACCTCCCTGAGATAGGCAGGGAGGTCAGCACTTCGAGCAGTTTTTCCTCCAGGCAAGGAAAACTATTGGGGAGATTTCCTTGCTGTTATTGCTGACATTTTTTTTTAATCCTATCATTTCTCCTCAGTCTGGGCAGAAGTACAAAAGCTTCCAATAGGCACAGTCTGTCCTTTTTTGTTTTTCTCTTTGCCAAAAGTATCCTTAGCTATTTATTGATGGCTTAGGAAAAAAAAATACCACACTCCTTTTCCTCCACTGTGTTTCTCTTATCCTCCCTCCCATCTTTTGCTCTCTCTTTTTTCCCCTTCGACTCTCTGTTGGGGTTTAAAGGCCAGTAGGGAAAAAAGAGCCACCTCCAAGGAGCGCGTTAATTTCTCGGTGCTGATTGTAGGGGAGGTTTACGAAGCAACCTTTCCACGCATGAAGGTGCATATGCTCCTCCAACAGTGGCCAGCCTGGCAGCTGCTGGCTGCCAGAAGGGAGCTGGTGCTGATATCAGAGCCCATCACCGCCTGTGAATTTTATCCCAGTACCTCAGAGGGACTTTTCTTCCTAAGGGAAAAACACAAAGATAAAAAAGAATTTAAGGGCTTTGGTGTGTATGTCTGAATGTATATTCATAAGTTAAAACATATTTGATTTCATACAGAGAATAATCATGATATTATATTAAAAAAAAGACAGATGTTAAATTAGCCAGTAAATGTGTGAAGGAAATTTAAATACTCATTGTGTTTGTATATGAAGGAAAGCCCTGAACTTATGACAGGAAAATAATTTATTTAAAATGCTTTTAGTTTTTCAAGAGTGAAAAAAAAGTAGAGTGAACTCTTCTCTCCACCCCTCCCTCAAAAGGGTCTTTAAAGAGAATAAATTGAATTTCAGGATTCCTTACATAAACATTTATTTTTCATTGGAAGGGACAGAATTTTGTAGGAGAATATCTAATGTGAGGCAGGATGAAAAGGAGGAAGAAACATAAAAACTATGTATAGAAAACAATCAATATATGTGAGCCTTGACCTCCAATTGTTCATGTCAATTATAACATGCTCTACTTTTCTATTTCTGTCTTTCTCATACGTTTGTGCACATCAAGAGGAATTTTTCATATTATCTGGCTTCCTTTACCTTCTTTTGCTTCATTTGAAAATCATTTTATGGAATAAGGGAGGTACTTTAAAATGCATCTCCTTTATGATAGTATGTTCTACTTTCCCTAAACAACTTAGAGGTTATCACCATTTACTGCACCAACTAAAAAAAATAAAATAAAACAGAACAAAACCAAGAATTTTTGTAGTATAGAAATTCTGAATAAATATGAAACAAAATAGGCATATTGTAGTACAAAATGCATCTTTTTAAATAAAAGAACCTTTATGCATTTTAAATTTATCATCATTTAGACTTGCAAAGTTAATGGGTAGAAGATAAATGTTCTTAACCATCAAAGAAATCTCAAGTGTCAGATTTGATTTTAGCACATTGAGTCATCTTTCTCTAAAGAAAGACTTTCTCAACCTTTGGTGCTGCTTAGAATGAGATAAGGCTATTTGGTAATTTTCATTTCGATGTTCTGGAAATCAGATGTTCCTTTAACTGGAATCATGATACAACTGAATAAAGATTCAACTTATATCCCTAAGATTAGGATTTCTAACTCCAATTATGTATGCAATTTTAATAGCAAAATTTTGTTTTAGGATATGTAGATAGCATTTCTGCTAAGTAGATAAATATTAGTAACATAGTTGCTTAAAATAATTTAGGGACTTTTTAAAAACAAATTAGAGAATAAGAGAGAAAAAAGACTAGGTAAAAAAATGTACTTCTTCAGCAATCAGTTACTGAACATCAATAATATTCTGGACAACAATGACAATGGTAATATAAATACTATAAGAAAAATTATTCCTCAGATATTAATTGAGAGGGACAAAGAACAAAGCAGGAATTATAAAACTGTGAATGTGTTTGAATGCTAAGGATGTGACCAGGCAGCACCTCCTGGGAAGAACATAGATCTAATGTTTCATCAAGAATAAAAGGTGAAAGAGAAGGGAGTGGGAGAGGCCTATGGAAAGGAAGGGTTTAACTCTGATGGGCATTTGGAGAACATCCTATTTCAACTGCCTGGAAATTAAGGCATGAATGGTGAGGAGCTCACTGGAGGTGAGACAGCTCTAGAAGGAAGCTAGAGCTGGAAGTAGCATGCAGGAAATCATGTTTCACTCTGAAGATGCTTGCCAGTTAATGGAGGATTTTAAGCAAAAAATAATCTAATCAGATGCATGTGTAATAAGAGCACTTTGACAGCACTGCTGAGGTTAACAGTGGAATGGGGAGTAAGGAGATCCATGAGCAACACTTCCTTTAATTCAGGAGCAAAAAGGTGAGATCTTGATCCCTTACAGCAGGGGTGGAGAATGTCTTGCCCTGCCAAGGGGTTAGGAGTGAGTTAATTAAATGTTTGATCAAATAGAGCAGACTAATTTTTAAGTTCATAATTTTGTATGGCTTGATAATGATGTTATAAATATCCAAATGGCCCTGGGCAGAAAAAAGTTTCCTCACCCCTGCACCACAGTATCAATAATGGAAGATACAAAAATATGGCACGGGGCAATATTGATGTTATAGAATTAACAGGAATGGTAAACAGTTAGGTACAGATGAAGTAAAGAGAGAATTAAATAATAATGAAAATGTTTCCAGTCACCAAGAAGGGAAATGCAGAAAATTGGTAGATTTTAAGAGGAAAAAAAGTGGATTCTGGTTTTGACATGTAGAGCTTGAGGAACCTTAAAATGGCTCTAGAATAGAGATATGTGGTGGCCAGCTAGTCTGGAATGGGATAAAAGGTTACAGAGGAAATGAAAATATGGTAGTCTCCAGAACATGGGTGGCCATTGGAGCCATGCTTGAATTTCAAGATTGTCTACAGGACTGTTTCTCTAAGACAATAAGGAAAAACTGGGGTGGGGAAGGTGACAAAAGCCTAATATTTATGTAGAGATTTAAAAAAATATTTTAAAATACATTTTTTTTGGATACACGTAACAGTATTTGAGAAGGCTTTATTGTGCTCACCTTTCTCCTTTTATGATGAGAACTGAAGCTCACATAAGTCAAGAGACTTTAATAAACAGCAAGAAATAGTTCCTAGTAACGAACCCAGGTTGGTTTCCACTGCCTTTAAATTTTAATGTTAATTTATGTTATCAGAACTGCATTATGGCCACACAGCTAATTTCCTCTACTATCTCACACACCTGTTTTACCAATGTCATTGTCATAAAATCCTTTCTCTTTCTGTGCTTTCATTTAGACCAAGGGGAAATTTTCTAAGGTCAGTATTGTGACAGGCAAGAAATAGCAGCTGAGTTACAAGGGGGCAGTAACGCTGCCCCAGGTAGTTTGAGTTGGCATTTTCAACTGACATGGTCAGAACAGAACCATTTCACATTTATAATGGTGAAAAATACAATCATAACCATACTGCAGTCCATTTTGACTCAGCATCTGTTTAGACCTCTCTTATAGCAGCAGGCTGGATATTTAAAAAGTTGACTTAGGAAAAGCGTAAAATACAAATTAAAATAGCACCATCTGACTTGATGTTCATCCAGTGGTATCAAGTCAAAAAGTTCTATCTGACAAACTCTCATGGTCACAAAGGCTAGGTAAATGGCAGAGAAATATGCAATAAGATCTTACACTAGAGACCAGTGCACAAAATTCCTTCACTGGGGGGAGGGGAGTCCCTCAGCCCAGCTTGCCCCCTCTCACAGTCTGAAAGCCCTCAGGGAATTTCCTATTGACAACCCATGGGGAGTGGGCCTAAGCCCCAGTTTGGCCTCCCTCTGTGGGAGGCGATTGGGCTGATCAGGGGAAGGCATCACCCCCATTACCCCACTGCTGCTGCCACTGCTAGCCGCCACAGCTACTGAGGTATTTTCATCAACACAGATTCCAGTCCCTTCATGAAAAAAATGACAACTTTCTTTATTTTTTAAAATATATTTTATTGATTTTTTACAGAGAGAAAGGGAGAGGGTTAGAGAGTTAGAAACATTGATGGGAGAGAAACATTGATCAGCTGCCTCCTGCACAACTCCTACTGCGGATATGCCTGCAACCAAGGTACGTGCCCTTGACTGGAATTGAACCTGGGACCTTTCAGTCCGCAGGCCAACACTATCCACTGAGCCAAACCGGTTTTGGCATGACAACTTCCTTTAGGCATTTTCAAGATGTGTTTTTCATAGAATATGACATTTCTTTCTTTCTTTTTTTTTATCTTCACCTGAGGATATGTTTCCATTGATTTTTAGAGAGTGTGGAAGAGAGAGGGGAAGACAGAGAGAAACATTAGTGTGAGAAGGACACTTTCATTGGTTGCCTCCTGCATGAGTCCTGATGTGAGCCGCAGCCAGGGAGAAGCCTGAAACCTAGGTACATGCCCTTGATCAGAATCAAACCCAGACCCTGTTGTTGGCAGGCTGAGGCTCTATCCACTGAGCCAAACTGGCTAGGGCAGAAAATAACATTTCTTAGCCTTCCAGCAGTGGACCTTAGTTTTTTTCCTCCAGAAGTGTGGTGGAAAAATCCTAGATTACCTTCTTGGATTCTTATTACCCAAGTTACCCAGAACACTGCCAGTGGTAGTGTACAGGGAGCTTAGCCAATGAGTGGTCAGAAAAGGTGTTTCTTCTTTAGCTCATGTGTAGAGGCCCCCCTGTGTGTGTCCGCTGGGGTGGAGGCATCTTTTGAGCCTCACCGCAGAGGCTCGGAGAACAACCCTGTGTGTGTCTGCGAGGGGCCTGCTCCCAGCTGTGCTGTGGAGGCTCAGAGTAGGTGCCCCTGTATATGTTCCCTGTAGTGGGGGTGTGATCTGAGCTGTGCCACAGAGGCTCAGAGTAGGCGCCCTTGTGTGCTCTGGCCCACCCCCAGGCCCAGCCTCCCCACAGCTGCTGGGGCTGGCAGGGGCACGTAGTCCCCTTCTGCCCATCTGTGTGCAGCCTCTTTCTGAGCCGGTTGTGACACCTTAAGGTGTCCTGGCTAATTTGCATATTATATTTTTATATGCTGTCTAATAAAAGAATAATATGCAAATCGACCACAACTCCATTACCCACAAGCCATGGCCTCCAGTCAACCAGGAGTGGATATGCAAATTAACTCAACCAGGTCTCTGCTCCAGGCTACAAAGTTTCAATTGTAGCATATAAATAAATCCCAGATAAACAGGGCCTGTGCTTGGGTTGCTGGAGGGGTGTGGCCAGCCTGAAAACTGTCACAGCCTCTTGCCCAGGCTGCCCCATGCCACAAGGAAACTCCCAGCATGATCTGGGACATTCTTCAGGGCAAACCAGCTGGCCCCCAACCGTGCACCAGGCCTCTATCCTGTCTTATAAGAGTAATATGCTATGCAGATTGACCATCACTCCAACAGACAAGATGACTGTCCCCATGTGGATACAAGATGGCCACCACAAGATGGCCAGCAGGGGAGGATAGTTGGGAGGGACCAGGCCTGCAAGAGAGGGCAATTGGGGGTGATCAGGTAGGCAGAGGAGGTAAGTTGGAGGTGACCAGGCCTGCAGGGAAGGGCAGTTGGGCGGACCCAGGCCTGCAGGGGAGAACAGTTAGGGCAAACCAAACCTGCAGGGGAGGCTAATTAGGGGAGACCAGGTCTTCAGGGGAGGGCAGTTAGGGGCAAACAGACTGGCAGAGGAGCAGTTAGGCATCAATAAGGGAAGTGGTTAAGGAGTGATCAGTCTGGCAGGCAGAAGTAGTTAGGGGCAATCAGGAAGGCAGGCAAATGAGCAGTTGGGAGTCAGCAGTACTGGATTGTGAGAGTATTGTTCGACTGCCTGTTTAGAGATCGGGCCTCAATGGGCAGTTGGACATCCCTTGATGGGTCCCAGGTTGGAGAGGGTGCAGGCTGAGCTGAAGAAGACACCCTCCCACTGTGCATGAATTTTCTGCACTGGGCCTCTAGTATACAGATAACTTTTCAAAAGGCTGAAATAAGTCAAATTATAGTTTCTGAATCCTCTCCACCCAAACATATGAGGAACATAAATTGTCTTAATAAAGATGAACAGTCAACAGAATTAGCATAGAGTTAGTGACATGGGTTATACAGGTGCTAATTTCATTTTCTTTAGACACACTTCTAAGAAGACATGTTAACACTTCCTAATTCTGTTTTCTGGAAATTTCTGTTAGAAAGAAATAATAACTCTGAAATTTCTTTGAGTAGAAGTAAAGCTCCAAAATTATAATGCTGAATTTTTAGTAACGTTGCATTTAATATGCAAAATGATAGGTCTTTAATATTGGTGACAGGACAAAGTAAAATATGATTTTAAAAGATAAGAAAATGGCTCTCTTTTAAATATGGCTGCCACTTAAGTACAGTTGGATGATCATAAAATGTGCAATTCAGGCTTTCATATCAATATTTTAGATTGACAGTACCCTTGGGTTCATTCATTGAGCTTCATTTATTGAGAAGTCATAGAAAGTCATGTTGATTGTCTGAGCAGGTGGCTGTACTTGAAGGGTAATGCTAAACGGCAAGAATAAAACAGCTAGTTCTTATTATGAGAAGTTCACTTTAGTCTTCTAACTGATGTACACAGCAGAGGAAAAAATGGGAACAGACCTCCTTTCAGATTCAATCAGGTTTTAAATATTTCTGCTTTAAGGCTGTCAGTTAGTTCTTTAGTTTCACCAAATATAGAAAATGGTGCAAGCAATCTCTTTTGTAGAAGAAAACGTGACCAGTTTATGCAATATGCTTGTAATCCTCTCTCTTATCCCTACCACTTATGTCTTACTGAGTGCAGGCAAAGATTCATGTATTAAAAGTGACTAGAGTGATAAAATGTTTGTTCATTCAATTTCAGAAAGAATGTTTATTCCTATGTGGTTACAGAGCCAAGGATTATGGATATATGTTTCACATATAGAGAGAGTCCTGTTAAGGCAATCTCTATATGTTCAGGTCTCTCTATCACCCAAGAAGGCTGAGCAAAGGCTTGTGCAATATTTTGTAGCCATATTTATTGCCATATGGCCATTTTCAAATTACATTGTGTTTTAAATTGAAATTGTCTGAAGGAGTTTGGCAAAATTCCAGCTTGGGATACCTTTCAAGAGGCTAATGCTAATGGGATTGTGATTGTCTGGTAATGTAACAGTGTTAATATTGTTTTTATTGAGTTAGCTGGACTACTAGCCATTGTGTGCCCAATAAAATACAGCTTATGGTACAATGATCTAATGTAGCTAGATGTTTCTCTTATTAAGCATGCAGTTCATCTAAGCAATTCAGGCTTTATGTCTTTTTTTGCTATGATTTGAACCACTTTTTAGCCAAGCTTCAAAATACTTGCATCTTATTCTTTAGTCACCTTTATATATTTTATGGTTACATATTTTATGCGTGTTCACAGAATAAAGATGTTCTTTAGATCAGTCATTCTTTTAATTTTTAAAATTTATTTGAGAGAGAAAAAGATCAGGAGAAACATCAATTTGTTGTTTCACTTATATATGCATTCATTGGTTGATTTTTATATGTGCCATGACTGGGGGACCTGCAACCTTTGCATATTGGGATGATGCTCTACCAACTGAGCCACCCAGCCAGGAGATCAGCATTTCTTTCTTTTGTTAAAAAATATATATTTAGATTTCAGAGAAGAAGGGAAAGGGAGAGCCAGAGAGAAACATCAATGATGAGAGAGAATCACTGAATGGCTGTTTCCTGCACACTCCCTACTGAGGGCAAAGCCCATAACACTGAGCAAGTGCCCTTGGCTGAAATCTAAACCAGGGCCTTTCAGTCTACAGGCTGATGCTCTATCCACTGAGCCAAACCGGCTAGGGCAAGAGATCAGCATGGTGCATTTCTCAGTATCACGATTTGTTAGAAATGTAAATTATTAGATGCCACCTCAGGCCTGCTAAATCAGAAACTTTAAGAATGAGGCATAGAATTCTTTATTTTAACATGCTTTTTATGTGATTCTGGTGCTTACTTGGGATTTAGAACCATTATTTATTTACTTTATTTATTTATTTTATTTTATTTTTTTAAATATATTTTTTATTGATTTTTTACAGAGATGAAAGGAGAGGGATAGAGAGTTAGAAACATTGATCAGCTGCTTCCTGCACAACCCTCCCCCACCCTCCACTGGGGATGTGGCTGTAACCAAGTTACATGCTCTTGACCGGAATTGAACCCGGGACCTTCCAGTCCACAGACTTACGCTCTATCCACTGAGCCAAAAACGGTTTCGAACCATTACTTTAGATCTTTATTTTAAACTAGAGGCCTGGTGTACAAAATTCATGCAAGGGGGGTGGGTGGCTGGAAAGGCCCTCAGCCCAACTTGTGCCTTTTCGCAGTCTGGGACCCCTCGGGGGATTTCTGCCTGCCCACTTAGGCCCTAGGGATGGAGCCTAAGCAGGCAGACACACATCCTTCTTGCAGTTCAGTGTTCTTGCAGTCTGGGACCCCTTGCTCCTTACTGCCTGACTGCAGCAGAGGAGGGAGAGGTTCCTGCCACCACTGCTGCATTTGCCAGTGTGAGTCTGGTTTTTGGATGAGTGGTGCTCCCCCTGTGGAGCACACTGACTGACCACCAGGGGGCAGTTCCTGCATTGGGCATCTGGCCCCTGGTGGTCAATGTGCATCATAGGAACTGATCATTCTGCCATTTGGTTGATTTGTGTATTAGGGTTCTATTATATAGGATAGTTATTGAAATACAATAGAAGAACAATTTTTAATCAATTACTTCTCATAGCACTTATAAACTATTAAAATTCTTTGGCACACCAAAATATCCTATCTAATAAAGAGGGAATATACAAATTGACCATCATGCCATCACAAAGATAGCATCACCCACAGTGGAGGTAAGGTTTCCATAAGACAAGATGGTTGTACCACAGCAGAGACTGAGTTTCCATAAGGAGCCTTAATGAGCAATCAGCAGGGACCCGATGCTGCATAGCACTGGGCTGGGGCTGAGGACCTGAGGTTGCAATCCCTTCCCCAGCACCATGCCAGGGGACCTCAAGCGGTGCCCCCCACCTTGGTACTCAGCTGGGGGACATGAGGCTGTGTCCCCCACTAGGTAGGGCTTGACAGGGGCCCTGAGGCTGTACCCCCAACCCAACAGGGCTTGAAGGGCCACCTGAGGCTGTGTCCCCCACTTGGCACCAGGCTGGGGGACCTAAGGCTGTGCCCACCATCCTATGGGGCTTGATGGGTGCCCTGAGGCTATGCACTATACACAGCAGGAATTGATGGGAGACCTGAGGCTGTGCCCCCAACCCTGCAGAGCTTGATAGGAGACCTGAGGCTGCGGCCCCCACCTGGCAGGGCTTGACAAGGGTGGGACTGTCTGGGTCTAGATCTAGTCCAATGGGCATGGGGCCAGCTGGCTCTGGGTCTCACACAATTTTGAGGTGCCATGGTTAAGCAGAGACTTGACTCTGGGTCCTGCAGAGTGTCCCAGACTCTGACAGGAGGAAGATTTTCATATACATTTTACTAATTTTCTTTTATCTCTGACACTCCTATTATAGAAAAAGGGCAAATAGCAATATTAAAATATTTCCTCTAATTAATTCTCTTTTAATGTGTACACATTTTGTGCACTGGGCCACTAGTATCTTACATAGGTTATCCAACCTAATAACAACAAACAACAAAATATAATTTTGATTCATTCATACTGAACAGCTATTGTTATGTTGGCTGTTATCATTTCTTAAATTGACAATTTAAGGGAGAAAGGCCAGTGCCCCTGACTACATAATCTTGTATTGCACCATGTTTTTTGTTTGTTTGTTTGTTTGTTTTTTATTAACCAGTTAAAATCACATCACATTCTATTGAAAGTGATGGCTATTTTCATATTTAATTAATAAATGGAGAGAACAAGAAATTAAAAAAAAAACACACACACTAATTTTCTCAGGGATATGAGGTAAATTTATTACATGAAAGAAAATCCTGATTTTAACTAGTTGTCTTCCACTTCATATGTCCTAATGGCTAGATAACAGTAACAATACAAAACAGAATTTCTGATACACAGGCATTTTTAATATAATTTTATATAGCTCATAAAACTCATAGGTGATGAAATTATAGTTGAAAAGGAATATTTTAAAAATATAAATATCTATAGAAAATCTTAATTACTAACTGAACTGTCTGATAATAATAAAGCATAAATATATTTTATTCCTGTCCTTTCTTCTACATCTCCTACAAGCCACTGGTGCTCTCATGAGGTCACCAACCCTAAAAAGAAGAAGTGACCAGGATGGGAGTCTGCTCTTCAGCAGAGGAAAAGTTATTTGGTATTAAACAAAATACAAGAGTTACCTTCCAGAGATATTTTGTCTCACTTTTTTTATTATGTTGCATAGCTGAATATAATTTTCAGGAAGATCAGGATGTTCTCATTTATTTTCTACATTTAATCACACTGTTGATTTTGTAATTTTTTTTTTTTTTGGTAAGTCAACTGGCAATGGATAATACCAATTGTTTAATCAATCTCTTTCATGAATACTAAGTGTGGAGAGAAAAAAAAAATAATTGGGAGTGAATTACCTTTCTGCCAGAATCAGCATGTTGAATTAACGTTTCTTTCTTTTTTTTTTTAAGGAAGAAATTGTCAAGGCTTTATGTAAATCAGTGTTAGAAACAGAAATTACTGCTGCTCAATGTCTATAAATGTTTGAGTATAAATGTGACTTACTACACATGAATTTTCAGAAAAGTTAAAATATTTGTAGTATTCAGCCAGGATATAGATTATCCTGAAGTTGTTCATAATTTATTTTGGCTACTTCTAAAGCAATTTGGGATAGAAGTACTTTTTTCAAAATTCCTTGTCTTATCTAATCTTAACAAAAATCTAGTGATGTAGGCAGTGTTGACATTACTATCTCATTTTATATATTGGGAAGTTAAAGTTAAAGATAATTGAGTTGCTCTGTATTACATGGCAAATCAGGGTTTGGGTTAGAGCAAGAAAGGACATGTATTCCCTAAATATGCTTCTAATTTGGTATTCTTTCCTTGAAACTATGTCTAATCTAAAATGTTTTTGTTTGTTTTTCATTTGAGGTATTTAAAAAAGGGGCAATGAAATCACATTTTACCTGTTTTCTGTAACCGAGAATTAAAAATATGCCTGCTTTTTCCACATAGAGCTTACATGACTGCAAGAGCTAGCTTGTCCTTGCTCCAAATGTAAGTGGGCTTCTTTTCCTGTTGTGCTGATAACCTTATCTACACACTTTTCAGTATTCCCCATTGTAAGGCTTCTCTGGACTTGTTCATCTTCTCCCTTCTTGACCCGTTTACTTGTTTACAGTCTTTTTTTTTTTTTAAATCACTTAGAAGTGAGATTTTGTGTTGCTCCTTCCACTCTGACTTCTGTCTTTTCTCTATGATCATGTTTTTTTTTTTAAAATATATTTTATTGATTTTTCACAGAGAGGAAGGGAGAGGGATAGAAAGTCAGAAACATCGATGAGAGAGAGACATCGATCAGCCGCCTCCTGCATGCCCCCCACAGTGGAGATATGCCTGCAAGCAAGGTACATGCCCTTGACCGGAATCGAACCCGGGACCCTTCAGTCCACAAACCGACGCTCTATCCACTGAGCCACACCGGTCTCGGCATCTATGATCATGTTTAATGGTGATCTTGATCACTCTGTTTTTATTTGTTCTAGTCTTGTTGAATACACCCAGGTCCTTAATTCCTATACCATTTCTTATGAGCTAATTCTTCTTGGATCTCAATGTAAATCATTTCAGGAAAAAAAAAATGTTTTATTCCAGGCCATAGATAAATTGTTAAATTTGTAGATAATATTGGACTGGATGATTGAATATGTTGAGAATGTCCAGTTCTGATTTCTCTTGCTGCAAGAAAATCTACTTAACTTTCTTTAGTTGGGGTGAATCTTGGAAACCAGCACATAATTCACGGTAAAAATAATTTATCACAGTGAACAGAAAGAAGAGTGATTACACTTTGTTTATCGCCCTCCACATCAGTTAGTATCAAGGCAGAAAACAGATGGCATACTCAAAGAGGAGAGGAGTAACTCAGTGAGGCCTGGATTTAGGGACTCCTGCAGGAGACAGTGTGGTCAGCAGCACCTAAAATGATTTCCAGTGATCCTGACCTTGCGATATTCAATGCCTTATGTAATCTTCTTCCCTTGGTTAAATTGTTTATAAACAATAGAATATCTAAACTTTGAGAGGATGCCAATGCTATCTATGATTATATTACAAAACATCCTGACTGATAGAAAATGCTTTCCATGACTGGCTTTGATGAAGTAAGTTGCCACGTAGGGGAGGCCCACATGGCAAGGGACTGAGGATGGCCTCTGATCAATAGCCAGCAAGGAACTGCAGCCTTCAGTCTAATAGCCTAAAAGGAAATACATACAGCTAACAGCTATGCAAATGAATTGAAGTATTGAAGTAGATCCTTCCTTAGTTGAGCCTTCAGGTAAGCTCCATCCCTGAACAGCACCTTGACTGCAGCCTCCTGGGAGACCTGTATTGGAGGATCAGTGAAACCTTGCCTGATTTCTGATCCATAGAAAGTTTGATATAATAAACACATGTTGTTTTAAGCCACTAAGTTCATGCAGCAATGGGTATTTAGTATAGACGTAAAAGTTGTCAGCCACTGCCATTAGAAGCCTGCAGGGGGAAGAGGTCAGGGAAGTTACCGGACCCAGGAGGGTGTAGCTTGGTCTTTGGGAGAGAAACAACCAGTCAAAGAAAATAGCAAGTCAGCTGGGGGAATAAACACCTGTCCTCAGTTTCCCACTGCCTTTGAATTATCTGCTAGTACTTTATTTTGAGAAAACTGAACTACTAGTAGATGTGAGAGAAACCCTATTGTTGCAGCCTATCATCTTCTTGTGCATATGGCAGGCTGGGCAGTACATCAGCTGCTTAGGGCTAAGTACTACAAAATTGGTGGCATAAAACAACAGAAATTCATTGTCTTACGATTTTGTTAGAAGTCTAAAATTAAGAATTCAGCAGAACCGAGATCCCTCTGAAACCTGGAGAGAAGACTCCTTCCTTGCTTTCCCTTTTCTGGTGGTTTGCTGGCAATCCTTGATGTTCCAATATCTGCCTCTGTCATCACATGATGCTCTCCTCTCTTGTATCTGTGTCCTTTTCCTATAAGGTTATCAGGTATATTGAAATAGGACCCACCCTAATTCAGTATGTCCTTATTTTAAACTTGATTACATCTGCGAAGATTCTAATCCTATGTAATAAAAGGCTAATATAAAAATGACCACATGGTGGGATGTCTGGTCACTATGATGCATGCTGACCACCAGGGGGCAGACACTCAATGCAGGAGTGGTGGGAGCAGCAGCGGTGGGAGCCTCTCCTGCCTCCATGGCAATGCTAAGGATGTCTGACTGATGGCTTAGGCCTACTAAACTATCAGTTGGACATCCTTCCAAGGCTTCTGAACTGTGAGAGGGTAGAGGCCAAGCTGAGGGACCCAGCCCCCAAGTGTACGAATTTTGTACACCAGGCCTCTAGTTCTAATAAGGCCACATTCACATATACTGAGAATTAGAACCCTGACATATTTTTACAAGGGGATGAAATTCAATTCAATCCATGACAGACTAGAGGAAAAACAGAAAAGACTTAGCACATGGCTCTATGAGTAAAATGTATTTTTGGGTATTTATGAATGAGGCTGATAGTTAACGTAAGCTTGCCATTAATGAAATAAAAGGAATGAGCATTTCCTTATTATTTTTGAGAACAGGTTATTTTATAATCTATGCTTTGTGAAGAAGAAGCTATCAAAGGACAGTAGCTAGTTTGGGTTATCTGAATATGACAGATACAGAAGGCAGGTTTGTTGCTTTTATTGAATGTATTGCCCTGGGCTTTGAAATTGGCAAGCTTTTTATAAATCTCCCACAACTCCTAAAATAAGACTCATGCCATTTTGAAAGTTGTGGGAACAAGAAACTACATTATCAATAGTAACTACATTATCTAGACTTGTGAAATACATTTTATAAAGTATCACACATTACTTTATATTTGTTTTCTTTTTTAACATCCATATTTAGATTGGATACAATAATTCTCAATAGAGAAAAACTTTTATGGATCTCATGGATATAATTTTATTTCAGTCTTTCATGACATTTATAGAATGATATCTGCAATTTAACCACTGTATTTTTTCTTTGCATAAATTCTAAAAATGTTTTCTTTTCCTAGTAAAAAAACAATTGGGTTAATTTCAATGGCATGAGTGTAAAGAATATCTCATTTTCAAATATTAGGACTTTCCATATTTAAATTTTAATTGCATGATCTGGAAGACAGTTTTAGCAATTTAAAGATGTGGTGAAGGCACTGCAAGCTTTCAAACCTACAACCAATTTACAAAAATATGCCAGTTCTGAATTTATTGACCATTTGTCAGTCTTCACTCACTACTAGCTAGCTGTCAGTGTTTATTATTTGATGCACTCTATAATAAGTCACTGCAAGGAACAACTCGTATCTCCATCACAATGATTAACGAGGTCATTGTCTATCACAACCATCTGAGGCATCATTCTTTCATGCTCCCATGGGTAAAATGGCAGTCCCCAAACCAGGGGAGATTCCAGAACCATCTCAAATCACAGTTACTTGTATACTGTGCTAATTTGATTGGCATCTAATGAATTTAGCTAAACTCAGTCAAACCTCTTCTATGACAACGCTTTTCAAAAGTAATCATTAAAAAGGACATTCCAAAAATTCAAATCTTTTTTTTAATCTTTATTGTTGAAAATATGACATATGTCCTCTTTCCCCCCCATTAACCTCTCCCAGCCTGACCTCACCTCCCACCCCAGGCCTTCACCCACCTATTGTCTGTGTCCATGGGTTATGGATAATATATGCACACAAGTTTATTAGTTGATCTCTTCCCACCCAAGGCTTGATTTTCTTTTACACACAAACACAAACACACACACACACACACACACAGGTACACACATGAACACAAATACATATCCTGTATAGTTACTATTTGCCTATAATGTACAATGTGTTGAAAATAATTAAATCTCAAACTGACAAAGCGAAGTCTTGGGGGTACTGCTGATTGTGATCAATTTTTTTTTCTTAGATAGCTCAGGTATACTTCAAACATGCAAATGGAACTCTCATTTGAGAGATAGTCTATTACAGTGGAAGGGCATGGGCATTGAAGTCAGGCAAATCAGAATCTGCCACAGATCAGCTGTGATACACTGGACAGTTACCATTTTCTTTCATCTCCAGTAACTTCCCATATAAAATATAAATAATTTTCATCACTTGGCATACTTGTTACTAATATTAATTAACTTATATGACATTGCAAAGTGTCTGGCCCCTAGATGCAATCAATATATGTCTGCCCTGGATCCTGCTATTGACAGCAACAAGAAGTGAGTTTGGGCACCAGGAAAAAGGATTTGGGGAAAACAATCTGAAAGTCAAGGTTTTCAAGCAGTTTAACCTTCATGTAAGGAAGTTCAATCGCTTGTAACTTTTAGATCATGCCATTATGGTTTGGGTCAAGAAACCCTAGGATTTAGGTAGGGATAATGCCGATAATTTGATAGTTGCTTTAACTGATGTTAAAGGAGACAAAGGGCTTAGCAAAGAGGGTAAAACATAGAAACTAAATGAATGATGATAGCTACCTATGTATTTATATATATGGATGTTTATATGGAATGTGTATATACTGTACATGTGTGCTATTCTTGATGGCTTTTAGCTAATACTATTTTTCTGTTACATAAATTTCTAAAAATTATGTCAAAAGGTACTAGAACCCATTTTACTTGAATAGGTCCAAAGGTTGGCTTGAAGCTTATAGAAATGGCCAATGTAAAAAGAGGAAATAACATATTTCAAAATAAATTTATGCCAAAGTGCAGTTATCACTCTGACATGGTTTGCTGACAATTATTGTCAGATTGCAGTATCTTAATGAATTTACTGGGGCCTAAGAATGATATTTTTGCTAATCTAGTGGTATAGAAACTTGATTTTTGTCAGTATTCTAGAGACAACAAAATGTGAAACGGTTGCTTCATATTTATAAAACTCACATGAAAACAAAATATTCACCAAAATGCATTTTATTGATATTGTGGGGATTGTCAGGCAGATTAGAATGCTTGTGCAATCCCTGTATAAAAGCAAATTTTCATGGAAGCAAATTATAATCAGAAAATAGTCTGATGAGAAAAGAAAAGGGAAAGATTTTGTTGAATAATGCAAATTTTTGCTAATATAAAGGAAAACATGCAGACTATCCTAATAAAGAAATATGCAAATTAATCATCACTCCATGACAAAATGGCAGACCCCATAGCTACAAGATGGTGGCACCCAGACCCCTCAGCCCTGCTGCTGAAGTATTTGGGTCTGTCGGCCCACCCAGGGGTCCCAGAGACCAAACAGAGATGGGATATGCCCATTATGGTAGCAGAACAAGCCTCATTGCTCTGCTACCTCTGGAGTGCCTGGGGCTGAGCAGAGAGGCTGGAGTGTTTGGGCCTGCTGGCCTGGCCAGGGGTCATGGGAACCAAGGGGAGAGATGGGATCTGCTCCCTCCAGAGGTGGATCCAACCTCATTGCTCCCCAGCCTCTGGAAGTGTCTGGGCCTGTCAGCTCTTCCATGAGAGTGGATGCTGCTTCCAGGAGGCACATGTAAGTGAGCAGGGAGTTGACTCTGGTCTTTTGGTGCAGGGGGACTTGATGCTATGTCCCAGTTTGTGCTGGCCCATACTCTGACAGCAGGGAGGAGGAAGTCCCACCGCTAGAATCAGCGGTTGGTCAGACAGCTCTCTGCCACCTGACAGCCAGGATTCTCATTCACCTGTCAGCAGGGAGGTGGGATTATGTATAAACATCTACTATTGATACAAGGTAGCTCTACAGCCAAAAGAAGCCAGCATTATCAACAGAAAATGTCAAGACCAACATCTGATCTTGAAGGCAGGTAGGTGAACAGTTGGGAGCCAGCAGTCCTAGATTGTGACAGGAATGTCCGACTGCCCATTTAGGCTCAATCTCATGTCTGGGCCTAAATGGGCAGCCGGATTGGAGAGAGTGCAGGCTGAGCTGAGGGACACCTTTCTCCCCTCCCCCCATGCAAGAATTTCATGTACCAAGTCTCTAGTGTCTAATAAAATCTCATGATCTGATGTTGATAATTTGAATTATCTACATTTTATTTTTTATTATGACTAATATAGAGTTACTAAATGCTAGGGCTGATCTGCAGGCCCTGAATGACAGATGAATGATTATTTTAACACACATTTCTATGAAAAAGAGGGCTAAAGCACTACTTGACTATCACCGTCAAGTCACCCTGTTTGCCTGCCTCCTTTGGCTTTTATTGTCCAACAGCTTGAACTAAAATTAACCTCTAGATACAATCAGTAGGGTAAGTATCATTGAGAAAGTATATGCTTCTACAAGGTCAGATCTTTAAAGACTAAACATAGAGATTTTAGCAAAACACCTTGGGCGATTGGACTTGTTTGAAAAAGACAAGGTAGGAACTGCCGCCTTTGGCAAGGTCCCCTCAGAGGCCCCAGCCCTTTCAGAGAATCCTCCTTACAGACATTTCAAACAAGTTCCATGCTTCCTCACAACTGAAACTTTAGGCTAGCCTGAAGTTACACATACATACATGATCTATTAAAAATAATAAAGTTAGCCCTAGCTGGTGTGACTCAGTTTATTGGAGCATCAAACCACATACCAAAAGGTTATACTTTCAATTCTGGGTCAGGGCACTTAACACAGTGGGATGTATATGGAGGACAACCAAACGATATTCTCTCTCACATCAATGTTTCTCTCTCTCTTCCCGCCGTCTCTAAAATCAATTAACATATCCATGGATGAGGATTAAAAAAGATAGACATGGGATATTAAGTTAAACCAAAGAAAAGAATAAGTGGTTTAATGTGTATTAAAAGCAGAAATTATCATTTGAACACAATGTACTAATTACAAATGTAATTAGAATTTTGGAATTATAATCAGAATCAGAACAGTTTTTCTATAGAATAATAGAATTTTAGATCTTAAAGAAACCTCAAGAGAATATATTACCTACCTCTTTCTTTTTATATGTAAATAATCAGGGTGAGTGATGGTTATATTAACTAACCCAAAATTATATACCTGATTAGTATTGAGCTGAATCTGGATGCTTGGTCTCTTATTAGAGCACTGGAGTTTTACTCTATCTACTTATCCTAATCATCTCGAATTTAAATAGGCAGCAAAATGCATCTAGCTAGGCCAATGACCTTGCTTTAATAGAAATAGTTGAAAACAATACATTTAATTTTTCAACAATTAATATATAATTAATATTTTTCATTCAATCTGTAACAATACAATTTTGCTTTACAACCAAAAAGTAAATAAATTTCCCATTATCATAAAACAGTAAATGTTATGGTTAATTTCATGAGTTAACATACTTGACTGGTATACGGATTGTCCAGATATTAGTAAAACATTATTCTGGCTCTGTCCATGAGGGGTGAAGGACTGAGTCAAGATATTCACTTTTATTAATGTGGTTGGGCATCAATCAATTCACTGAAGGGCTAAATAAAGCAAAAAAACAAATAAAGTGAATTTTTTCTCTCTCCTCTATTGAGGTGGGATATCCATCTTATCCAGCCCTCTCACATTGGTTCTGTTTCTCTGTATAGTAAACTTGAAATATTTTTTATGACTCATTCGGCACTCTATTGCACTGTTCAGACAATTTGTGTTGGGAATCAGAAGTGAAGTGGTATCATAAAAGCCAAAATATAGAGGTTTTGAGGAACAAAAGTATGAATGAATTGCATCTGAAGAAAACCTGAACTTCTAAGCATGTAGCAAGTATCTTTGAAAAAATTTCTCTACTACATATCTTCTTAGTGATATAGCGTTTTATTTTCTGAATTATCTACTATTGTGCCAATAACAAATCTAATTGTAAAATATAAAATGGTGTCTTCAATTTCTTTTGAACTTCACAATGAAGATAGGCCCAGAGATTTCTTCAGAAGCAGAGTGGCTTTAAAAAGAAAGAAAAATAGGCACATACGACTTGTTAGTGAATATAGTTATACACCTTCTTTTACTTCTCAGGTGCACTCAGACAATGTTATTTAACTCATCTTGTTCTTGAGGGCTTCCAGTCTCCTGTTTCCTATTAGAGACTGTCAGCATTGTCAGAATCCAGTGTTCTTTGTGCTCGGGCTTTAATACAGTTCTAAAATTATGTTTCAACCAGATTCTGATTCTGTCTCAATGATGATTACCTCGCTTGTAAAAAGATGTTTATGACAAATAGAAACATTTTCCTCTAATTCCTAAATTGGTGGTTTCTCTTAACATCAGATTTTAGATAAATAATTTAAAGGTTGTTTACAAATAATAAAAAATACTGCCATATGATTACATTGAATAAATGCTGAAGTCAGAAATCACCATTTGGCAATTTCCAAAATAATAACTGCTTTAGGTACAAATCATCACTGCATAGTAAAACTAGTGGAGAAACATACTGAATGACAGGGTATTTGCATAATCTCAAAAACTTTATCACAAAAAACTTTCTGATTACAAAAGGAGAATAAGTAATTCCACAGTGAAAATCCTGGGCATACCACCTTCATCTAGTGATCACACAGCATCATTAATAGTGATATTAATGGTGATATCACTCTAGTGTTTTTTTCTTTGTTTGATTTTTTAAAATATATTTTATTGATTAGTTACAGAGAGGAAGGAAGAGGGATAGAGAGTTAGAAACATCAATGGGAGAGAAACATCGACCAGCTGGTCCTGCACACTCCCTACTGGGAATGTGCCCACAATCAAGGTACATGCCCTTGACTGGAATTGAAGCTGGGACCCTTGAGTCTTCAGGATGATGTTCCATCCACTGAGCAAAACCAGTTAGATTGCGATTGTTTTTGCCAAAAGGGTATAAACTAAACTGGATTGTGAGAAAACCTTGGCCAAACCAAAACTAAGGAACACTCTACAAAATCAGTGGCCTATATTCTTTAAAATGTGAAGATTGAGAAAGACAAAAAAGAGAGATTTTGTTTTTCAGATTAAAGGAAACAAAAGTAACTTCACAACTAACTGAAATGTATGATTCTGGATTAGATTTTGGACAAGAGAACATTTTTTTTTTCCTTTTTCTATGAAGAACATTAATGAGGTAAGTGATAAAACTTGATTGAGATAATAGATTAGGTGATAGTGTTATATATATATTGGTTTCTAATTTTGATAATTCTACTGTGGTTATATAAGAGAATGTTATTATTCTCAGGAAATACATGCCAAAGTCTAAAAGAGTGAAGGGACTTCATGTCTGCAACTTTCAAATGTTTCAGAAAAAATATATTATGAGTTATTATTTATTTCAGAATAGTATATAGTATAGTTTTAGAATTACAGTGAAAATTATATGAGGATATGCTATGCTATTTTTGCAACATAAATCTTAAATTATTTAAAAAATAAATAGTTAAAAAGTGATCATATAGCTGGCATCTAATAGATTGTTTTGATGATAATTTATTGGACTAAAATCACATTTATTGAGTGCCTGTTATGGAGCAGTAATTGTGTTGGGTTCTCATGAGGTATTTCAAGTAATTGTCAAATACTCCTGTAATGAGGGCATTATTATAACAATGAAATTGATAGTTATTGCATTAACTCATGCTTAGGGAATAATCACTTAACTGGGAATTGTTCAAGTCAATATAATCAGAAAATTGCAGAGATAAAATTTGAACTGGGATGGCCTAATTAAAAAAAAAAAATATATATATATATATACACACACACACACACATACACACACACACACACAATTTTTATTGATTTTTGGAGAGAGAAAGGGTGAAGGAGAGAAACATCTATGTGAGTACAAAACATTGATTTCCTGCCTTTAGTATACTCTCTACTGGGGATTGAGCCCACAACTTGGGCATATACTCTGACTGGGAATTCAGTAGGTTACCTTTTGGTGCATAGGAAAAGGCCCAACTGAATGAGCCATGCCAGCCACGGAGAGATGGCTTAATTTTAGTATTCTCTCACTATACCAAACCATAAAATTACATTGTAGCAAATGACTGCAACTTTCAAGAGTAATGGATAGCTTTAGAGATAAATGTATGAAGAGATATACCAAGAATTAGTTTTAATCTCTTGGGTCATAATGTCAACACATTAGAATTGTAGATTCCAAAGGTTTGTGAGTTCCTTGGACAGAAACTTGATGCCTGTTTTTGAAGCATCTGGAAGAATGTGCACATAGTAGTACTGAGTGGGTGTTTGTTGAGTAACTAAGTGAACAAGAAGAAAAATTTTCAGATAAGAAATGTGAAAAAGGTACTGAAGAACAGGGCAGGGAGATTATCAGAGGACTCTGATAATAACAAGATAAGAGTTAGAGACAGTAGATACCAGATGCAGATTTTATTTGCAGTGATTAAAAACCATATATCCCTCTGGTCAGTAAGTACAGAAATTGCTTTGACACTGTGAGTCACTTGAAGGAGGAGTAAAATAAGACAAATAAACCCACCTGGAGACCTATGGCTTTTGAAAGGTAGGACTTGAGGCAACAGTCTCCATTGTGGTGGGGAGTCAAGAGGAGACATCAGTTTTGAGGTGAGAGTTTAAAGGAATTGCTATGCGCAGTGGAAAATTCTGGGAAACTGAACACAGATATAAAGGTCACCCAATGGCTTCAATTTTTCAGGATAGCAAAAAACATCATCACTGGTTACCAGTGTGCTAAATGAGTTCAGAGGTCAAGAGAATAATTTTTGTTATTTATTTGCATTTTCTTCCTTATATGTCTGACACCTGTATAATCTATTTTATTTTTTGTTATTTAGATAAAGTGTCACTATGGCTTTAAGAAATTAATCATTCAAATATTTGACAAGGTGGGATGAAGGAGACATGGTCTGCCTGTGGAAACTTATAAAAGGTTGGATGCAGAGATGTGGCACAAATGAATGAATTTCAATCATATTGGATATAGTTTAGATTTTGGCCTAGACCTAGGCACAACTTTTTTTTAAAAAATTGTTGTTAGGATATTACTCTGTGGCTAGTGTGCAAAATAATGTATATACTTCTTATCACTCTTTCAGGACTGAATAGCTACAATGAGGGCAAAATCACTTCCCAAAGCAACCAATGAAGTGGCTCCTTATGTCAGGAAAATGTCCTGTGTTATCTCATGCATGCCAAGTGTAAACCTGAAACTCAAGGTAGCACAGTCCTGGCATCCCCCAGACAAAAGTATGTACAAGATTTCAGACATGACAGCTTTGGTCCAATTGAATCATGTGGCTGTCTTATTATTTTCAATATCAACTTGAGTAAGTGAGGAAAAAATAGACTTTTCATTCACAACTGAAACTAAATGATCAATTCATGATAAGTAATGCAGCAACCTGTGATTCAAATATTTAGAGATTCCATTTATTTACAAGTTTTCAGTCAATTGATTTTAAATCAATAGGTACAATACTTCAGCAAGCAAAACTTTTCTAAATTTGAAAGTCAAAACCCATTGAAATGAGCTTTGATTACATCAAGTATTGCTAGAAATAAAGTGGGATGTATTACCACTTTAAAACAAAGTTTTCATAAAATAGCAATGCAATATTCCTTTACAAGTTGATGAATCATAGTATACTTTTGGATATCAGTTCAGTAGTGCAGATACAACTCAGAGATATGGTCTGATTATAACATTGCTGATATCACTGACATTAATAGGTTTATCTAATGAAGAAAAAACTTAGAAGAACAACAGATTGTGAGACATGTTGTGATTGAGGTATTGTGTGCTTTTTGTTTTAATTTTGTTAATTGCCCTTCACAAGGATTTTATAAATCAAACTAGAGGCTAGGTGTATGAAATTTGTGCACTTTTTTTTTGGCGGGAGTGGGGAGTGTGGGAGGTTGGGTGGTGATCTCCTCAGCCCAGCCTGCACCTTCTCATAATCCAGAACACTTGGGGGATGTCCTACTGCTGGCTTAGGCCCATTTCCCGGATCAGACCTAAGCTGGCAGTTGGACATCCTTCTCACAGTCTGAGACCACTCGCTCCTTACTGCCTGCCTGCTTGCTACTTCTTACTACTTGGCTCCCTATTCCTTAGTGTTGCTGCCGAGGCAGGAGAGGCTCCCATCATAGCTGCTGTGCTCCCCAGCCATGGGCCCAGCTTCTGCCTGAGCAGTGCTCCCCCTGTGGGAGCACACTGACTACCAGGGGGAAGATCCTGAATTGAGCATCTGCCCCCTGTTGGCCAGTGTGTGTCATAGCAACCACACTATGACACAGTCATTCCATTGATCGTTCTGCCAGTTTTTCCACTGGTTGTTATATTTGATTACATTTAAAGTAATAGAGAATATTTGATTACATTTAAAGTAATAGAGAATATTGCTGGTTGAATTTTGGACATGTAACTCATGGTAGTTATAGTTAGGAAAAAGTGTTTATGACTGTCTACTTTGAATCTCGCTATAGGTAGGCTGACTGTGTCCCCTATATTTGTAAGGATAGCCTTAATTTTTACTGTCTCCATGGCTTTGCAACCATGTCTACTTACTGTTTGTCTGATATAGCACTATAGGAAAATAGTTCTTCTTTCTTCTTATTGCTTAGTTTATTATTTCACTGTGATATTTGTCAAATGCCACTGAGTTATAAAGACATTTACTACTAATACTAATATTTTCAAGACAACCAGAAAACTTCAATTTAATAGATATAAACTATTATTTTTCTTATTTTTTGTGATATTAACAACAAATATTATTATTTAATTTGTGAATAATATTCTTCATTTAAGAAAGTTAAAGAATTATGAATTAATGGAAATCAAATACAAATTCTTTTTTACTAACAACTCACTTTTTCCTTTTGGTATTTTCTTCTGAATTCTCATTACAAATTTTTAGCCTAAGGTTTAGTAAGAACCATTCAAATCCTTTAAAAATTTAGGTGACAAATTCTTCTAGGTGTATATTTTAACACTCCAGGCTTGTTTGAAACATTCATTTCCTTTGGATCTTTCAGTGTCATGTTTTTAAACACTTTGCCTTGAAAAACATACATTAAAAAATTCTTTTCATTAAAAGCCTTAGATTTTTATTTTATTCTCTTTGCCCTTCCCTGTACAAATTCATTTCTGTCAGTTTCTTTTGATATTAAGGGGATAAATACTATATCAAATGATTTTCTTTTCCCCTTATAATACAAGATGTTTTGTGAGGGGATGGTGATGGAATGAGCATTGAGACTTATAAGGCAATATGAAGACAGCCTCTGGGCGACTTATTAGTGATTCCTTTCAGGTATAAGATTTGTATAATTTTATATAGAAAGATAAATTCTCACTTTTTCCACATATATGTCATAAAACAATGATTGAATTGGGCTCATATTTTTAAAAATAGTTTATTCTTTCTTGTTATTTAACTTACTTTGTATTCAGCTATGAAAATGCTCACTCCACAGTTGTATTATCAGTACTGTTCTCCCTTTACCTAAGTGTAAAAATCTTTTGTTTATTACCCTTTTTTTCTTTAGATATCAATATATTAAGTGAGATAACTAGTCATTTTGCCACTTTTGCAGGTCTTACTTTGCTCAATTATTATTTCCATTTACAATTGCTCTGGTATTTCAAACCAGTTATTTTGCAGTGTTTTCAATGAACTTGTTTTCCCTTGAGTTTGAATGCAGTCAGTTTCTCAATGCAGATGCACTTGGGCTTGTACATGCTCTGGGTAGGGCATGCATGATGAAGATGACTTATCTGAATAATATGCACAAATGGTGCAGAGTCCTGGATTAATTAGATCACAATATACAAGGGGTTCACCTTCTAGAAAGATTCAGAGAACTTCACAAACCTGATTAAATTTTTCCTTTTTATGAGGAAATCTGTTATTGGATAAATCAAAGCAGAGACAGATAGAATAAGTTATAGGTTAAAGCCAAGGAAACACAGAGAATTACAAAATATCTTATCTAATAAAAGAGTAATATGCAAATTGACTGTACCTTTATTGCACCCACAAGCCACACCCACCAGCCATGCCCACCAGCCAATCAGAGCAAGTATGCAAATTAACCCAACCAAGATGGCTACAGCCACAGAGATAGCAGGAGGGAGGCTTGGGTTGCCCCTGGTGATGGAAAAAGCCAAGCTTTCCACAAACCCTTGCTGGCTTGGGCAAGGCAACAAAGTTTCAATGGCTGTGCTAGCAGAAGGCTTGGCTTCACTCCAGGCTACAAAGTTCCAATTGTAGAAGATAAATAAATCCTAGATACCAGGGCCTCTATTTGGGTCACCAGGAGGGTGTGGCCAGCCTGCAAACTACCACAGGCCCCTCGCCCAGGCCAGCCCATGCCCCAAGGGAACACCCACTCTGATCCAGGATACCCTTCAGGGCAAACCAGCTGGCTCCCACCCATGAACAAGGCCTCTATCCTATCTAACAGATTGACCATCACTCCAATACACAGGATGACTGCCCCCATGTGGTCAAAGGATCCTGTCCCCATGTGGACTCAAGATGGTCACCACAAGATGGCCAGCAGGGGAGGACAGTTAGCAGAGACCAGGCTGGCAGAGAAAGGAAGTTGGGGGTGACTGGGTCTGCAAGAAAGAGCAATGGGGAGTGACCAGGCCCATGGGGTAGGGCAATTAGGGGCAAACAGGCTGGCAGGGGAGCAGTTAGGCATCAATCAGGCTGGCACGGGAGTGGTTAGGGGGTGATGGGGCTGGCAGGCAGAAGCTGTTAGGGGCAATCAGGAAGGCAGGTAGGTGAGCATTTGGGAGCCAGCAGTCCTGGATTGTGAGAGGGATGTCTGACTGCCCATTTAGTCCCGATCCTACCTGGGACTAAATAGGCAGTCAGACATCCCTCAAGGGGCCCCAGATTAGAGACGGAGCAGGCTGGGCTGAAGGACCCTCTCTTCCCCGTGCATGAATTTTATGCACCGGGCAAATTATATATATTTTTTCTGGACTCCTAATGCAGGCTTTCAAACAAGCCAGGTGTCCAGCATTATAAGAATCCATGGATGTTCAGAGCTTTACCTATGATTTTAATTCTTGTTGAGTGATCATACTCATATCAGGTTTGGAGATGCTGCAGAGACTTAAGGACTGCCTCTGCTAGGAGAATGGTTGGTTGGGATCTCATTAGTGTCATATGGACATCATGGTATCCATGCTGATCAAAGTTGCTTCACAACCTATGGATAATGTTGCAGGCACTTGGAGGTTTTGTTTTTTAAAGCCTTCTCAGCTCAATAATACTAATGACCATCATGCAAAGTGTCCCAAAAATGTATACACACTTTAACAGTGATAGTTCAATTTTGAAAATGAAATGTATTTTAATAAATGCTGCCTTTATAATTATTAAAAATGTGTTTCTATATTTTTGGGACACTTTAGGTTTTAATGTTAGAAGTGTTATATATATAAAACTGTCTTCTTTTCTTACCCTTTTCACTCCTTCCATACTTCCTCCCATGTTTCCTTTCTTTTTCCCATCTTTGGCAAAACATTTTGCTATGACTTTATGCTGTGTTTATATTTAACAATTGGGATAATGTATTATTTCCGTGTGCCCCAAAGCATTTTAAGTTTCATAAAAATTACATATTCTTAAAAATAATTTTCTCATAATTTTATTTCCATGAAGTGTTTTGTTTGGATGGGGAAGTTCTCTTTTTTATTCCCAATGTTTTTCAAATTTCTTAGTATAATTGGATTTTTTACATCTTTTGAGTCAGATTTACTTTTTCTAGAAATCATCCCTTTTATTCAAAATTTCTATTAGAGAGTTATACAAAATAGCTTTTAGAGATCTTTGATTCCTGAGTGACTGTGAACATATAGTTATATCTAGATATCTATAATTTAGATAAATAGAAATATACATATGCAGATATATTTGCTCTTAATTTATTTTATTGGAGTTTTCTCTATTTAAGCTAGTTATTTTTAAAATTATAGAAGTTTATTAAAATTAAATTGATTTTTATATTTTTAAATTTTGAATCTGTTTCATGTTATAACTACTGAAGTCACCTTTGCATTTCTTCATATATATGAACATTTATAAATATTCAAAGACTTAGAATAAAGTGTTTGTATGGAGTGTTTTAGTGTTCACCAATAGTTCCATCCCCTATCTGAGGGAGGAATATTTCTCTGCTATGTTGAGTATACATGTGGTCATGTGACTGGCTTTGGTAGTGAAATATGAGAAGAGTGGAAGTCATTCTAATTGAAAATCACCCAGGCTAGCTCACAATGTGTCCCTCTGCCATGCCAGTTTCAGATTGAGGCCACCTAGGTCCCACAGAAGTTCCACAGTGAACATAAGGTGATGCAGAGCTGGATTTTTAAAATATATTTGTTGCATAATTTAAAAATTCAACTTCTGAATTATAGAGTTATAAGTTTAGTTCCCTGTTCTGTTACTTACTAGATATAAGTAAAGTTGAAAATGTTATTTAACTTTTTAAATATTTTTTTCTTCCTTTATAAATTACAAATGGAAATATTAATATTATATAGTCCTAATAGGAAGAATTTAGTGAAAGGAAAGGCATATAGTCCACGGCACATAGCAGATACTTATAAATGGCAGTTACAACTCAGCTGACACTCCTGACAGTACATTCAAACTATTTAGCACTTGACAAGTAGGATTGAGCCTAAATGGGCAGTCAGACATCCTTCTCACAATCAAGGACTGGTGGCTGCCAACTACCCACCTTTCTGCCTCCCTGATTGCCTCTAACTGCTTCTGCCTGCCAGCCTGATCACTCCTTAACCACTCCCCTGCCAGCCTGATTGATGCCTAACTGCTCCCCTGCCAGTCTATTTGGCCCTAAATGCCCAACCCTGTGGGCCTGGTCACCACAACTGCCCTCCCCTGCAAACCTGTGTTCCCTACAACTGCCTTCCTCTGCAGGCCCGGTCACTCACAACTGCCCTCACCTGCAGGCCTGATTTCTGCCAATGCCCTCCCCTGCTGACCATCTTGTAGTGGCCATCTTTTGTCTACATGGGGGCGGAATCTTTTAACCACATAGGGGCAGTCATCTTGTGTGTTGGAGTGATGGTCAATCTGCACATTACTCTTTTATTATATAGGATAGAGGCCTGCTTCATGAATGGGGGCTAGCTGGTTTGCCTTGAAGTGTGTCCTGGATCAGGGTGGATGTTCCCTTGGGGTGTGGAGTGGCCGAGGTGAAGGGCCTGTGGTAGTTTACAGGCTGGCTATGCTCCTCTCCCGCCCCCCTGGTGATCCAAGCGAAGGCCCTGGTATCTGGGATTTATTTATCTTCTACAATTGAAACTTTGTAGCCTAGAGCAGAGCCAAGCCTTCTGCTCCCACAGCCATTGAAACTTTGTTGCCTTATGCAGAGGCCTGGGCCTGCCAAGGTTTGCAGAAACCTTGGCTTCCTCCATTTCCAGGGGCAACCCAAGCCTCCTGCCTGCTCTCTCTGTGTCTGTAGCCATCTTGGTTGGGTTAATTTACATACTTGCTCTGATTGGCTTGTGGGTATGGCTGGTGGTTGTGGCTTGTGGGTGTAGTGGAGGTATGGTCAATTTGCATATCACTCTTTTTTTTTCCCCCCCAAGGGGAGAGCACGAACACAGTCCCCCACTACCACAAATTATGCAGTCGAGCTTCCCACATTTGGGGAAATCGCAGGGGTCAGCACATCCGGAGTGCAATGGATAAGTCTCGCCCTGGGAAAACCACCTTCATGATCATGGTATCTCCCCTGCCAGGTAAGTATTCACTCTTTTATTAGATAGGATATAATTGATTATGTACTGATATTTGGTGACAGTGTGCTTAATTATATATTTTTAAAATTCTCATATATTTTTTAACCCTCTGAACAATATTTTGTTTGAAAGTAAGTGGACATTTAGGAATGGAATTGGTTAAGTTTAATGTCTATCACTGTGCTTTAGAATTTTGTTTTCTCTTTTTGTTTATTCTTATAGTTCATTAGAGGCCAGGTGCATGAAATTCATGCATGAGTTGGAGGAGGTTTCCTCAGTCCAGATGCACCCTCCTAATATGGGAACCTCAAGGGATGTTTGGCTGCCCATTAAGGCCCGATCCCAGTGGATCCCTCTAACAATTCAGGACTGCTGGCTTCCAAGCCCTCTCCTGCCTGCCTGCTTGATTGCTCCTAACCACTTCTGCTTGCCAGCCTGATAACTCATTAACCACTTCCCTGCCTGCCTGATTGATGCCGAACTGCTCCCCTGCAAGCCTGGTCACCCCCAACTGCCCTCCCCTGCTGTCTTGGTCACCCCTAACTGCCCTTCCTTGCCAGCCTAGTTGCCCCTAACAGCCCTCCCCTTCCAGCCTGGTTGCCCCAAATTGCCCTCCCCTGCAGGCTTGGTTCCCCCCCACCAACTGCCCTCCTCTTCAGGCCTGGTCCCTCCCAACTGCCCTCTCCTGATGGCCTGATCACCCACAACTTCCCTTACCTGCTGTCCATCTTGTGGTGGCCATCTTGCTTTCACATGGGGAGTCCATCTTCTGTGTTGGAGTGCCTGTAAATTTGCATATTACCTCTTTATTATATAGTATTTAGAGAAGAAATAAAAACAAACTTTATTTAGTGATGACTTTCCATGTTTTACTAAAATATTTCTGTGTGAACAAATTTTATAGATTTAATGCATATTAAATAATATTTATTTATCTTTTTATTTTCTTATGCTAATATATGAGAAAAGGACTGCAGGTAAGATCAACAAACCCTCCAGACCATAGACCATGTGTATGAAGCAATCATCATAAATTAGTTTTCAAAACAGCGGTTGTACATGCTATAATTTACCTTAATCTCCAGGGATGTTTTTTCTTTTTATATTTCAATATTTCTTCTTAGTTTGTTAAGCAAATGAATATTGTTAAACATTTCTCCCAAATTTTACTTTTTAACTTGGCTTGTGCTTTTAAACAAATTCACCTTCCTGTGTAGGAATCCTAACAATTATCATGAAGGATTGTATATAATTTTACCTATGGATATTTGAGAACAGTGTAGAAAAGAGTGATAGGAATAGAAAGTATTTTCTCCATGTTTTCTGAAATAGTTTGATCATAACAGTGAATATGGAAAATGCTGTATTTTTGGCTCTGAGAAAATATGCTGGTGTTAATGCACTTAAAGTTCTTTGCCTTGACTCTAGTCTATGATTTCCAGTAGAGATACTAGTTACCATCTACAGTTCTTTGCTAACTTCTGTTATGCAGTTTAATTCTTTAAAATGCTGTTCTGTATTCAAATGTCTTGGTAACATTTGAATCATTTCAAAGTGATGTTCTATTTCTTGAAAGTCAAACAAAACTGATGTGACCGACAGTTTTTTGTGTAATTTTTCTCCTTATGTCAATAGGAATTAGATAAAATTTTGATGACAAAACTATAAACAGAAAAAAAGGTGTAATTTATGCACAATTAAAAAAATAAAGTTTAATGTCTTTGAAAATTAAAAATGCATATATTCAAGTATTTTAATTATTTTCGCTATATTTCTCTTAAGAAAGTAATACTTGTAATAAACAGGTTATTATATCCTAATTGTTTCTCTTTTTTTAAAAAGTTCACTTTTTATCATATTTAGAACTTTCTGCCCTTCATCATTTTAAATCATATTTATATCATTGTATCATCCCTGGATAACTTTCTTGGAAGCAATCTACAGCCACCATGAATGGTATAGTTTGGAGCCATTAATTTTTTTTCTTAAACTCCAAACTTGACTTAAAATTTGCCATTTAAAATTATGTAATTAAAATCATCATTCTTTTTATCCAAATTTTTCTCTGCCACTGCACAAAATACTAAACTACCCCTTTTCACCATCATCTCTGGAATACTTTGGAATTCTTCACTCTTGACCCAATCTTATACCTATTCTCTTTTTAAACTTTTGCAATGTCATCACTGGAAATATTGCTAGATAGTTATTATATTCTTCTTCATTTTCTTTCTTGTCTAGCTTATCTTCCTCTACCTGGCTCTTAAATGTTGGAATTTCTTAAAGCTTAGCCTAGCATTTCTTTTATTGTTACTCCATATTTTCTTTGCTAGACAACTTCATCCATTCCATAGCCTTAGTGCCATATACAAAAGGATGACTCTAAATATTTATCTTTCACTCAGTCCTCTCCTCTGAGTTTTAGGCCTAACTGTCTGGCTGCTTCTTGACAGTCTCAAAGCATCTCCAATTCATAAGGTACAAAACTAAACTATTTATCCCAAACTATTGCTCACTTTGAAAAATGACATCTTAATTTACTTGTTAAAAAGAACACTGAGAGAAATCCCTGACTTCTTCATTCCCTCAAGTGCAACATCAAACCCAATCTATTTTACTAAATAAGTTCCTTTTATCTCCATCATGATAATCCAGATTACCCTTCTCATTAACCTATGTATTAGTTAGGGTTCTCTCTCTCTCACTATATATATATATATAAAATCTCTGAATGCATAATAATCTGGCCACTCAGTGTGTGTGTGTGTGTGTGTGTGTGTGTGTGTGTGTGTGTGTGTATGTAGTATGTAGTTACAGGAATAGATTTATGTGATTATTGAGGATCTGCCATGATATCTGCAAACTGGAGAATCAGGAAAGCAAGTAGTGTAATTTAGTCTGAATTAAAAGATGTGAGAAACAGGGAAGTTAATGATGTAAATCTCAATCCAAGTACAAAGGTCTGAGAATTAGGCGACTAATGATGTAAACCCCAGTCTGAATTCAAAGGTCTGACAGACAGAAATAAAAATATCTGAGAGCAGGATAAGATGAATGATCCAACTCAAACAGAAAGCAAATGTGTCCTTGGTCTGGGTTTTTAATCTATTTAGTCTCTTAACGATTGTGTGATGCCCACTAACACTGGTAAGGGTGATCTTCTTTACTCAGCCTAGCAATTCAAATATTAATCTCTTTCATAAAAGCCCTCACAAACACACTGAGAAATAATGTTTTACCGGCTATCTGGCATCTCTGAGCCCAGGTAAGTTGGGACATGAAATTAACCAACACAGCCTAGAATACAAAAGTGACCAATAACTGTTCTCTCCATATCCTATCTTTCCCCTCCAACCTAAATTTTTAAAATACTAATCAGGAGACACTTACTACTAAGCTTAAAATTTTTAATGAGATACCACTGACCTTTGAAAAAAGGGACCCGAATCCTTATAATAGTTGGGAAGCTCCATACTACTGTCGTCTATGGCCTCCCATCTGGGTTTCTGGTTTTCGCTACATTGACCCCGGGATCTGACCATTTCAACCACAAGGTTTTGCATACATTATTTTTCTCTGGAAGGCAAATCTCCTTATTCCTCCTCCTTAATTTATTTATTCTTAATATTACAGCCAATTATTTTTTCTTTTCAGGAAGCTTTCATTGACTTCCAGTATCAATCAGCAGTATGTGATATATTCCTCACATAACTGTGATTATTTCCCTCAGTAAGTCTATCTCCATTCATTATTATATATCAACACTGTGATTATATGATTAATGTATGACTCCCTACTATATTTGGGTCCATTGAGAATAGATACTCTGTACTTTTTTACTCTTTTATTTTTCCCCATCACCATTTAGCATCCCTTATACCCTTTCTACCTCCCTCCCCCTGAGATGTTGTCTGTGTGCTCAACATTGTATCACCAGCACATAGCATAAAGGTCATCACATTATATAGACATTCTATAAACGTTTTTATCATCAATAAATTAGTTTAGAAGATGATGCAAATTGGAGGGTCAGCTACTTAAATTAAGGTAAACTAATTTGGAAGAAAAATTAACTGGCAAGAATAAAAGTAATTACTAAATTCAGCTCCTGATGCAAAATGATTTTTGGCTTTTTCTACTTTGTTTCAATATATCAGGGTCCATTAAGGTTGGGTATGTATTGGCGATGTTTAAGTAGGGCAGAATAATAAAGAATTAATAGAAGAGATTTTCCCTTATTCATGCCCTTACAAAATAACATAATCTTGCTGTGAGGTGTAATGAGGTGAGGAATAGGAAAAGTGACTGAGAAATATATTGTTTTAGGGTGACTTAAGAATCCATATGTCAATGAATAAAATATAAAGATGACTATTGGGGAAACAAAATCAAATTACCTTGTACTCAAATGATTATTATATTTAATATAACTACTCAAAACCATTAAATTATAGGCAAGTATGTGTGAATGAATATGTGTGTACTGAAGACAGTCTGTAATGATGTAGGGTACAGCATAAGCAGGCAGAGGTGAATTGAAATTGATTATATAAACATAGATCTGATCATTGATAGCCATCTTAAGGAGCCACTAACAGATTTTAAATAGGGAAGTAATAAAGTAAATTTTGCTCAGAATTCCTGATTCTAGCACAGTATGGCTAGTGTGAGATAGAGGTAGAAAGTGATATTTCAGAATTACTTGGTGGATTTAGTCAAATTACCTATGCCTCTAAACATATATAGTTGAAATATTGTGAGGTTAAAAAATTATTTATCTTAGGGAACCATTTAAAAACTATTATTCCTTCATTGGCCTAATGGAGATAGGATTGAGAAAATAGAGATAGCGTGTGTCTATCCCACATATATTTGTTGAGAGTCACCATACGCTAATTATCATGCAGCTCTTACCATACTTATGACATATTTTAATATATCTGCCTTCATGGAACTTGCATTTTTATGAGAAGATAAATACTAAACAATTGAACTCATATAAGTGAAATTTCAAGTTATGATACATGTAATGAAAGGAATAATGAAGTATTGTTAATGAGAATAATAGGAAAAAGTGAGAACTTCTTTATAAAAGGTCTTTAAGAACAAATGTCTATTCTTGTAATTTAAGGACAAAAATCCATAGGAAAAATGTGTTCAGAATGAATAGCAAGCTTAAAGTTCAACAGAGGAAATGAGATTACTATCCTGTCTAATAAAAGAATAATATGCAAATTAACCATCCCTCCAATACATCCACAAGCTACACCCACCATCCAATCAGGAGCAAATATGCAAATTAACCTAATCAAGATGGCTGCAGCCACAGAGAGAGCAGGAGGCTTGGGTTTCCCTGGCAATGGAGGAAGCCAAGCTTCTGCAGGCCTGGCCTGCCTTGGCCTCTGCTCAAGGCTATAAAGTTTCAATTATAGAAGGTAAATCTCAACAAAAATGGCTGTGGCCACAGAATAAGCAGGAGGTTTGGCTCTGCTTAAGGCTACAAAATTTCAATTATAGAAAATAAATCCCAGATACCAAGGTCTCTGCTTGGGTTGCCGGGAGGCATGGTTAGTCTGAAAACCACCAAGGCCCCTCACCCAGGCCTCCCCACCTGATCTGGGACATCTTTCAGAGCAAACCAGCTGGCCCCACCCTTGCAGCAGGCCTCTATCCTATCTAATAAAAGAGTGATATCCAAATTGACCATCACTCTAACACACAAGATGACTGCTCCCATGTGGTCAAAAGATCCTGCTCAAATGTGGACACAAGATGGCCACCACAAGATGGCCAGCAGAGGAAGGCAGTTGGGAGTGACCAGGCCTGCAAGGGTGGGCAGTGGAGGGCAGTTAGAAGTGAGTAGGCCAGCAGAGGAGGGAAATTGGGAGTGACTGGGCCTGCAGGGAAGGCATTTGGTGGGGGGACAGGCCTACAGGGGAGGGCAATTAAAGGTGACTAGGCCTTCAGGGGAGGGTAGTTAGGGGTAACCAACCCAGCAGGGGAGGGTAGTTATGGACAAACAGGCTGGCAGGGGAGTAGTTAGGCATCAATCAGGCTGGCAGGGAAGTAGTTAGGGGGTGAACAGGCTAGCAGGCAGAAGCAGTTAGGGGAAATCAGGAAGGCAGGCAGGTGAGCAGTTGGGAGCCTGCAGTCCTGGATTGTGAGAGGGATCCCAGATTGGAGAGGATGCAGGTTGGGCTGAGGATCACCACCGCCCCATACATGAATTTCATGCACCAGGCCTCTAGTAATAATTGAAAGGCCATTGTAGCCTATGACCTATTGACTTGGAGCTGGAGATCCAGGGAACAAATGTGTATTGAGTTAGAAGGTGATCAAGAGCTTGACCAGTGGGTTTAGTTCAAGGTGACCAGAGCATATTAATCTCTAAGTGCAAGAAACAGCGATAGAAGAGTTTTCAGTAGTGAACAATTGGCATTTTAGCTTCTGTGTGGAGAGTCATTTGGAAAGGACAGGAGCAGAAGAACAAAAATCAGTTGGGATTTATTTCAGAATTCCAGGAAAATTATGAAAGTGGCTTCAGCCACAGTCGAAAGACTGGCAGTGTGAATCAGTGGTTGAGCCTTAACCTATGAATCAGGAAGTCATGGTTCAATTTCTGGTCAGTATACATGCCTAGGTTGCCTCTTTGATCCCTAGTTGGTCCCTAGCCAATCAATGATTCTCTCTCATCATTGATGTTTTTATCTCTCCCTCTCCCTTTCTCTCTGAAATCAATAAAAAATATATATTAATACAAGAAAAGAAAAATAGCTGGTAGGTCAAGAAATAACAGGATTAAGAGTGGGAATTGGGTTTAATGGCTAAAATAGTTTTACTTCATTGAAATGGAATTTTGTTTTATAGGAAGAGGTGAAATGATATGGCAGCCTTAGGATAGCAAGAAGGACAGCTACTACATCTCCTTATAGAGACTAAATAAAAAGAAATCTTATACTTGAAAGGGCTAAAAAAAATAGTGACTTCAAAAAATATTCTTGTTTGAATTCAATCAAAATGTAAGGATTATTCAATAAGTAATAACCTATTCTGTCTCATAAAACTTACATACACATTCAGGGTAATATTAATAAATATAAATATCAAAAATATAAAAAGATTTTTGTCGGAATAGAAAGTTGTGAATTGTGATAAGTTTTGGTAATACAGGATGAGTACTAGAGATAAAATTAGAAATAGGGTGACTTCAGTAATTTTTTGCTTTAATTTAAAGAAAAGATGAGGTCTATACTTGATCATTTACTAGAAGAAGGGAATTAATTTAAAGGCCTATTTTAGATATTTACTTTGTCAAAAGTTGGTGATGTGGTATGTTAGAAATGAAGAGGAATTAAAAAATGACTTTAGATTTTTCCTTATCTAACTGGGTAATTGGTCTAAGTTTATATTTAAAATATAGGTATAGAAAAAGATTAAGGAAATGAAGATAATGAATTCAATACTTGATATGTTGATTATTTTCAAACAACAAGGTATTAAAGTATAATTAATATGAAATAAAATGACTGTCTTATGAGGTGTACAATTTTATGTCTTGACAAATATATAGCCATATAAACACTATTAAAATCAAGTTAAAGAAGACATTCATTACCTGATATATTATGTCCTTTTATAGTTAATCCTTTTTATAGTCACTCAACAACTGGAAAATACTAAACTATTTTCTGTCCTTAAACTTTTGTCTTTCCAGAATGTCGTAAAAATAGAATCATAAAGTATACAACTTTTTGCGTCTAACTGCCTTCACTGAGCATGATGCATTTGAAATCCATGGATGTTGTATCAGCATTTTTAGAAGATGAGTAATATTTCACTATATATTTAGATTATAATTTGTTTATTCCTTTTATAGTTAATATATATATGGTTTAATTTTCAGTTTTTAGTGGTTATAGTATAAACATTCATGAAAAAGTCTAATCTTAGAAAGGAAACTTGATCTGGGCTTATTAAAACTTTAAGAGCTACCTATAAGCTTATGTGAAAAACATAAAACCTATGAAGTATGTGTAGAGTAAAATGAGTAAAGGCTCAACAAAAGAAAATAAGCTTTTAAAAAAAATTAAATCTTTATTGCTGAAAGTATTACATATGTCCCCAGTTCTCCCCTAGTGATCACTTCTAGTTAACCCCTGTCCTCTGCCCCATATCTTTACTACTCTACAATTTCTTTGGTTGGTCTTTTCCCACCCATCCACCCACCTCCACCTTTCCTCTGAGATTCCACAGACTGTTCCATGTTTCCATGTCTCTGGATCTAATTGGTTCATCAGTTTAATTTGTTCATTAGATTCCACATATGAGTGAGATCATGTGATATTAGTCTTTCTCTGACTGGCTTGTTTTCCTTAGCATAATACTCTCCAGATCCCTCCATGCTGTCTCAATGGGTAAGGGATCCTTCTTTTTTAGTATTTCATGGTGTAAATGTATCACAGATTTTTTATTCACTCATCTACTGATGGGCACTTGGGCTATTTCCAGATCTTATCTATTGTAAATTGTACTGCAGAAAATCAGCTTTTAAAAGGCAGACAAGAAAGAAGATAGAGAAAGGAGATAGAGAAAGGGTAATAGTAAGATGTAGTGTTCACCATAAAAAATGTTGGATCTCAGAAACTCAGAAGGAAGAGTTATAAGAGGTCAAACAATTTTTTAAAAAGAAAGAGATGCAGAGAATGTCTCATGAAACAAAACCCAAGTTACAATTAATAATGGTGAACATAGTTGGATAGTTCTGTCCTTATTAAAGGAATTAATTTAACACAATTTAATGCTGGAATCAGGATATCTTTAGGTTTAGGCTACTGCCTACAGAAGACAAGTTTTGTTTTTGGGGTGGGAACTCTTATGTTGCTACTGGTTACAGGTGTAATAACAGTTAGTTGAATAACTCCAACTGGAAAATACCGCATGTGCCAGAAACTGCCCTTCCTGATTGGTCTTTAACTCAAGTAGGCAAGGGCTCCAGTGAAAAAGACTCATCAAGTTGGAAATGAACAGGAAAGGTGTTGTCTTTAAGAAGACCAAATTCTTCCAACAAGTATGTGAATGAATTTAGAAATGCATACATGCTCAGTTGAAACTGGCCTGACAGCCTTGTAAGAGGCCCTGAGCAGAAGACCTAGCGAGGCCAACCTGGCTTCTGGACCAACAAAAATTGTAAGACAATACCATGTTTATTTTTTAAGCTGTTAACTTATGGGATAATTTGTTTTGCAGCAATAAATAATTAATATGCCTCCTGACTACACTTTTATTGCAGCCTCTTTGATAGCTTGAAATTGTCCAGCGTGGACATTTTTTGCCATTAAAAATGGTAAAAATGACCATTACTGATAACATATGACATTTTTTTTCATATGATTTATAGGAAAGTAATAAGATCTTCAATCAGTATTTTCTAATTTCTAAAATACACCCAGAAACTATATGTCAAAAATCACAAAGAAAAAAATTGGTACAGGTTAGCAATATGAATAACATTGTTCATATGGGACTTATTTTGGAAAAAAAAATAAGGGGCAAATGCTATAACTCAGGGTTTTACTCTCCTTAGCGAGCTGGTTGTTAAATATTTACTATCATACCACTGCATACAAAATAAAGAATTTTGGAAGTCAGAGAACTGGCATTCTTTTTTTTTTTGTAGCTTCTTTTTTTTAATTTTAATTAAATCTTTATTATTCAGATTATTACATTTGTTTTTTTTCCCCCTCCATAGCTGCCCTTCACCCAGCTCTCACCCTTCCCTCACTCCCGTTGACCTCATCCATAGGTGTATGATTTTTGTCCAGTCTCTCCCTGTATACCCTTCACCCCTTTCCCCCTGAGAATTATCAGTCCACTCCCTTTCAATGCTCCTGATTCTAGTATATTCACCAGTTTATTCTGTTGATCAAATTTTTAATTCACTTAATTTTTAGATTCACTTGTTGATAGATACGTATTTGTTGTTCATAATTTTTTGACTTTAATCTTTTTCTTCTTCCTCTTCTTAAAGAGTACCTTTCAGCATTTCATAAAATACTGGTTTGGAGTTGATGAACTCCTTTAGCTTTTTCTTATCTGTGAAGCTCTTTATCTGCCCTTCAATTCTGAATGATAGCTTTGCTGGATAGATTATTCTTGGTTGTAGGTTCTTGCTATTCATCCTGTTGAATATTTCTTGCCACTCCCGTCTGGCCTGCATCGTTTCTGTTGAGAAATCAGCTGACAGTCGTATGGGTGCTCCCTTGTAGGTAATGAACTGTTTTTCTCTTGCTGCTTTTAATATTCTCTCTTTGTCTTTTGCTCTTGGTATTTTAATTATGATGTGCCTTGGTGTGGTCCTCTTCGGATTCCTTTTATATGGGGTTCTGTGTGCTTCCTGGACGTGTAAGTCTATTTCTTTCACCAGACGTGGGAAGTTTTCAGTCATTATTTCTTTAAATAGGTTTTCAGTATCTTGCTTTCTCTCTCTGGCACCCCCACAATTCTGATGTTGGTACGTTTGAAGCTGTCCCAGAGTCTCCTTACATTATCTTCACATTTTTGGATTCTTTTCTCTTCTTGCTTTTCCAGTTGAGTGTTTTCTGCTTCTTTATATTTCAAATTTTTGACTTGATTCTTGCCTTTCTCTAGTCTGCTGTTAGGACTCCGTATAATATTTTTTATTTCAGTCAGTGAATGTTTCATTTCTAGTTGGTCCTTTTTCATCTCCTCTTGGGACTTAATAAATTTATCCATCTTTTCTAGCATATTCTTGAAAAACCTTATAAGCGTGGTTTTGAACTCTATATCCAGTCGTTTTTTTTCCTCCATTTCTTTTGTTTGTGATCCCTTCCCTTGTCTTGGCATTTTCACTATGTCGCGGAAACTTCTGTGTTGGATTCAGCCTTATAATGCCAGACGTGCAAAGCCTCAGAAGCCTCTGTTGAGCTTGGGATGGGTGGAGTCTCAGGGCTTAAGGGTCCACCTTGCCTTCCAGTCGGCCCCGCCCTCCACGGCCCCTGGGTCTCACGTGACTGGGTAATCGCTAGAGTGGTCCTTGTGCCCCCGAGCCCGAGCCCGCACTGCCTCTAACCGCTGCCTTTCCAGCTCCCCTGCGCGCCAGGACCATAGGAGTCTAGGTCCACAGGGTTTCGCCTGAAACAGGGGCCCAGTGGACTCAGAAGTGGCACAGTTCGGAGGGTCTGTCTCCTGCCCACTCTCGAAAGCCAGCGGCACAATCAGCAGTCTGTCCTCCGCACAGGGCCGTGCTTGCCGCCACCAGGCCTTTGATCTTTTGCGGCTCCCCTAAATTTCCGTGCACTTCTTCCTTTTCACAGTCCAAACTCCCCCCGTATGAGTTTCGGCTGGATCTGGGGTTTAGTGTTGTAAGAGAAGGGGTTCAATGCCATTGGGAGTCTCCGTTTCCCTCCCGCCAGAGAAAGCCAGTCAGGTACTCCGGCACCCGCTTTCTCCTCGCGTGTGTCTCCGTACCTCAGCTTTTTGCAGCTCCTCTGGGTCTCTGTGAGCCCCTCTCTTTCCTTCTAGTTGTAGAACTTCCACTCAGCCAGCTTTCCTGTGGTTCTGGATGATGTCCGTTCTGTCTTTTAGTTGTATTTTGAAATTGTTGTGCGAGGCAGCAGTGTAGGTATTCACCTATGCCGCCATCTTCCTGATCAAAATCCGAGAACTGGCATTCTTTAAATAGATATGGGAAATAAAGATCAGTAATGAAGTGATATGTCTGGGAAAGGAATAGCATTGGTTTCATAAAGCTTTTGAACAATAGATAAATGATGCCAAGAACAGAGCTTAAAAGAGGACTGAAGATGTACTATACACCTCATGCCCAGGACCAGAAATGGTTTCTTTAGGTAGGTGTACTTGGCTAAAGTGTGAGAATACAGTGGCAAGTACCAAGAATAATTATGTGGAACATGAACAGGTGAGTAATATAACATTTTTTCTGGTTTATTCCCTAACAAGCAAAATTATTACTATTAAATCATCATATCACTGATTTATCTCATTGAGTGCAAACTTTCAATTATTATTAAAAGAAAACCTGAATGTAACAGAAAATTGCCCCAAATAGAAAAATACAAAATATTAGATAATTAGTTCAGAATAAAATAATAAAACATCAATGAATTTATTTCCCTAGTGTAAGTAACTTAGTAAATGCAATTTGTCTAATAGCAAATAAATATGGTACATTCATTTAAAGTTATTTTCCTTTAGTGTGGGATATTTTATTTTAATTTCATATGTACTATTAGTGATAATTGTGAATTTAACTTCACACTGCTATCTTATTAACATTAGAGAATCATTTTGTTGTAATTTTGTTTATTAATTGTAGCTATGTATATATTATTTATCTTTTGTGGGAGCAAACTGTTGCTGTTAGATTGAAAAATAGGGTTTCTAACAGAGAGTTAGAACAGAAAAATATAGAATGCTGCAGCTAAAAGTATTGATACTCAGGGGAGGAGATAGATAAGCAGGCAAGCAGTGTCAGAGATATCTGTCAGCATGAAGCAGAATTTTGGATTTAGAAACAAAATTTGCTAATTCCCAGGGTGAGAAGAAGATGAATGGCTAGCAGGAAGGAACAACTCATGCCACAGACATTGGAGAACTGTCCACATTGTAAAGATGAGACTAAAGCCAGCACAGTGGAGAAAAGTGGTAAAAGAGCTTCAAGTTAGACTTAGGAAGAGGACAGAAAATTACACAAGTCGGCTGCAAGGCTGGACCCAATTAGAGTATTGGACAGAACTTCTTTCAGGTCCACAGGCTAGAGTCACAGGAGTGTTCTTCAAAGACTGAAGCAAAGCTAGCTCTGCAGTAAAAGTTCAAAGTGCTTTAGCAGTAAAGAGTGGATAGTTATGGACTAATGAGTTTCATGTCCCAATCCTGAATTGAATTATTTGCCTGCTAATGTTCTGTCCACCAAATACAAATTTTGCTTTAATCTCTTTGGATAAAACATTAAGAATTCTGTATTGATGAAATTTATTTATTTATTTATTTATTTATTTATTTATTTATTTATTATCTTGTTTCTTTTTTAAATTTTTTTTTTGCCCCCTCCTCCCCGGTATACCCCAATTCCCCAGGGTCTTGTGTTCATTGGTTATGCTTATATGCATGCATACCAGTCCTTTGGTTGATCTCTTATCTACCCCAACTCTCCTTAATCTTCCCTCTGTAATTTGACAGTCTGTTTGATGCTTTACTAACTCTGTATCTATCCTTTTGTTCATCAGTTTATAATGTTCTTTATTATCTACAAATTAGTGATATCATGTGGTGTTTCTCCTTCATTGACTGGCTTATTTCACTTAGCATAAGGCTCTCCAGTTCCATCCAGGTTGCTGCAAATGGTAAGAATTCCTTCTTTTTAATGGCAGCAAAGAATTCCATTGTGTAGATGTACCACAGTTTTCTGACACACTAATCTGCCGACAGGCACCAAGGCTGTTTCCAAATTGTAGCTATTGTAAATTGTGCTGCTATGAACATAGGGGTGCATAAATCCTTTCTGATTGGTGTTTCTAATTTCTTAAGAGTGGGATTGCTGGGTCAAATTGGAGATCCATTATTAGTTTTTTGAGGAAACTCCATACTATTCTCCACAGTGGCTGCACCAGTCTGCATTTCCACCAACAGTGCACAAGGGTTCCTTTTTTCCCCACATCCTCACCAACACTTGACGTTTGTTGATTTGTTGATTTGTTGATGATTGCCATTCTGACAGGAGTGAGATGGCATCGCATTGTCGTTTTGATTTGCATCTCTTGGATAATTAGTAACTTTGAACATGTTTTCATGTGTTTCTTGGCCTTTCTTCTGTCGTCTTTTGAAAAGGTTATGTTTAGGTCTGTTGCCCATTTTTTTTATTGGATCATTTATCTTCCTTTTATTAAGTAGTGAGAGTTGGCTGTAGATGTTGGAGATTAAACCTTTATCAGTGATAACATTTGCAAATATGTTCTCCCATACAGTGGTCTTTCTTGTTGTTTTGTTGATGGTTTCTTCTGCTGTGCAAAAGCTTTTTATTTTGATGTAATCCCATTTGTTTATTTTTTCTTTAGCTTCCATTGCCCTTGGAGCGGTATCAGTGAAGAAGTTCTTTCCGAATATGTCTGAGATTGTGCTGCCTGTAGATTTCTCCAGTATTTTTATGGTTTGCCCTCTAATGTTTAAGTCCTGTATCCATTTTGAGTTTATTTTTGTATTTGCTGCAAGTTGGTGGTCCAGTTTCATTTTTTCGCATGTATCTGTCCAATTTTCACAACACAATTTATTGAAGAGGCTGTCTTGGCTCCACTGTATGTTCATGCCTCTTTTGTCAAATATTAATTGAGCATAGTGTTTTGGGTGGATATCTGGATTCTCTATTCTATTCCATTGGTCTATATGTCTGTTTTTGTGCCAGTAAGAGGCTGTTTTGAGAACAGTTGCTTTGTAATAGAGTTTGAAATCTGATATTGAGATCCCACCTACTTTATTCTTCTTTCTTAGGATTGCTGTGGCTATTTGTGGTCTTTTTTTTTTGTTCCAGATGAATCTTTCAAGAGTTCTTTCTAGGTCTGTGAAATACGTTGTTGGTATTTTAATGGGTAGTGCATTGAATCTATAGATTGCTCTGGGTAGTATGGACATTTTAATGATGTTGATTCTCCCAATCCATGAGTATGGTATGCTCTTCCATCTGTTTACGTCTTCCTCTATCTCTTTTTTCAGTGTCCTGTAGTTTTCTGCATATAGGTCTTTTACCTCCTTAGTCAGGTTTATTCCAAGGTATCTTAATTTTTTTGGTGTGATGGTAAATGAGATTGCTTTTTCAGTCTCTCTTTCTGTAATTTCACTATTGGTGTATAGAAATGCTACATATTTCTTGGCATTAATTTTGTATCCTGTTACATTGCAGAATTCATTTATTAAGTCAATAAGTTTTGGGATGGAGTTCTTCAGGTTTTTTATGTACAGTATCATGTCATCTGCAAATAAGGACAGCTTTACTTCTTCTTTTCCAATTTGGATGCCTTTTATTTCTTCTTCTTGTCTAATTGCAATGGCTAATACTTCCAGTACTATGTGGAACAGGAGAGGTGAGAGTGGGCATCCCTGTCTTGTTCCTGTTCTTAGGGGAAATGGTTTTAGTTTTTGCCCATTGAGTATGATGTTAGGTGTGGGTTTATCATATATGGCTTTTATGATGTTGAGGTATGATCCTTCTATTCCGACCTTGCTGAGAGTTTTTATCAAGAAAGGATGTTGGATTTTGTCAAATGCTTTTTTTTTTGCATCAATTGATATGACTATGTGATTTTTGTCTCTCAATTTGTTTATGTGATGTATCACATTTATTGATTTGTGAATATTGTACCATCCTTGCATTCCTGGGATGAATCCTACTTGGTCATGGTGTATGATCTTTCTGATGTACTGTTGCATCCGATTTGCTAGAATTTTGTTGATGATTTTGGCATCTATGTTCGTGAGAGATATTGGCCTATAATTCTCTTTCATTGTGTTGTCTTTATCTGGTTTTGGTATTAGGGTCATAGTGGCTTCATAGAAGGTGTTTGGAAGTGTTCCTTCTTCTTGAATATTTTTGAATACTCTGAGGAGGATAGGTTTTAATTCTTCCTTGAATGTTTGCTAAAACTCCTGTGTAGCCATCTGGTCCCAGGCTTTTGTTGGCTGGAAGCTTTTTGATGACTGCTTCAATTTCTTTCATAGTTATTGGACTATTGAGTAGTTTAGATTCTTCCTGATTGAGTTTTGGAAGGTTATATTTTTCTTGGAATATGTTCATTTCTTGGAGGTTGTCCAATTTGTTGGAATAGAGTTGTTCATACTATTTTTTAATAATCCTTTGTATTTCGGCGGGGTCTGTTGTTATTTCTCCTCTTTCATTTCTGATTTTGTTTATTTGGTTCTTCTCTCTTTGCTTCTTAGTGAGCCTGGCTAGAGGTCCATCAATCTTGTTTATCCTTTCAAAGAACCAGCTCTTGGTTTTGTTGATCTTTTAAATTGTTTCTTTGGTGTCCATGTTGTTTATCTCCACTCTGATCTTTACTATTTCCTTCCTTCTGCTTACACTGGGATTTCTTATGGCTCTCTTTCTAACTCTTTGAGTTGTAGGGTTAGGTAATTTATTACCTTTGTTTCCTGTTTTTTTTTTTCAGTAGGCTTGTAGAGCTATGAACTTCCCTCTTAATACTACTTTTACTGTGTCCCATAAATCTTGTCTTGTTGTGTTGTCATTTTCGTTTGTTGCCATGATGTTTTTTATTTCTTCCTGATCTCTCTGGTTACCCAGTTGTTCTTTAATAGCATGCTGTTTAGTATCTATGTGTTTGATTTCTTTGTATTGTTTTTATTGTAGTTGATTTGCAGTTTTATGCCACTGTGGTCTGAGAAAATGCTTGATATAATTTTGATCTTCTTAAATTTAAAGAGACTTTTCCTATGACCCAACATATGATCTATCTTTGAAAATGACCCATGTGCACTGGCGAAGAATGTATATTCTGTGGCTTTGGGGTGAAATGTTCTGAAGATGTCAATTAATTCCATCTGATCTAGTGAGTCATTTAGGATTGATGTTTCTTTGCTGATGTTTTCTTTAGAGGTTTCTTCCAGTGGTGACAGTGGGCTATTAAACTCTCCTGATTGTATTGCTGTCAATCTCTCCCTTAATATCCTCCAGGAGATTTTTTATGTATTTAGGTGCTCCTATATTGGGTGTGTATATGTTTACCAGAGTTATTTCTTCTTGTTTGATTGTTCCCTTTAGTATTATGAAGTGGCCTTCTTTATCTCTTGTTATTTACTTCACTTTGAGATCTAATTTGTCAGATTTAAGTATTGCAACCCCAGCTTTTTTTTTTTCATTTTCATTTGCCTGAAATAACATCTTTCATCCCTTCACCCTTAATCTGTGTGCATCTCTTTTTCTGAGGTGAGTTTCTTGCAGACAGCAGATATATGGATCATGTTTTCTTATCCAATTGGTTACCCTATTTCTTTTGATTGGAGCATTTAATCCATTTACATTTAAAGTTATTATTGATTGGTACTTATCTGTCGCCATTTTTAGTCTAACTCCTGAGTTCCTTCTTTGCTTCCTATTTTTTTTTTTTACAGCTGACCCTTTAACATTTCTTGCATTGCTGGTTTAGTGGTAATATATTCCCTTAGTCCTTTTTTGTCTGTGAAGCTCCTGATTTCACCTTCAATTTTGATTGAAAGCCTTGCTCGGTATAGTATTCTTGGATTCAGACCCTTTCTTTGCATGACTTTGTATATTTCATTCCATTCCCTTCTGGCCTGATGAATTTCTGTTGAGAAATCAGTAGCTAGTCTTATGGCGGTTCCTTTGTAGGTAACTTTCTGTTTCTGGCTGCTTTTAAGATTCTTACTTTGTAATTGGTGTTTGCCAATTTAATTGTAATGTGCCTTGGTGTCAGTTCTTTGGGGTTCATTTTGCTTGGGGCTCTGTGAGCTTCTTGGATTTGTGTGGGTTTTTTCTTTCCTATATTGGGGAAGTTTTCTGTCATTATTTCTTCAAACAGTTTTTCTATTCCTTGCTCAGTTTCCATTCTTTCCGGAACCCTAATTATGCAGATGTTGTTTTGTTTTATGTTATCCCAAAGTTCCCTTAGGCTCTCCTCTTGCCTTTTAATTTTTTTTTCTAGAAACTGCTATACTTGTGTATTTTTTCCTACCTTGTTTTCTAGCTCACTGATGCGTTCCTCTGCTTCTTCTAGTCTACCTTTGATGCTTTCTATTGAGTTTTTTGTAGCATGATGACATTTTTCATTTCTTCTTGATGATTCTACATTTCTTCTTGCTTCTTCTTCATTTCCTCTTGGCTCTTATTCACATTGTTGATTTTGTCTTCCATTCTTTTCAGCCACCTTATGACCATTTTTCTGAACTCTTTCTCTGGCAGGTCTATTTCTTCTTCTATTTCATTTACTTGCTTTTCTGGTGATACCTGCTTTTCTGTCATATGTGGACTGTTTCTTTGTCTGCCCATGGTCTTTCTTCTCCAGGTGTCTGGTTATGTAGTACTCTCTCCTACATTGATTTAAAGGCACAAACTACAACAGGACCAGGTATAGCACACAAAGTTCTTATCCCAGGCGAAATATGACCTTTCTGTGTGGAGTGTGGAGCTTCTCTGAGTCTGAGTGTCTGCGCCGATTGGAGAGCGATGTTCTGGGTACCCCGTCTGTTCGGTGGGTGCTGTAGATGTAGCTTTTCAGACCACTGTAGACATCCAGTTCCCCCTGCAAGATAGTGTGGTCCCCTCTTTTGTGCTGGTGTCTCTGGCAGGCAAAAACCCCATGGCAGTGGGGCTGCCTAGTCAGGGGAGCCCCGTCCAGCAGTCCCCCACCTTCTCCTGGAGGATAACTAACTTTAACTTGGCCACAAACACTCCCAATGTGCCTCTCAGCTGCTCTCTTCATCTGCCCAGAGATAAGGCTCCAGACACATCCATCTATTCCTCTGCCATTTCTCCCCCACTCCCCTGTATTGATAAAATTTAAACAGAATTCACCTTTGTCCAATTTTCTTGAAATTTTAGGAAGTGATATCTTTGAAGTATAAATTTTAAACATTATTTCATGACCTTTTTATTGAAATAAATTCTGTAGAAGTCTTTTCTTTTAAGGTGTATTTTTGGGCATTTTTAACTTTTTATTCTAGACATACTTTTTATAGATTGACTTTTGGATTTAATTACTCCAGGTATTTAATTCACATGTTTCTTCTTTCCTACTGATCATTGATGAAACATTAAAGGATCATAAAAAGACCTGACATTGACCCCAATGACACCTACACCACAATTCCAATCAACAATCTACTGTTATTTGTCACTATACTTTAGTAACTTTTCAAAGAGCTTTTCAATTCATGTGTTAATGTCAGGTTACAAGCTAGTATTTATTTTGCAAGTATTACCTCTTGAGACACCATGTTAAAACATATCCTTAAATTTACCATTTCCAAAATATTGCTTCTATAATTATTAATAGTCAAATACAAACAGAAATTTCTCAGTTTATAAAGATTTAAGAATTTTTAGATATCAAATATACATTAACATATAAAGAAAATTTTCATGAATATTATCAACACTATTTTGTATATAATACAACTAAATATGAGTTAATCTAATAAAAAGTTTATAGATAGAAATCCTGATAAAAATATAGACATTCTAATTCTTGGTTCAACATTCAATTTATTAGGTGAACTTTATAGTTCAGAAAAATAAGTTTTATGTAAAATGTTTAGAATGCAATTAAAAATCAGGTAGGTGTGCTTGGCTAAAGTGTGAGAATACAGTGGCAAGTACCAAGCATAATTAAAAATCAGAAAGTTATTTGAAGACTATTTTTTAGATAATAGTTCTTATGAAGTCTTCTTATATCAAATGTATCCTTCTTTAGCTATTTAAAATCCCAGAATCCTTTTAGGTAATATCTAAATAGGTAAAAAACCAAAAAACAAAACAAAAAAAAACAAAAACAAAACAACAACAACAACAATATGCACAGTTATTTTTCATGAGTAGTACAAGCTGATTAATAAATGCTTTATTACATGCTGATTAATGACTGCATTTCTGAAGAAAAACAAGGGGCAGTGGTAGCACCCAAGAGGAGCACTGCCCCCTGTTTTCTTTTGTAGGCAGAATAAACTTGTCATTAATTGCTAAAAGAAATTCACTGTTTTTAAAAATTTATTTATTGCCATTATTCTGCCACTGTTCTGACCTGGCTTATGTAGTAATTTTATAAATAATGGCTTTTTTATGTCAGAGACACAGTTTACTAGTGTGACTAAATAGCCAAGCATTAGTCTGCCTCAAGCTTTATTATCTGGTTTTAAATACATTCTTGGTAATTTTCCAATCTCAACACTATTTTAAGACCAAGAACCTTGCCAAAATTAGAAAATTTACAAAGAAATGCATACTCTGCTGTTTCAAATTACAATATTTTCTACTAGTTATCCTAAATTATAAATATAGTTTTTAATTTTATTTTTTTAAATATATTTTATTGATTTTTTACAGAGAGGAAGGGACAGGTAGAGAGAGTTAGAAACATCAATGAAAGAGAAACATCCATTAGCTGCCTTCTGCACACCCTTGACTGAGAATGTGCCCACAACCAAGGTACATGCCCTTGACTGGAACCGAACCTGGGATTCCTGAGTCCGCAGGCCGATGCTCTATGCATTGAGTCATACCAGTCAGGGCATAATTTTATTGAAAAATAAGTAATCATATCTGAAAATAAATTAGAAGCCTGTACCTTGGAAATTATCTTTCAAGATTTTTATGGCTGATCATTTTTCTGTGAATAAGCAATTCATAACAACAACAAAAAAGATTTACAATATTAAATACTTAATGTTGGTTGATGGAATAAAAACTGCTACTTCCTAGTGCAAAAGTATAATAAAAACATTAGAAAGGGACTTGGTAATGGAGAAAGAGAAAGATGTCTTTTAGATTTTTATCATCAAATACTACAAGTCTCGATGTGCCTAAGATCAAATAAGAAAATGTTTTCTAGATTGTAAAGAAAATACTTTTGTATATTTTATGAAGTACAAGATAGAAAAATGCTAATGAGGTAAATACTAATTGACTGGAATGCTCTCAGTTTGTTAACCTGGCAAATCACATTGAGTTTTGTCTCAGCATCCAAGCAGTCCATAGCAGAGAAAATTGTCAGTAATCAGAAAAGTTCAAGGTAGAAAATTGATACTTATTGGACATTTGGAGCAACACAGGTCAGGATATCCTTTAAGTACATGCTAATAAGATGATTCAGAAAAGACACTGTCAGTTTGGTTGTGGAGTGTCATTCTTCTTTGTTAAAATTTTCAAAAGACCTTAAAACTAGACAAAGTATTGTCTCAAGATGATAATAGATCCAGGATTACCTTTCACTGTCTCTCTTTTCACTGTTTCTCCCCCTTGTGTTTTTCTGTCAATAAATATGGAGCAATATTACACATATACATTATATAAATAATTGAGCATTACATAAATAATTGTTATTCTTTTCTTTAAATTAATATTAAGTAGTACTAGAAGGGAATAGTCATTGGCACACCTTTGTTATATTCTCCTCAGACATAGAATGGGGCTGTAAGCATACCCTTATGACAGAGGGGATGGTAGACTTGATTCAAATCCTTGTAATACTTTATGTAGTTTTAGGCAAGCCACTTAACCACTCTAAGTCTCAGTTTCTTTATATGTAGATTAGAGGCTGCAATATACACCTCTGGACTTTTTATGAGGATTCAGTCAATGAGAAATGCATAGCATTTAGTACATATAAAATCACCTAAAAATATAGCTCTTATTGTTAATTGTGTTGTCAATTTCCCTGCTCTGAACTTTATATCCTAAATTGGCAAAACAATTCAAGCACACAAGTTCTCATCTCCAAGTACTAAAATCCGCAAGCATAGTGCAATGGCATAAGAATAAATGCACATGCAAAACATTAAAATAAAGAATACCTACAGATGAACATTTTATTCTTTGACTCCAACTTTCAATCTGCAATGGAATAGAGATAAGTTTTTGGTTTTTCCATGTTTTTCTTTTAACTGGAGTTAGCTAAGCAATCTTAATAAGCATTGTTTTGTAACACCTTATGGTTTGAATGTATAAACAAAATTATAAAGCAAATCTGAAGTGTGAGATATGGTTGAAATCCATTTGTGACATGTGTTATAAGTGTTAGGGAAGTGATAGTCATGTGATTTGCTCAGGAGACATTGTATTTCATCTTTGGTATAACAGTGACAGTGTTCTTCAGCTACTGAGAAAGCAATACATAATCTTGGCTTTCCTCTCACTTCAGTAATCAACAAGTGTACAACAATACCACTGCCTGAATAACACTGATCCATCAGTATCATAAGGGTGTTATACTGCTGCTCCATACATTTCACTGATTAAGATACTCTTAAATCAGATTTTGTCCAATTCAACAAGGAGCCTCATATAGCGCTACATTTTACATTTTAAATAACACCATTGTGCTGTTAAGTGATACAGTTTAGGCAGAATTTTCATTGAGGGGAAAAAGGCCCACATGGAAAAATATGCAGAAATGTAACATAGTTTCATGAATAATGATCCCATCCTATCCAATAAAGAGGGAATATGCTAATTGACCCTCATGCTGTCACAAAGACAGTGGTGCTCACAGCCAATAAGGACGGAATATAGTAATTGACTGCCCTGCCCTCAAAGATGGTGGCGCCCACAGCCACAAGTTGGCAGCACCCAGTCCTCTCAGCCCTGTTAGGCCTGCCTCCAGGTGGGCCCAGCCACTCCATATACCTGTCTTCAGAGTCCCCCAGTCTCCTCAGCCCCCCAGCTGCTCAGGGCTGGATCAAGCTACAGGCAAGCCTCAGATGGCAGTTGCCCAGCCGTCCATGTAACCAGGGCTGGCTGAGGCTTGTACTGCAGGCAGTGGCAGCAGCAGAGGTGTGATGAGGGTCCCACCTTCCACTGATCATTGGGTCACCTCAGGCCCCTGAGGGCTCCCAGACTGTGAGAGGGGACAAGCCAGGCTGAGGCACCCTCTCTCCAGTGCATGAATTTTCACGCATCGAGCCTCTAGTAATGAATAATGATCATATTTACAGTGAAATTTGTGAAATTTTAATCAATAATCTCACATAAACTTCAGTGTCCCTTATATATAGATCTTGTTTTTCAAGTGAATTTATAAATGCTAAATATATTATTTATTAAGAGCAAATAGTTGTTTTTCAAATCTAGATATAAGGAGTTAAATTTGTTTTGTTATATCGGTACTTAAGAACTTCATCTTTGTGTACAAATCAAGATATTCTGCCTGAGGAACTAACATTCTCATTTAGATATATGATTGCAATAAAATTTTTAAACATTTATTATTTAGTAACCTGGAGGTTTATATTTTACCAATATCAGACAAAAAGAGAGAAGCTATAACTAAAAATTAAGCAATACTATAGACTACTGACCATAAAGAAAAATTCTAAGTAAAGCTCCAATATTAGTACATTGGAGGTCATATAATTCAGATTATTTTGATTTTGTTTACAGATAATTCTAACAGAACTGCTTATTTAATATTTTATCTAGAAAGATAGTAATTTGAAGGAGGAAGTTATGTAAAACATTTTTAATAGTAGAAGTGCTAGCTAAAGAATGAGAGAAGAAATTTATACAG
>JAAGEH010000012.1:30355004-30383166 GCA_011751065.1 Lasiurus cinereus | reverse complement strand
TTCTTTCTTTCTTTCTTTCTTTCTTTCTTTCTTTCTTTCTTTCTTTCGTTAATCCTCACCTGAGGATATTTTTCCATTGATTTTTAGAGATAGTGGGAGGGAGGGAGAGAGACCGAGGTAGAGAGGCATAGAGAGTGAAACATTGATGTGAGAGAATCGCATTGATTGGTTGCCTCCTTCACGTGCCAGGGATGGAACCTGCAATCAAGATACGTGTCCTTGATCTGAATCAAACTGAGACCTTTCAGTCCACACGCTGACATGCTATCCACTGGGCCAAACCAGCTAGGGCTGTATGTCCTCTTTGGAGAAATGTTTTTTCAGGTCATTTGCCAGTTTTTTAATTGGATTGAATGGAATGTAAATCATGCAAGTGGTGATCTTATTGTGCAGGTGAGACTGTTAAACAAAGATATATAATGTATTATTCATTCTTTAAAATATTTAAAATAACATAAAAGTTTGAGGATACTAGAAAATGAGAAGCATATAAAAATTACTAAAGGGCCAAATTGATGTTAGTTCAGGACACCTATTGAATTTGTGCATTACAATAAATAAAAACACATCATTTGTTGCTACTCATTATCTGATCAAAGAAAGTGTTTAGCAGTTTGAGCATTGTTTTTTGCCTTAGTTTCTATATCATAGTATGACACCATAGAATTTATATAATCTTGGAATTCCAATTCAGAAAGTAAGATTCTGCAGGGCAGTGCCTGAATCTTAATAACTTAAGGAGTCTCAGATTCTTCCTAATACAGCATCTGGTACTTGAAATCTACTTATTTGATAATAATGTAATAAATTAATATTTTGAACTTCCTGGATTGCTCACTACAAGTTTTACTACCCTACTACTAGCCCAGATAGCTAAATTAATAATCCTGTTGGTGGACTTCACTCATATTTTTCATCTGCATGATGGAGTGTCTGTCTAAAATAATTTTGGTTTTGGTACAGTAGATATTAAATTGACAGTGTTTAGCCAGGAGGCTTAGTAGCTTATTAAGGCAACTCCTGGAACTTAATGAGAAATCCATGTCATCAGCACAGAAGTAGGTGCTTGTCTTCTTATTTCCTGTGGCAGGGAGATGTTCATTCAGACCATTTTAAAGCTGTATCAAATTATTTTGAAATAAATTAAAAGAAATTAGGGCTAGGGCACAAGGGTCTTTCTTAGCTTTTGATTGGAATTTAATGTTGAGAGTCCATTCCTACCTGCTCTGATTCTCACAGTGGTATTATGGTTCAGACTTTGAAGGAACCTTCATAGACCGAGATCTGGGCTAAGATCACATAGTTTGTCCCATAGTGATTCCTGTCTATAGAATCAAAGTCTAACTGTAGATCAATACAGCTGACAAAGGCGTACATTGTTCTCAAATATTTTTTCCAGTAAGTTAAAAAATTTATCCACAAAGCACAAGGTAAAAGTAGAGTAGATATTTAGCAATGGTCAACAATGGAATCCCTTTTTCTGAGACCCACATTTCTTTTATAAAGGAATTTTTTTTTTGTTGAGGGACCCAGTTCTACAGCATTCCAAAGAATAATTCTCCCCTTATTCATCCTTTCTAAATTAAGAGTTGTCTGAACATTTTAAATATTTGCAAAATCTTAAATATGTTTATAAAAAAAAAAGCTCTCCTCTCAAAACAAAGCTTAAATCAAGTTATTTGGATTACTCTATCTAAATACTAGAACTTGGTACAGTGCTTTAGTATCTATCCATAATAACAGATGCATTTTATCTGTTATGATTCCTTGAGTTGTGAGTGAGGAAATATCCAACTAAAACCAGCATTACCACAAATAATGTATTGGCTCACATAACTGAGAGGTTCCAAGGTGTGGCTAATGTCAGATCTAGCCTAATTTAGTGGCTCGAATGAAAGATTTCTCTTTCTCCTCTGCTTTCTGTTGTGTTAGCTTCAGCTGGTCCTCACAGAGTCCCACTTCTTGTCCATGAACGTGTTGCTCTTCTCCATACTTTTCTACCTGGTCTGTTCTTTATCCAGAGACAAGTGGTGGAATAATTAATCAATTTTCAGTGATTCTCTACATTTAAACCATGACTTCAGTTTATAGTCTTTCCCAAATGAACAAGCTGTTACTTTACAGCTTTCAAGGCACTTTTAGATGTATGATTCAGCTGATCCTGACAACCATTTGTTAATAAAATTTAACTTAGTAAATTTGAAGATCTAACTGACTTTATTAAATGATTTGTGAATTGCAGCATCTCATCTAGCAAGCAGAGAGATATTCTGAGATGTTATGCCAGATGGGAGGCTTTTATAGGAAGGAGGGCAAGCCAAGAGGCTTATCAGCAAGAAAAAAAGTGAAAGCTCATTGGAGGAAAGTAAGAGTTTAGGTAACAATGGCTTCTCATTGGTTGAGCTGTGATGCTTGCATTGGCTGGGCTTGTTGCTGAGCTGGAAGAAAATCTTGCCTCCTGCTAGAGTGGTAAGGCGCTGTTTTGGAGTGCAAGTTGTGTCTGTTATAATTGAGGTCTGTAACTGAATTAACTCATCTTGTAACTGACATTTCTTTTTGTTTGGGGTAATTGATGATAAGTGATAAAGTATGAGAGCTTTTTCTACAGGCCTTTCCAATTCTAATTTTAATTGATGTTTCACATTTATTTACTTATTATTGTTGACAATATTACAGATGTCCCCTATTTCTCCCCCTGTAGTCCCTTCTTCCCAGCCCCTGTCACACCCCAGGTTTAGCCACACCATTAGCTGTGTCCATTGGTTATGCACATACATATTCTGGTATAAGTAATTGCCACAAATCCCATAAAATAGGTAGAGCTGTTATCATTGTCCTCATTTTAAGTCAGTTAATTTGTTTGAGGTCATAGTTAGAGTCTAAACAGGTATTAAATAAACTTTCTCATCCTAGATCATATCTACTTTTACCTTTACCGTGATATATCTGAATTGTTCAGATAATGAGGTGACACTGTTGTACCAACAGGATCCTAGTTTGTGACGGGCTGATTGTACTGTTCTGACATATGCTGGCAATGAACCTGACAGTTCCTCTAATGACAGACCTCCTGTTTCATGTTTGAAAAGAAAAGAATAAAAAAGGTGGATAAAAATAAATAAAACAAAGCTACATTGACAGATAGTACTTTAAAGGAAAATGAGATGAAACAGAAAAAGCAGACAAAGTAAAAACACAAAATTCAACTGAATAGACAGAATATCCTCAAAGGCCTACATTAAGACTTTTGTCTAGATTTAAAATAGTTAAAAGCAAGAAGTTTAGTGCACTGCTGGTACAAGGCTGAGGGCTATTGGAGCAATCAAAGGGTGGTGATGTGCTGAAGACTATGGTTAGAATTTTCTAATCTAATATCACCGAACATTTGCAGCAAGTGAGGATGGAGATAGAAAAGGCACAAAGAAGGGAAATGCTTTCTACAAAGGCTGGAAACTTAATCAGAGTGAAAAGAAACAACAACAACAACTAAGTTTCAAAAATGTTACAGATTTATATTTCCTATAAATTTAATCTAAATATTAGGAACAAGGTAACAACTAAAATCTTGTCTAAGAATGAGAGCATGGCTGTAGAAAATAAGATTCTTTTAGGGGTGTAGGCATTAACTAATGGTGGTTTCAAACCCCAGCAAAAAAGCAGCTGCAGCTGGAACTCTTGTTAATAATACAAATGCTCTGGATTCATCCCTGAGGATTTTGATTTCATACTTAGAGAAGTGGCCAAGAGAGAATTGGTATCTTTAACCTAAGCCTTAAGAAATTCTTAATAATTGGGTCTGTCCTTATCAGGAGGGAACTTTGGGTTAAGTGAAGTCTCATCTGTGGCAGAGAAAACAGTATATAGAAGGGAAGTGCCCATTCGACTGAAAGGATTTTGAATTCAGAATTGAGATTGTGCTATGCAATTCTCAGAGGACTATCCATAACATTGTCAACATATGCAAAATCCTTGTTAGCATTTTATCTAAGACTCAAATAAATAATGACTGCAATAAGTGTCTAAATTTTTTCCCAGGACATTGATTTTTCCATTTTATCAAATGTTGTCAAATGTGAGGGCAATACAATGCTTTGTCATTGTCAGGCATCCTGACAATCTTAGCAACATGTTCATGCTTCTGTGCATAGAGCTTAATGTGTTTCTGTGCTTATCTTGATACTGAGAGCAACAGAATTTAATAGGAAACCTTAGGATGCATATGGCTCTTTTCTTTTTCTTAACAATTTGTTGCTTTAGAAATATTAACTAAATTGTGCCTCTTTGCACAAAATGGAGCACAAGCCCTAGTACTGCAGGGGGAGAAAGTCTGTCAGCAGTCTGTCCTGGGAGCTGCTGCTCAGCATGCCTTGGTTTCTGCAGAGTCAGCATTTTGTCAACCCACCAGTGGACACTGACAGTGAGCGAATATAATTTTGAAAGAAATGGCAGGAGAACCATAAAGGGCTGAACAGAAGTTGTGGGCTCTAAATAATATATCCTCCATTTAATATTCTATTTTCCCCCCAAACTTGGTATAATATGTGCATTATAAGGTTAATTCAAGTCCAAATAAAGAAAAGAGGGGCCCAGCCATTGAGAACAGTTAAGGTCCCCATTACAGAGTCTTGTTGACTTTTCCAAGGAGAAAATAGTTATATATTTAAATGAAACTATTCTTTTTCTTTTGTTTTAACAATCATCATGGGAACTGATCTGAAAGTTTCCAGTTTGGGGGAAATTATTATAAAATACTCTAGAACATTAGTATTTTCTATATCCCCAAATTACCTTTAAGACTCGATCTCAGCTTAAACGTGTGTTTTTATCAAACTGAGTCATATTTCCCAGAACTTCTGTTTGGCTACTCTACAGCCAAGTTTGTGTTCTAGTTTATCTTTAACAACCTCTCTAGACCAATCTTACAGAAAGGTGAAATTTGAATGGCATATGATTTTATAATATTTCTTTCACATAAATATTCTTTTGTTAATACATTTATTTATTTGTCAGTCAAAAGTTTTCTATGATGATGCTGGTGTGCTCAGTGGTTGGAGAGTTACCCTGTGTACAAGATTTGCAGGTTTGATTCCCAGTTAAGTACATGTATCTGGGTTATATTTCTCTCTCTCTCTCTCTCTTTCTTTTTCTTCCTGTATCCCTCCCCTATTCCTTTCCACTCTTTCTAAAAATAAATGAAAAAAAATCCACAGGTGAGGATTAAAAAAATTATATGAGGTAGAGTGATCATTATATGAGGTAGATAAGAGATCAATCAAAGGACTTGTATGCATGCATATAAGCATAACCAATGAACATAGACACTGGGAGGTTGGGGTATGCCTGGGAGGGAGGGGGGCAATGGGGAGATATGTATAAAAAATTAAAAAAATATATATATATTAAAATAAAAAAAATAAAAAAATAAAGCTTATGAATTGTTTATTTCTAAATATATATATATGATAAAATAATATATACAAAATACTTAGCACAATCATAAAGTATGTACTCAGAAGAAAAAAAAGTTTCCTATTATAATTATATAATATCTAATAAAAATATTTAACTTGTATTATTTCTTTACAATATTCCATAATCTTTTTACTCTTATAAAAATAGCATAGGGTTGAAAAAATATTTAAATACCTGGATAATGACCCTGCTTATGCTCTGTGTCCTTATTTCTTTCTAAAAAATATTTGTTTACTTTAGAACACATGCTTTAAAACATCTCTGTCTTACAGTCACTGCTTCCATCAAGGCTGATTCCATTTATTAATCTGTGTGCCCCTTAACGGGAAAATGCCATCAGTGCCTAGAAATCCCCTGGTGACTGTTAACCTCCTGGAGGTGAGCTTGTATCTTTGGATGGCTCACTGTACTGAAGAGATGGATAAATGGCTGGAAAGAGTTTATGGATCATAAAGCATGCTTTCTAGTTATAGGCGGCAGCTGTTTTAGGACCACGAGGAAACCTTTAGGATGAAACTGACCTTGTTGATAAAAGAAAAAGAAATTTTAAAATTCCAGAATAGTCCCTCCAAAGCACTAACTCAGCTAATTCTATAATACTTCTCATGTTTGAACTATTAAGATTGAAATAATTATATTTTCTTAATTGAACCAGGTTAAGTGGAGGGGCTTGCTACTTGAACAGAATACTTGTTATGGCTCCGTTGTGCAGCACTCTGATTCCTCTGCCCTGGTGACAGGACACCTGAATCTGCAGAAAGATCCCTCTAACCCAACTGCCTAATAATTTGGTGCAAGGTGTAGATGGATAGGCTAAGAGACCTTAATGTCATTTCAACCAACCACCCTTCTGACATTTGATTTTTTTCCCACATGAAAAGACCTCTGAACCACACTGTTATAGACAATACACATCTTTTTGAGCTGATACATTTTTCCTTTGAGAAAAAAAGCTCAAACATTTCTTTTTAGTTGAGCCAAGATAGATCCCTATGCTAAGAACTTTTAGTAAACTTTCATTTAATCTTCAGAACCAATATATGATAAGGGTTATTGTTATTTTTCTTTTTTTTATTATTTGTATTATAGAGTCGAGGAAGCAAAGGCTCAAAGGAGTTAAGCTGTCCATGGTCATAAGGCTAATAAATGCCACAGCTCCTACTTTACTTTAGTTATTTCTGTCAGATTCCTAAGCTTTGTGATGTTCTCTTTCGTTTTTTTCTGGGTATGGTTTTAAACCAGTTGCTAATTTTTTTGCTTTTTTCTTTCACAGAACTTTATCACTCCGTCTGTCTATAATTCTGTGTGAGAATCTTTGTCAATTGTTTTGATAACTAGTGATATACTATATCCATCACATTTTTGCAATCACAATTTTAATATCTGCAAAAATATTTTGATATTCTGTAATTTATAATAATATAAATGTAAAGTTATAACTATAATTATAATGTAAATATAATCTATCTCGGAAGCTGACAGTTGAAGAAAAAGCTAGGGACAAGATGTAATTGCTTCACATTTTATATGAATTATCATAAACACACACACATCAGAAAGAGCATATGTGTGTGTGTGTGTGTGTGTGTGTGTGTGAGAGAGAGAGAGAGAGAGAGAGAGAGAGAGAGAGAGAGATATGGGGGAGAACATAAGAGAGTGACTGTGTATGAGTGTTTGAGTGTACTAGAGTGTGCATGTGTGTGTGGGTGTACAAGAATGTTGGAGTTAGTAAGAATCGCCTTTGATCCTGCTATATTCCAATTTTAATACTTGAAATGTATATCCAGAAATTTTCAGGTTTTGCTGCCCTTATATTATTTCCATATGGAAATTAATAAACTAGTAAATCTTAAACTCCTTGTAGAGGCCAGGAAAGATTAAGAATTATTTTGTTTCTCCTATACTCTAAATTAGCTTAGAAGTGTCAGATTATTTCCACAAATTGGCTAACATTTCTACAAATTATTCTGGAAGCCATGAGCATTCCAGCTTTTCCTTCCATTTCCAGGATCCACTTTCTATCCCCTGAAAGCTTGCTGAGCCATCCCTGCTGAGTCTCAGAACTTGTCTGTCTCAGGCCCCCGAAAGACTTTGTCCACACATTCCATTCCCTAGAGTTCCACTGCCAACACTGACTCACAGTGTCAGTTGTAAAATTCAGCTCCTCTGGCCTGCAATTTGCATTGTTTTCTCACATTGTTGTCAGGTCCTGCACTTTATTTCACAAGTTAATTCTTCCCTTATCCCCAGTATACCTTGCAGCCAAAACAGGTAAGTTATTAAAGGTAAATTAGAGCTAGGGACTTAGGGCACACCTAGTACACATGGGATATCAGATCTGAGGGCTCAGTGTAAATTATAATCCAACCTACCCGATAGTAGGGTGGAAAATCTGACATATTTTGCCCTTGTCAGGCTTGGTTCAGTAATTTTGTATGTGTAAGTGGATTGATTTGGAAAAGTCAGTATTATGTTTCCAAAGTTCAATTTATTTTTTATTATCTGAAAAATATTCTGATTAAAATGATTGGAGAAAAATAGGACATATTTATAAAATACACCTATTGACAGCATAGTGATATTCACAAGTAGGGGACCTACCTCATTCTATCTAAATATCATCTTCAATCAAATAACATTTCTTAATTATTCTATCTAATAAAAAGGGAATATGCTAATTGATTGCCAGACATATAAACCATTGAAATAGATTAGAGAACCCAAAAATTGACCCAAGCCATTATGCTCAATTAATATTTGACAAAGGAGGCATGAACATACAATGGAATCAAGACAGTAGTCTCTTCAATAAATGTTGTTGGGAAAATTGGACAAATGAAAATGCTAAAAAATGAAAGTAGAACACCAACTTACACCATACACAAAAATAAACTCAAAATGGATAAAGGACTTAAACATAAGATGGAAAACATTAAAAATACTAGAGGAATCCACAGGCAGCAAAATATCAGACATGTGCCAAAGCAGTGTCTTCACTGATACTGCTCCTAGGGCAATGGAAATTAAAGAGAAAATAAACAAATGGGACTACATCAAAATAAAAAGCTTTTTCACAGCAAAAGAAATCGTCAACAAAACAACAAGAAAGCCCACTGCATGGAAGAACATATTTGCCAATGTTATCACGATAAGGGCTTAATCTCCAACAATTACAGGGAACTCATAAAACTTAACAAAAGGAAGATAAACAACCCAATCAAAAAATGAGCAATGGACCTGCATAGATACTTTTCAAAAGAAGACAGAAGGAAGGTCGAGAGGCATATGGAAACATATTCAAAATCATTAATCATCTGAGAGATGCAAATCAAAATGACAATAAGGTACTATCTCACACATGCCAGAATGGCTATCATCAACAAATCAACAAACAACAAATGCTGGCGAGGATGCTGAGAAAAAGAAATCCTCATGCACTGCTGGTGGGAATGCAGACTAGTGCAGCCACTGTAGAGAATGGTATGGAGTTTCTTCAAAAAACTAAAAATGGAACTCCCATTTGACCCAGTGATCCCACATCTAGGAATATATTCCAAAGAACTAGAAACACCAATCAGAATGGATATAAGCACCCTTATGTTCATAGAAACACAATTTACAATAGCTAAGACTTGGAAACAGCTTAAGTGCCCATAAGTAGATGAGTGAATTAAAAAAATTGTGGTACATCTACACAATGGAATATTACACTGTGGTAAAAAAAAGGAGTTCTTACCATGTGCAACAGCATGGATGGAACTGGAGAGCATTATGCTAAGTGAAATAAACTAGTGTGGCGAGGGGGGGGAGGTGTGAGGCCATGAATCAATAAAGAAATTAAAGATAGATAGATAGATAGATAAATAAATAAATAAAAAGGGAATATGCTAATTCAGAGATAGGAAAACTCATTAGTCAACAGAGCAAAATATCAACAGTACAACAATTGAAATTTCTTTTGAGAGCCAAATTTTTAATTTAAACCTCTTCTCATGCCACTTCCTCAAAATTGACCTGCCCAGGCCGTGGTATTTTGTGGAAGAGCCACATTCACGGGCCAAAGAGCCCCGTCTGGCTTGTGAGCCAGTTTGTTGACCATGGTGCTAACTGACCATCACCCCCTCACAAAGAAGGTGGTGCCCTCAGCCAATTAGGAGGGTCACCATGCCCTCAAAATGGCAGTTCCCACAGCAACTAGATGGTAGCATCCAGTCCCTTCTGCCCCCAGCCATCCAGGGCTGGCCCAAGGCACAGACTAGCCCTGGATGGTGGCTTCCCAGGTAACCAAGGCAGGCTGAGACTTGTGCTATCAGCAGTGGCAGGAGCAGAGGTGTGCTGGAGGCATCACCTTCCCCTGATCACCAGGTTGCCTCCTCCCCCTGAGGGCTCCCAGACTGTGAGAGGGGAAAAGCTGTGCTGAGGGACCCCCTCCAATGCATGCATTGGGCCTCTAGTTGAAGAAATGATTTCAGATATTATTTTATTAATTGTCTACCAATTCTATGAAGAAGAAAGGAAATTTAAGAATCTTGAGTACATTTTCCAAAGTTAAACAGGTAACTAGTGGCCAACCTTGCATTCAATCCAGGTTCTTTGAATGCAAATATTGTGTTGATAACCACTATCTTTCTAAGGGATTAGGAATTATTCTCTGACATATGCCATCCTTAGTTGTTGTTCTTGTCTTCAGAATGACTGTCTGTCATTTGGATCTTCCAGATGCTTTTTGGTTGGATTGATATATCTCATATTTAATTCTTCTCAGCTTTAGGATGTGTGCATCCATCTGACCTCCTATTCCCTTGGACAGATTTCAGGATGCTCTTCTGGACTCACGCCCATGCTGCTTAAGACCCAGAGTCAAGCTCTCCTACCTTTGCCCTTTAGTTTGGACCCTTAGCCTACACGAGCCTTGTACACCTGCCCTCTGCCTAGCCTGGACAATCTGCTATTGCCTAAGCAATGAATCTGACAGCCGGCATCCTAACCTGCTACCAGTATCCATTGATAATTGCTATACATTTTTTATTATTTCTTACTAAAAAGAGAGTGTTAGCATTGTTGTATACAAAGTGGCAAAGTTACAGCAAACCTAGGTCTAACAATACTTTTTGTCAATAACACTTGCATTGTCACAGATTTCACAAAATAGAATGTGAGGGAGAAAATAATGACAAGTAATTGAAAGGAAATATTTTATTTCACATTTCCTTTCTCCAAATGTTATATGTAAAGTTTATAGTAACCTGCTCCATGAAGAGAAAGAGTTGTAAATGTTATGTTCTAGCTGACTAATCCTGTTTGATTTGTCTTTGTTCCTGAAGATCAGAAACTACAAATCTGAACAACATGGCATAGCTTATGTGATTTGTCCATAAGCTAAGAGAGAGCTCTTTTAGTAACCAATCTTATATCTTAAATTTACATTTTTTAATGTATATGTTTGCTTTGGAGGCAAAATCATGGGTAGGGTTCAGGTCACCACTTTATATTACAAGGCATCCACTTTTCATCTGTGATATTCTAAATAAATTATTCAATTTATTCATCTTGTCTATGCCTCTGTTTTCTCATCCATAAACTGGAGCTAAAAATAGTAACCATACCATGATGAGAATTAAATGTCTAAATTTCTTAGATAATTGTTGTCCACACAGTGATATTATTAGTATTTTATTAATGTGTTATTTATAAACTAGAGGCCCGATGCATGAAATTCAGGCAAGGGGCTCAGCCCTCACAGCCCCAGCTGCCTCGATACTTGCAGCCCACTGCCTTCTGGCCCTGGCTGCCTCCCAGCCCCACAGCCCCGCCACTGGTCATTCTAGAAGGTTGCCCAAAGGTCGTTCAGCTGTCCAGTCTAATTCGAACATTAGCTTTTTATTATATAGGATGCTTATTATTATTAATATTTATTATTAGTTATTAATTTTTGGTTTATATCATTGCTTTAAACTTCAAAAGCATGTATTATATTGCCTTTGCAAAATCATCAGTCATTGTAAAATCAACACCCCTTTCTGAATACATTGTCTTTTCTCTATACCTTCTATATCTGGCCTAAATGTGATTTTCTCTAATCTTTCCTCTTTCAGAACAGAGCTCCATGATTCATTCAATAGCTCATGCCAAAAATCTAATTGTCATAGTTGCCAATTCTCTCTGCTGCAATATAAACTCTTCAATCCGATTATCCATGTAAATAGGTCTCTATGTAAATAAGTCTCAAATCCATCCACTTCTCTCACTTTTGTTATTACTAGCCTAGTCTACCACTCAAAGTGTGGTTCATGGATTAATGCCAGCCCACAAACTGTCTCTTATTCTTAAGGAGATAAACATTGAAATTAGAGTAACCATTTAGAAAAATTTAATGGAAGTTTGACATTGTGAAATATTCCAGCATGTGAACATTTTTCTAGTCCTTCACTTGTTATAGTATTTTACAAAATCATTGATTTGTGCTGAATTTTAAAGAATAGAAATGAACAAACAGAACCTGGGCATATAACTCCTGTGTACTGAGGAGCATTGGTAGACATCAGTGCCAACTCTTTCTGCAACCACAGCCATGTCTCCTAATGTCCCCGCTTACCGCTTTGATCCAGACTTCACTGGAGCTAAGGGCTTCCAAGACCCCCTCAAGTCTGCTCAGTTATCTGTCATTGATATTAACAAGAAATTAGAACTCCTTATCAAGTATCACCAGCCTCTGGGCTACCTATTTAGACTTCTTACACCCCATTTCTCTTCTCACCCAACATCAGCCACCCCTGGCCCTCCCTTTTAGGGTCCTTAGAAATTCTGCTGCTCATCTGGAGTGGGCATTCCCTTGAGAAAGACCCAGAACAGGTAAGATCTGCTATGGTCTCATTACCCTGTAGATTCTTTTCATGGCTCTTGTCAAACTTTAGATAATTATTTGTGCCAGTTTATCTTCAAAAGCTAACGCTGTCCTTTCTGACCCAGTGCCATTGAATGCACATACTGAAGACAGTGGGTACAATACTATGTAGGAATTGGGAGCAGAGGCCCTGGAGCTCTGGGTGGGTACTTGTGTTTGAATTTGTGCTCCAGCCTACTGTATCCTTGAACATGTAACTTAATCCCTCTGTTCTTCACTTTCTCAGGTCTTCAACTGATTAAATGAGGTCCTCCCACACTAGGGAACAAATCTGCTTCACTCAGTCTACTGATTCAAATGTTAATTTCATACAAAAACACCCTCACAGACACATTTAAAATAATGTTTGATCAAATGTCTGAGCAGTTCCTGGCCCAGTCACTAATATTTATGAAACTTTTTGTGCAGTATTTGGCACATAATGAGAAATAGGCTATTTGTAAATAAAGGACTCTGTCCATTTTACCTACCTTGTAATTAGTACTTGCTGATGGAATTAAACAAAAACAAAGGGAGCAAGCAGGATGTGTTTTTTAGGCTACTTCATAAAAGAAAAGATTTTCTGCCTTTGCAAAGCTTCAGTGAGTTATTTTATATACCTCTCATTCAAATGTCAGTGTATCTATCTGGATGATTTGGCTTTGTTCTCATTCATTGGGTCTGACTCTTGATCTCCATTGAAACCATTTTTTTTCCATCCTATGTAGCTCTCACATATTTTCCCTTAGTTTAGGCTCCCATATTTTTCTTTGGGACCACTCTGGTCAGACTCTAGATTGTCTTTTGTTCCAAGTATTGTTCTTTTTAATTCTCCCCATAGCTGCTTAACTATTTTCCCAAGGCATATTTACAACCATGCCACTTCCTTACTAAAACATCTTCTTTAGTTCCCCAATGCTTACAAAATGAAGACCTGACATTGTGGCATGAGAGAAAAAAACTTCAAAATTCTGGACTCCACCCAGACTTTTTAGCTTGATTTTCAGTTACTCCTGCATATACCACGTCCAGTTCCACCATGCTCATTCTATTCCCTTTCATTGGCATTTTTTTCTTTCCATTTTTACTTAAAAAATTAATATCTATTCTTTAACAGTCTGCTCAATTATCTCCCTTTTCTACTCTCCTGGGAAATGTGATTTAATCCTTGTATATTATATTTAAGAAGAATTCTGTTTTCTCTGGCATATTGTATTTTACTACTATGTTTTTAGTTACAAATGCATTCTCTTATTTTTACAGTCCAGTCAGTTTTGAGCTTCTCAAGGATAAGGATTATATTTTGGTTATATCTGATCACCCATTCACCCATACTAGATATGATGTCTGTGCTGGTGCAATAGTTGGCATGCAATAAATATTTGCTAGGTATGTGATGAACACTTGTATACTGAGATTCCCAATGCACTATTTGTGTCCTCCCCCACCTCTCTCTGACTAGGATTCCTCATTGACTACCTTGGCATCTTCCCTCATTTGCTTATATTACTATATCAATCTGGTATTGCTTCTGAAGGCTTCCCAGAGAGTTTCTCCAAATGCCAGAACTTGCATATATCACCCACCTGCCAAATCTCTCCTAACTGGGAGTTGGTAGAGACAGGGATAAATCTAGTAAAGAAATTTTGCCCTGGTAGAGAAGCAGACTTTAATTTTTTTTTAACCTCTTGTGCCATTCAGGTCATTAGAAGCAATCAGAAGTACCTTAACTGTTTTTAAATTTATTCTTTTGTGAACTTTAGCACATATACAATGTATTTCAATAAATACATGTAAATACAACTTATTTCCTCTTCTCATTTGTTGACCAAGAAAGATTTAGGGTATGAAGAACAAAAAAAGAGTATTTATTTGAGCAATAAAGATTTAGGCTATAAAGAACAAAAAGTATTTATTTGAGCAAAAGAAGATTTAAGCTATAAAGGACAAAAAAAGAGTATTTATTTGCTCGAGGCACGGATTCAGGCAGAAACTTACATTGTGCTCTGAGGAGCACAGAAAAATGCAGATTTATACAGATGAAACTCTTAAGTGCTGTTCTTACTTAGGTTTTGCATACAAAAGAAGGGTGCTGACTAAGTTAGCAGGTTAAGCCCAGTATGCAAATAAGAGAGGTGAAAACTATAGCTAATGTTCTCAGTTAGGTCCTATATGTAAAAGAAGGATGTTAGCTGGCAAAATGATTAGCTCCTTTCAAAATGGAGACTATAGATGGTCTAAGTTGCCATGCTAAGGAGGAAGTAGAATCAGTACTTCCAGGATGTTTATCCAAGATGTTTATGGTTTGAATTTGAGCTGAGTTTAACTGTAAGTTAGTTAGCAACTAGCATTTCTGAAAACTCTATGAGACTTTCAATGGCCCCACTTCCTCAATGACCTCCTGACTCTTAACTCTCTTAGCAATGCTTATCCATTTTTTCTCGAGTGTCACATTGATTAGTTTATTTTCACAACATGTAACTAAATACTGTGATCACAGTAAGAAATTGTGAAGATAATAATTTTTCCCCTCAAAATATTCTGGGCAAGAAAACAACAATAATAAAAACTAATGTTTATTGTGCACTTGTTATATGTCAGGCACTGTGTGCTAGCTCATTTATACAGACTGTCCATTTTATAAACACACTAAGCCTTTAAGGAGAGCAGTGTTAGGATTCCCATTTCACAAATAAAGGGCCTGATGCTTAGTGAGATTAAGAGAAACATGCAACAGTGGTAAAGGAAGAGGAGAGGATCTAACCCTGAAATTCGATTTGTTTTTAAATTAAATTTTGACAATATGCTTATTCTGCTATCTTTTGGGTATCTGCTTTAAAGAAAATAATGCAACTGCAGGGAAAAAATACAGCTACCATGAAATTCTAGTTACTGAACAGACTAGCTTTATTGGAATTGCTGATGATGGGTTAAAAGAGCAGGAAGATTTGTGTCACAATTTATTTGCTCACTAAATTAGCCGTTCAGGTCTTTATAGAAAATGTCTGCCTCTCTCAGTATTATACATCTTTCATGTTAAGGTGCTAAGACACTATATATATATATATATATATATATATATATATATATATATATTACCATCTACAGGGAGAGGAAAAAGTTAATTTTACTGCGGCTTTCTTTGTAGCGCCAGTTCCTTGATTTAAGATCTGAGGCACTTCAAAAGCATTGTGAATTTGGAGAAGTAATACATCAGCTGAAATCTAGAGGATTAAGGCTTGCACTTCCTCACCCCATCAGGCTTTGTGTGATATGTAACAGAAAATGTCTTTTCATTAGTGGAGTTGATAAAGTTAAAACTTTTCTTGATTAATATTCTCTTGTGAAAATCAGTTACTGCCATGGATTTACACTGCAGATTTGCCATAGCAGTTCTTATTTCTTTTGTGCTAACGATTCAGCTGATACAGATTTTATTTAATAAGGATAATTGTTGTTGAAGGGCTGAGTTGGTTAATATTCCTGAGGTATCTCTGCTTGCAAATCTAAGAAAACTTAGAATCTCTAATACTTGACAATGACCTTCAGTAATATTAGGGGGGTTTTTACAAGTCTCAATAGGAGTAATGGTGCAAGAAACAGGCTGTTTCAGTGTTTAAAGCAAAGTAATATATAGCAAAGGTACATGCCAGATAACTGGATTAAATCCTGGAAAATAGCATGAGAGTTTCTGATACTCCACTATTTTTTTTCAAAGTGGCACTTTGTGTTAATATATCAATGGATATATTTAATTTCATGCATAAATCAATTTCATTCATTTTAGCCTTGGTGAACAAAGTATTTTCTGGAAGTAACTTTCTTCTCCCTGTAAGATAAAGTAACCCTCTACAAGTACTATTGTTGTGATGGGACAGCTAATTCACAGGAGATACACAAGACTAGATTCATTTTCTGTCATTGATCACTTGGTTTTCTCTTCATTGTCTTATTAATTGTGACCATTTCTCTCCATAGTTTCTTCTGAACAAAAGTATAGTTTTCCCAAAGACAGATTTATAAAAAAAAGAATGATTAGTTCTTCAAAGGACAGTTTTATCTTAAAATGAGATATTTATAATATTTTTGCAGGATACATGAAGCTTGTGATCAATTATATTAAATCCTTAAATCTATAACAATCAGGCCATTGCATTAGGCAGGAAAGCATGATTCTTTCCTGGTAAATTCAATCCAAATTAGATTTGTTCCTATTTTATGGAATCAAATATTCTTAATGTAATTGTTTAGACAGTGTTTTCCAGGGAGACTCAAATTCACTCTTTTGGAAAAGGGCAAAGTCTTGCCTTCATATTTCAGTTTTTCTTTTTAGTTGGGAACTCAGATTCATTAAAGAAAGAAGCTTAACCCTAATCTGTTTTGCTCAGTGGATAGAGCTTTTCCCTATGAACTAGAAGGTCCCAGGATGGATTACAGTTAAGGGCATGTACCTTCATTGCAGGCACATCCCCAGTAGGGAGTATACAGGAGGCAACTGATAGATGTTTCTCTCTCATCGATATTTCTAACTCTTTCTCTCTCCTCTCCCTTCCTCTCTGTAAAATATCAATAAAATATATTAAAGAAAAAAAGAAAGAAACTTATCTTTGTCAGTCAATCCTTGAGGAGAGTTCTTGAAGAGATGTTTTCTGTCCTATTTCAAAAGCAACCAAAGGACTTGTATGCATACATATGGACCTAACCAATAGACATAGACAACAGGGAAGTAAGGGCATGAGTGGGGACGGGGGATAATAGAGGAATAAGGACACATATGTAACACCTTAATCAATAAAGAAATATAATATATAAAAAAAGCTAATAATACCCTGAGCCGGTTTGGCTCAGTGATAGAGCGTCGGCCTACAAACTGAAAGGTCCCAGGTTCCATTCGGGTCAAGGGCACATGCCCAAGTTACAGCAGGCCCATGATTCTCTCTCATTGTGGATGTTTCTATCTCTTTCTCCTCCTTCCTTCTATGAAATAAAGAAAAAAAGCTAGCATCACTCCTGTAATGCTGAGATGGCTTTCTTTCCATCAGTCTACCTATGTTGTAACTTCATAAAAATCATTTTCTTTTTTTCTAACTCCTTGAAGCATTTTTCCTTAACTATTTAAGTTAACTACTTATAGTAATCTTACCAAGTCAAGCAGCTTCTGCATGCTACTTTTCAATCTATTATCGAGTAAGCCTCTTTTGAGCCCGTTTTAAGAAGTGATGAAACCTATGCTTTTGTATATACTAGTAGGCTATTTATATTTTTTAAAATACAACTTCAGTAAATCCAGGAATTCTTTGCATGCTATCTTTTGGCCCCAATGATTATTTGATTAAATAAGCAAATGATTATTTCAGGACTTTGTTCAGTCTAGAATATCCTAGGAATTCTATTCTGGAATAGCATTCTAGAGAGAATGAGGAGAAATTGAAATAGTATTCATTATTCATTAAATAATACCATGAAAAATGACAATAGCTACTATTTACTGAATACATACCATGTACCAGACACATCTGCTTTATGCACACTCAAAACTCAATATTCTAATCCAGACTTTCCCTATCCTCAAATATCTGCCCCAAATGAACTTTCCAGCCTTATGCTCTATAACCATAAGGGAAAAAAAATCCAATACTTTTTAGACTCCTAAAATGTTACTCCTATTTCTTGAAGATGCTTTTTATCTTTCTGACTTTGTGCTTCTGTTTGTTGTTTTTCTTTTTTAATTTATATTTCTTATTGGAAGCATTACAGATGTCCCCAATTTTTTTCCTATTAGCACCTTCCACTCAACTCCCGTGCCTTCTCCAGTCCTTCCCACACTATTGTCTGTTCATCGACTATGGATATATGCAAATAAGTTCATTGATTAAGGCTCTTGCCCATCCTTTTCCCAGATATATGTCTGTTCCATGCTTCAACATCTCTGGATCCTTTTTGTTTATCAGTTTATTTTGTTCATTAGATTCCACATACTAGTATTAATGAGATCATATACTAGTCTTTCTCTGCCTGACTTATTTCACTTAGCATAATACTCTCCAGGTCCATCCATGCTGTCTGAAAGGGTAAAATATCCTTCTTTTTTACAGCTGCACAATATTTTATTATGTAATTGTGTAAATGTATCACAGTTTTTTAAACTACTCATCTACTGATGGGCACTTGGTTGTTTCCAGATCTGTAAATAATGCTGCTATGAACATAGGGCTGCATATATTCTTTCTGATTGGTGTTTCTGGCTTCTTAGGATATATTCCTGGAAGTGGGATCACTGAGTCAAATGGCAGTTACATTTTTAATTTTTGAGGAAACTCCACACTGTTTTCCATAGTGGCTGCACCCATCTGCATTCCCACCAATAGTAATACTAGCATTCCTTTTTCTCCACATCTTTGCCAGCACCTGTTGTTTGTTGATTTATTATTCTGGCAGGTCTGATGTGACAACTACCTCATTGCCTTTTAATTTGCATCTTTCTGATGATTAGGGATGTTGAATTTTTTTCACTAGGTCATTTATATGTCCGCTCTGCAGAAGTGTCTATTCATGTCTTCTGTCCATTTTTACTTGGGTTGTTGGTCTTCCTTTTGTTGAGTTGTATGAGTACTTTATATATTTTGGAAATTAACCCTTTATCAAATGTATCATTGGAAAATACATTATCCCATACAGTGATTCCCTCCCCCGTTTTTTTGTTGAACAGAAGCTTTTTATTTTGATGTAGTCTTATTAGTTTGTCTACAAATCAATAAATGTGATACATCACATAAACAAGTTAAAAGACAAAAATCACATGGTCATATCAATAAACACAGAAAAGCATTAGCCAAAAATATAATACCTATTTTTGATATGAACTCTCAGCAAACTGGGAATAGGGGAATCATACTTTAACATATGACAAATCTAAAGCCAGCATCATATACTATAGGCAAAAACTAAAATAATTTCTCCTAAGAACAGGAACAAGACAGTGTTGTCCTCTTTCATCACTTTTATTCAACATAGTACAGGAAGTCCTAGTCACAGTGATCAGACAAGAAGAAAAAGATAGGTAAATTGGAAAGGAGGATGCAAAACTGTCATTGATAGATGTCATGATATTGTACATAAAATATCCTAAAGATCCATCAAAAACTACTAGATTTTAATAAATGAATTCAGCAATGTAACAGGATACAAAATTAACACCCAGAAATTGAGGCATTTTTATATACCAATAATAAATTCTTAGAGATACTAAAAAAAATAATCCCATTTACCATTGCAACAAAATAATTAAGATATTTAGTAGTAAACGTAACGAAGGCAATAAAAGACCTGTACTCAGAAAACTAGAGGACATTGAAAAAAGAGATAGAGGAAGATATACACAAATGTAAGAATATACATGGATTGGTGGAATCAACATCATTAACATGTCCATACTACCAAATGCAATTTATAGATTAAAAGTAATCCCTATTAAAATACCAACATCATATTTCTTTTTTTTTTAATATACTTTATTGATTTTTTACAGAAAAGAAGGTAGAGAGATAGAAAGTCAGAAACATCGATGAGAGAGACATCAATCAACTGCCTCCTGCATGCCCCACAGTGGAGATGTGCCCGCAAGCAAGGTACATGCCCCCAACCGGAATCGAACCTCTATCCACTGAGCCAAACCGGTCTCGGCCCAACATCATATTTCACAGACTTAGAACAAATACTCCAAAAATTCATATGGAACCAAAAAAGACCCCAAATAGCTGCAGCAATCTTGAGAAAGAAAAACAAAGATGGAGGGATCACAATGCTGGATATCAAGCTAAACTACAAAACTACTGTAATCAAAGCAGCTTGGTACTAGCACAAGAACATACCTATAGATTAGTGGAATAGAACAGAGACCCTAGAATTTGACCCAAGCCTTTATGCTCAATTAATATTTGACAAAGGAGGCGAGAACTGCAATGGAGTAAAGGCAGCCTCTTCAAAAATTGTGTTGGGATTATTGGTCATTACATGCAAAAAATGTAAATAGACTACCAACTTACATCATATAGAAGAATAAGTTCAAATGGATAAAATACTTAAATGTAAGATGTGAAATCTTCAAACCCCTAGAAGAAAACATAGGCAGCTAAATATCAGACATCTCACTGAGCAGAATTTTCACTGATATATCACCTTGGGCAAGAAAAACAAAGGGGAAAAAATAAACAAATGCTTGTTTTTTTAACCTAATTTTGCCTTTTCAAATTTTACACAGTGCTTGAAATTCAAATAATCTCAACTAATATTTGCTTATTGAAGAAGTAAAAATTGAACTCAAATGCCCCATCCTTTATAAACTGTCTCCTGAAACTATTTTTTCCTCTTTCTGAATTCCTGTAGAACTAACAGCACTCACCATTTTCAAAATGCTACTATTTTCTTCAGAAGTCAAGAGAAGAATATAATAAAATTTCAAGTAATCACCTGAGTAATCTAAAGTTTTACTTATTTTTTAATGTAGCTGTAGTATAAAGATAAAATACTGGAATTATGGTCAGATATCTTTCTTTTCCAATTAATGTCTATTTTATTTTTTAAATTATATTTTTGAGTTCCTGTTTACATTCAATATTGCTTTGTATTAGTTTCAATTATACAGCTAGTGGTTAGACAATCATGTACTTTACAAAGTATTATATTTCCAATACCCTTCTGGCACTTTATGTAGTTATTACAATATTAATGTGTAGTTAGATATCTTAAATTTGATTCCTAGTTTTGTTAACTTTGAGAATTTTCTGAGCTTCAACTTCTTTTTATAATCAATAAAATATATCCAATAATATTTTTATCAAGTCTATTGTGAAGACTAAACAAGATGATTGAATAAAACATTTTACAAGTTGTAAAGTGCTTCACAATTTCAAAGGAATGTTGATATTCACAAAATCAAAATTTTACTAACATTCTGGAAAGCCTCCTCTAGGCCAAGTACTTCACATGTTTGATCTCTTCTTATCCCTCCAATAGCTTCATATTACTATTCTGATTTTACAAATATGTACTGTAAAATTAAGTGATTAATTCAAAATCACAAGGATATGAAGTTAAAGCACTCACATTAAAATCCATCTCATTTTAAATCCTGCACTCTTTCTGCCACCCATAGTGACAGCCTTCCCTTGGCAAACATTCACAGCATAGAATGTAAAGGTTAAGAACATAATTTCTGAAGCTATCAGTTCCTGGGATCAAAGCAAAGGTTTACCATGTATGAGCTGAGTGACCTTGTCCATGTCCTTAATCCTGGTATACCCCAGTTTACTAATTTGTGAAATGGGTATCATAGTTGTTATTTCCCCATAAGGTCAAATATTTAATGAGTTCATACATGGGTCTTATCTCTGATTCCCTAGAAGCAGATCTTGAGGCAGAGTTTATTATACCAGTGATTTACTCAGAGAAAGATCTTAAGGAAAGCTGTGGGAGGTAATAGGGAGGTGGAGAAGAAAGCAAAGATGGGCGCTCAGCTGAAGACTATTGCCAGCCGGATCCCACTGGGAGCTGTGAACCACAAATTTCAGCACCTAGTTGATCCTATTTAGGTGAAAGGTGGCCTTTTTTATATCCCTGTGTCAGTTGGTTGTTGACTGTAGTTTGCTCCAGGGAAGTGGTGGTACATAAAATCTGAGGCTTTTGGGCTTTATTTTTATAAAGGGCAGTTTTTTGTTTTGTTTTTTGAGAACTGGCCAGCTTTTAGCAGTTTGCAGCAAAAGCATATGGCAAGTAGGTGTTGGCTGCAGAAAGTCACTACCACACTTCTGGGCAGCCCACCAACAGAATTCACTGGAACATGCAAAGTGCTTACAACTGTATCTGCTCATTGTAAACTGCCAATAAAAGTTAGCTTTCATTACCTTATTTTGCTTGTAAGCCTTCTCACGTTGTTTCATATGTTTAGGATTGTCTTTTCAACCAGAATGTAAGTTCCTTAATGTCAGGAACTAATTCTCATTTTACCCACTGTGCCACTCACTTGCAGCTATAGATCGATGCCTTGTGATGGCCTCAGAACAGTTCTGATTTATGTCTGGCACAAAAGGTAGAACCTCTTCCTATTTATCCCCCTACCCAAATGCCAGCTTTTTATTATAAAATGTAATAATAAATTAGACTTGCTTCTATTTGGAGGGGGGAGATCCTCTTTTACAAAATTATGTGTGAAAAAATATAATTGTATTTTTATCTGTACCAGACACATTTTCTGCTAACTTCATGCTCAATACAATTCCCCAAAATTTGTTATTTTATTTGTGAACTGGGTTTGTCGATATTTAAAGTGAAAGTTATTAGACAAGGCAGACATACTCTTATTTTTGCCAATGCAGACTTATCCTGGAATAATTACTTTTTAATATCTAAGGCAATTCAGTTGATCAGAATATTGATCCTGTTCTCATATTTGATCATTTGCCATTGATTTGACATTATCACTGACTTACCAACCAGAGTAGAATGCGAGGTGTCTTGTGCATCCTTCTTTATTAGAAGATAAATGCATGAGACAGCCTTTAAAAGCTTTTTAAAGTGCAAGATGCTGGAACTGCATTTTCAATCTGCATTTCCTCATGCTGTTTTATGGAATTTATTGAAAATGTGCCTCTTAGAGGTCAGATGATTTCTTTCTTAAAGTGGAAAAAAAAGATATAAGTAACATATTAAAAGGCCTCAAGAAATTAGAGTAGCCTCATTCTGTATTCAGACACTCATCCTCTTGAGTAATATGACTCATCAAAATTAAAAATCACAATTCATCTGTTTTTAGCTAATTTCAGACTTTTGCATTTTTAGGTTTTATTGGAATAAGAACACAAGCCACCTTTCCCTCCCTTCTATCAATCCCCTCCTATAATGTAATTTTAAAAGCCATAGACTAAATTAAAAAGATTTGAGAAACTCTTACCATCTAATTTTTGAAATCTATTAATTTATTAAAATTATATTTCTGAAAATATTAACATACTATATTAGTCTTCATTAGTAAAACATTTTCTGTATGGCTATGTTTAAAATATATCATCTGTTATGGTGCTTTCCAATAAGTGTAACATACAAATAATGGGTTAGAAAAAAGTGGGACATTATGAAAATGACTGTGATTTATAAAATAATAAATGAAATTAGTCTAATTATTTATTCTCTAGTTTTCTAATCTACAGAGAGACTATAATAAATCTTCTTATGAATAAAATAATGTATAGTTATAATTAATTTTTTCAAAGCCCGGTGCTGCTCCTTATTTGTGTTTCTAATCTGCAGAGAAGTTGTTAATCATTTCTGCTCACAGTTTGATGAAAAAATTTCCACCTTTTTTTTTTTTTGATTGCCAAACTTTCTAAAGTTTGATAGTAAATCTTCCCTAAACTTGAACAGTTTGCTTTCATCTATAAGAGAGAGTCCACTTTCATTTACTCTAATTAATTGTTAATAGATTGTTCTCTTAGTTATTAAAAAATAATGGTAATGATTTGAGAACCACTTGGGAAAGGATCTTATTTTTAAGTATTAAAGATGAGCCGAGCATGAAATGTCTTTAGACCTATACAAGTAGCAGATCTCCTCAGCGGGTAGTGGGACTCACTGGGAGTTTTTAAGCTGAGGATCTTTATAAAGCAATGCTGGAGGGAGTTCTGTCTGGTTGATGGGGGAAATTATAGACATAGAGATGAGTTTCATGGAGAATACACTAATAAAATGTAATGGGATATTAAAGATGGATTTCTTTCTCCCTTTTGGCATAAGGGCCTAAGATTGAGAACAATGGCTACCAAATGCCTACAAGATTTGTTTGTAGGACTTGTCAAGGCATTATGCCTATACTGCCTTATGAGGTTGCTTCTCTCAGGCATAAATGAAGCAGGGCTAGGGACTGGTCAGGAGGGCAATGGAGCTAATGCGTAGGATTCATTTAGAGGAGTTGCTAGAACTCTGGAGCATTTATTTGTGCTCCTGAGGTTCTTCCATTCAACTTAATCAAATGTGAAGAGCTTCAAGGAAATACTTTGAAAAGCTTTATAGTTATTATCTAGGTCCTAATGTCAGAGATATGGAGGAATGTTCTTATACATATTTGGGAAATCTTAAAATGACAGGTTATGACTAGCAACTTAATATGGCAGGGTTTTTGGCTTCTATTCAAAATGGCATGTAGATTAACATGGTACTAGCATCATCCCACAACCTTGTCAAAATTACAACTAAAATACATACCAACCACTTGAACAGAAGTTCTATAAATAAGGATGTAAAGAAGGAACCACATAGAGATTGGTAGAGGGCCAGAGACTCAATATCTAAGGGGATAGTCTCACACCCACGTGTGGTGGATACAAATTGGGAGGGTATCTTGGCTTAGAAGGTCCCTCCTGAGGAACAAGGGGTCACAGTCCCACAGCAGGCCCCATAGCCCAAAGTTCTAGTTCCAGGGAGAGAAATTCCTATAATCTTTGGGTGTGAAAACCAGTTGCAATTGTAATGAGATTGAGGGCTGTAAGGGTCTCAGGTAGTTTCTCTTACAATACTGAGTAAGGCATGGACTTACTCAAATTCACTCACTCTGAGCTTCAGCACTGGGGCAGCAGCTGGAAAGGCACCAGGGACATATAGGGAGGAATTAATCTGTCTGGCATCAGGGCAAGCTGGTGAAGCAGCTTACTCCCAGATAGAAATATTGCCAGAGGCCATTGTTTCTTCTCTGAGTCATCTTCCCCACAGAGCTGGCAAGTAGACACATATCCAAGTCTTCATCAGCCTAGTTATGATCAATCCCCCTGCCCTGATGATTCCCTGAGACCCACCTCCCAATGTTTGGGCCCACCCAAGCTGTTTCTAGTGGTTTTTCCATATGAATCTCCTGTCTTAACTCATGCTTCAGATTTTTCTAAAATCTTTCAAACAAGCTATATCTGGTGCTGGCATGCCCTCAATTAGTGGCCCAAGGCCTAATGCTAGTAGCATCTGGCCTTGGTTCATAGTTAGCCTCTACTGGGCACTTCTGAGCCCAGCACAAGTAGAAGCCATATTTAGGTCTCTAGGTTGCTCATTCGAGGTGGCCCTGGGCAGAGTCAGTACACTTGGTGGACAGCTTCAGACCATGTCAAAACACCACCCAACCACCTCCACAAGCAACACATACAAGTGGCAAACTCAGTAAGCAGCAGAGCCTATGGAAGTAAGCTCTTCTTTGTAGGTAAGCCCACTGCACAGCTGCTCCTCCACAGTAGTCACAGACAGTACTTGCAACTGATTGGCCTGGGGGTATGTCCCTCCCATTGACAAGCCAACAGCAATCAAGGCTCAACAGGATAAACACAACCCACACAAGAAAGACAGCACAACTGGAGAGCCCAGCTCAGATGAATGGGGACACTACAGGGCACCTACTACATTAGGCCATTCTACTAAGTCTTGGAGACATAGCAACTCTACCTAATACATGGAAATAAACACAGGGAAGCTACCAAATTAAGAAAATAAAAAACATGTCCCAAATGAAAGAAAAGAACAAAACTCCATAAAAATAACTAAACTAAATAGAAACAAGGAATCTACTAGATGCAGAGTTCTAAACAATGTTATAAGGGGAAGAGAAGATGAATTTAGAGAGAACTTCAAGAGCATAACATAGAGATGAAAATCATAAAAAAGAACCAGTCAGAAATGAAGGATAGTAAAGTAGAAGAAGCCAAAATCTAAACAGCTATTTGGGACAAAACATCTAATCAGAATAGTGAAAATATAAAATAAAAATGAGAGTAAAAAGTCTCTGGGACAACTTCAAGCCTATCAAAATTCAATCATGGGGTGTCAGAAGGAGAAAAGAGAGTGAGAAAGAAATTGGAAACTTTCTTATAATAACAAAAATAGAAATCTTTCCTATCTTGGTGAAGGAAATAGACATATAAGTCCAGTAAGCACAGGAAGTTCCAAATAAGATGAACCCAAAAAAGTCTACAATGAGACATATCATAATTAACATGCAAAAGATTAAAGATAGAGAATCTTAAAAGCAGCAATACAAAAGCAGTAGTTACTTACAAAGAAAGCTCCCATAAAACTTCAGTTCATTTCTCAATGAAACTTTGCAAGCTGGAAGAGATTGGCAAGAAATATTTTAAGTGATGAAAAGCACCATGCCAGCAGGGCTCATTGGTTGAGTGTGGGCCTATGAACCAGAAGGTCATGGTTTGATTCCTGGTCAGGGCACATCCCAGACTGCAGGCTCAATCCTCAGTGGGGGCGTGCAAGAGGCAGAGGATCAATCATTCTCACTCATCATCGATGTTTGTATCTCTTTCTTCCTCTCTGAAGTCAATAAAATATATATTAAAAAAAGAAAAAAATCAAGGACTTACAACCACGATTACTCTGCCCTCACAGACAAAAAACAAACAAACAAAAGCAAACAAAACAAAACAAAACAAAACAAAATAGCTAAAGTAGTTTATCATCACCAAACCAGTATTACATGGAATGTTAAAGGGTCTTTTTTAAGGAAAAAAAAAAGATTAAAACTATGAACTACTATGAACTATTAAATGGCAATAAATACATACCTATTAACAATTGAATCTAAAATACAAAATAAACTAACAAGCAGAATAGAAACAAACTCCTAGATACAGAGAACATTTGATAGTTGCCAGATGGGAGGTGGTTTTGGGGAATGAATGAAAAAGGTGAAGGAATGAAGAAGCACAAATTGGTAGTTACAGAATAGTCTTGGAGATGTAAAGTACAGTGCATCATAGGTAATATAGCCAATAATATTGTAATAACAATATATGGTGTCAGATGGGTATAAGATTTATCGGAGAGATCACTTATTAATTATATGCTGTCTAACATTTAAGTGTACACCTAAAACGAATATAATATTGCATATAGATTTAATTGCAAAATAAAAAAAATGGCAGAGTTTTGAAAGAGAGAAAGAGGAGAGAGGAGGGAAGTGAAAATAAAAACAGAGATAGAAAAAGAGAGAAACAGAAAAGTAAATTCAGGGGTGCTTTTAGAATGTCTGAGATCCCACTGGGAAGAAGGAAGTGACCTGGTAGAGGAGTGAGACCACCTGGAGCCCAGGGACTGGAGGAAAGAGTTATGGATGACTTCCCAGGGAAGCTATTGTCAAAGTCATTGAAGAAGAGCTAATACACCAGCAACGGAGTATCAGTTTACAAACATTAGACCCCCACAGTATAGGCCCTAATTCTTTTACGCTGGGGGTTAACCTTGGAGGGGTCTGCAATAGCAACATATGAGTTGAGGGAGGAGCTGGCTAACTTAAAAAACAATGAAGTCCTCTACCATATCCCTTACTCCATATGTTTACAGATTTATTGTACTGTCAAGACAATGGAGGGGAAGACCAGGGAATTATTATTATTAAATATGGAGTTATTATTACTGAATTAAGTGTTCTTATGAATCATAGTAACTGAGAAGCTATTTAACTTGATAGATTTCATTGAGAGGCTAGGATGGAATTGATCTACAGAATGAATGTGAAGAGACAGTGGGATAAAGGAAACAAGGGACTTTGTGAGCTTATTCTGTTGGATTTAATTCATTTAGTAGAATGATTATGCAGACACCAAAAATGTTGTGGGTTTGATTCCTGGTCAGAACACACAACTAGGTTTTGGGTTTGATCCCAGGTTGGTGTGTGGAAGGGAGTCAACTGATTGATGTTTCTCTCTCACATAGCAATCTCTCTCTCTCTCTCTCTCTCTCTCTCTCTCTCTCTCTCTCTCTCTCTCTCTC
>JAAGEH010000012.1:30326863-30354994 GCA_011751065.1 Lasiurus cinereus | reverse complement strand
CTCTCTCTCTCTCTCTCTCTCTCTCTCTCTCTCTCTCTCTCTCTCTCACACACACACACACACACATCTCCCATCTCTCTAAAATCAATGAACATATTCTTAGCTGAGGATTAAAAAAGAAAACAATCATTGGTGAGAGATATCAAGAGTGAGGCAGAGAGACAAGTTCACAATGAGGCAGAGGTTTAGGACTAGTCTGGATAAATAAACATTGACACTATCATCATAAATTGGAAAATATGGAGCAAATAAATGTAGGAGCGAGAATAAAAAGTTTGGTTTTAAACATCATTTATTCAAAGGCATTGAGAGCAGGTATCCAACAGGGAGGAAAAAAGGTGGGATTAACTTGCATAAGGGCAGTTATGAAAACACATAAGTGCAAGACATCCAGTTGTAAAGGGGAAATAATGTACAGCACAGAGAAAATAGTACACAATACCATAGTAACTTTATATGATGACAAATGGCTGTTAGACAAATTGTGGTATCCTATTGTAGGGCAAATAAATATTAATTCACTGTGTAAAATATCTGAAATTAATATAATGTTATATGTCAACTCTACTATTATTTATAAAACTTTTTTAAAAGAGAGAATCCTTATGAAAGTGGTATTGTCATTTCTTCTAGAGGGTTCTCTCTTGCATTTGTCCACATTTCCCATGACCCATTCCTTAAATGATTTCAAAGCTGTGCACAGCCATATTTACATACTTTCAGCTGTTATGTGTGTTTTCCTATGAGACCCAGAGTTCTCTGAGGTCAGGGCCCCTCATTCACCTCTTATTACCAGGTCCTAGCAGAGTGCCTACCATCTAGTAATCCAGTCAGTTAACTATTACCTGGTACTCCACTAGTTTTAAAGAAATGAATAATTGATTCCCCATAATATAAATAAATGAATGTAAAATAGTGAGAGGAGTGATCCCATTAAGAGAGATAATTAAGAGAAAAAAGAGGCTTGAAGACAGAATTTTAGGAGCTGCCACCAGAGATGAAGTAATAAAGATACAAACATAGATAGCAAAGACAAAGGGGGGAAATAGGAAGAAAAGAAATATGGAATATGGGAAGGGCTTCCAGAAGATTATTTATGACATCATGTGCATCAGAGAAGTATAGGACTTCATGAGGCGCTGCTCATTTGTGATTTCCAGGAGCACAGCTACTGTGGAATAGTGGGGACAGGAATCAAGGAGCTCTTAAAAGAAGAACATAAAAATAATGATAGTAGAGAAACTTCAGAACAAACAGAGATCAGTGAACAAGAAGAGCCTCAGCTCAGAACAGGTAGGAAGGAACAGGAAAGCAGCTGTGATGGCTTCAGAAATCCTGGTGAACATAAAGAAGGAAATGACTTTTCCCATGTGCGTGGATCTCCTAAAAAAACCCATGAGCCTGGACTGCGGGCACAGCTTCTGCCAAACCTGCATCACTGCAAACAACAGAGAGTCCATGATTAACCTAGAAGAGAGCAGCTTCACCATATGCTGGATTAGTTAGGAGCTTGAAAACCTGTGTCCCAATCGACATGTGGCCAACATAGTGGAGGTGCATAGGAAGGTGACGTTGAACCACAGGAGGAGCAGAAGCGATATATCTTTGTAGGTACTATGGAGAGAAACTCCTGCTCTTCTACAGGAGCATGGGAAGGCCATTTGTTGGCTTTGTGAGCGGTCTTCAGAGAAACGTGGTCACCACACATTCCTAGTGGAGGAGATTGCCTGGTTGTGCAAGCATGAGCTCCAGGAAGCTCTGGATACGCTCAGGGCAGAGCAAATGGAAGCTGAGAAACTGATAGCTGACCTTACAGAAGAGATAACTTTCTGGAAGAGAACATAGGTCAAGGATTCTCTTAGACAACTGAGAGAAATCCACAATTATAAGAAACAGATGGAGATAGAAAAGCTGGAAGAGGAGGAGAGAGATAATCTTGAGAGCATGATATTCCATCATAGTTGTTGAGAGATCTCATCTCAGATCTGGAGCATCGGTTGCAAGGGTCAACAGTAGAGATGCTACAAAATGTGAATGGCATCATAAAAGGGATTAAGAACTTCACTCCAAGGAAGCCAGGCATTCTCTCCAAATTTCCTGATGTGAGAGCTCATATTACTGTGAACCTTCCCATGAATAATCCACATAATGATTTCAGTGACTTGGACACAAGTGATTATGTTTGGTTGGAAGGCAATAGTATAGGAGCCATTCACTTCTCAGGAAGATGAGTATAAGGATTGTAATGTTCTGGGTTGGCCATTTATTACATCAGGGAAGCATTACACAAGTAGATGTGTCAGAGAAACATCCCTGAATCTTGGGGTTATATTGTGCAAAATGTTACATTAATATTTTTGACAAGATTACTCTAGCTATCAAACTAAATTTGGCTACTGAGTTATAGGATTATAGAATCAGTTTGAATGTAAGGATTTTGTGGGTTTTGCCAATCCCTGATCCATAATCTCTTCTTTCTTCTTACTATTCCTCCCCATGTGTTGGAGTTCCCAGATTACAGTGCTTGCACTGTCTCATTTTTTTTTATGTTATAAACAATAGGTTTCTCATTTGGAAATTCTATTCATGCTCCCTTTTTTCAGGAAATTGTTTCCTATTTCAATTTTTGAAATGTATCAGCCCCATAAGACTAAGCTCTTAAATCTCTTACACCACCACCCACTTTTTTGTAGTGCCTCTGGCTTTGGGTACACATGCACTGAGCTTAGCTGCCTCCACACCCCTCGGCATTTTAACATTCTTCATTTAACAATAGAGGGTACTTGTTGCCTTGTGTTATATTTTTCTCAATGTCTTGTTTGCCTTAGTAGAGACTTTTATTCACCAATTTCTATAATCAGAAGCAAAATCACAAATGCTTCATAAAAAAAGACCAGTATGGAGTTGATATCTCTGTCAAATTTTACAATTTCATTTTCTCTGACATTGAGAAGAATAAGAAAAGTTTATACACAACTATTATATTATTCAAGACTTTGTATAGGAGTTTCATTACCAAATGCATCCTCAGGGGTATGCCAGTTTACCCATGAGTTATTAAGGAGTGAAGGAGAGTATATTACAAATTCCAGTCTCTGCAAATACATGCAGTGTATCCTTTAATAAGATACTTGAGACCTGACTTAATTTTTTAAAAGCCCTGTATGAAAACCTTAGTATAGTTAGGATCATTGTGAGAAGATAAATGTCATTAACTATAAAGCATGCAACTGTTCCAACTTAATAAACTTTTTTTCTCTATTAATTACTGAGAAATAAAAAAAAGAATGATAGTAGAAATTTTAAAAATACAATTGGTGAAAGATATAGAGAATAACAGAAAGGTAGATTGCAGGAGTAGATCAGTCCAATAAAGGATTATTTACTAAATTACATGTTGGTTAATTAAAGAGGGAGAAATAAACATGTTTAAACACAGAGGGAAAGAGCCATAGTAACAGAGGATAATGAAATTACTACGGAGAAAAGAATGTTAAGTGAAATCATGTCAATAAGAAACTATTTTTTTCTAGCATGGCTTACTTTTGTCCCTAATATAACACCCTTTAGAGAGGTAAACGATGTAAACGTGGGCAAAAGTAGGCTTGTGAGAGCAGTATTCTGTTAAGCTTGAGAGTAGTCGGTATTTGTCATAACTCATCACTTAGCAGCTTTTAATTACTTTCTCTATATTTTGTTAATTTTGTACATTATTAGACAGTCCTCATCTTCCTAACCTCCAGGGCAGCTGGGATGAAGTTTTATGATCTAGATTCAACAAGTCAGACACACTGAATCATCCAGGAGTGCTCTGCATTGCTACTGTTCTTACAGAAGCAACAGTGAAGAGGTGTCAGGTGTAGGAGGGGAGATATTAGGGATCATGCTCTTTATTTGATGGCTCTGGAGCAAGGTGTTTTCAAAGGGCAGTGGAAACATACCTGCCAGCAGTGTGACTTATTAGTTTTAGTTCTTAGCCCTAGAGGACCTATGTTCCCAATGCTCCATGTCCTCCATTCTTTTTCTGAATGAACTAGATTGCCAACCAGTGAACTAAAGTGCCAACATAATTTTCCCCATCTTAAGCTTCAGAATCTTCAAATATATAATGAGGCAATGTTGACCCAGACCAGGGATTAATTATTAATAGTCAATTATGTTTTTACTGCTTTTCACTCTAGTTATTGGTGGTGTTAGAATTGGGCATTGAGGAGTTTTAAACATTATGGGGTTTTAGGAATAAGAGGATAATAGGTATAAAATGATTTTTACCTTATGAAAAATTCTTTTCCTGGGGACAAACCAAGATGGCAGCATAGGTGAACACCTAAACTGCTGCCTCGCATAACAATTCAAAATTACAACTAAAAGATAGAATGGACACCATCCAGAACCACAGGAAAGCAGGAAGTGAAAATTCTACAACTATAAGTAAAGAGAGGAACTCATGAAGACTCAGAGGAGCTGTAAAAAGCTGAGGTACAGAGACACGCTCCTGGAGAGGACAGGCGGCAGAGGGTCTGGATGGCTTCCTCTAGCAGGAGGGAGGCAGAAAATTCTGACTGCACTGAAACCCGGTTCTGACTGCACTGAACACTAGTTCTGGGTGAGACTCATATGGGGGAGTCTGGACTGTTGTGAAAAGGAAGGAGTGCAGAGACACTTAGAGGAACTGTGAAAGACAGAGGTCTGGGGCACGTGAAACTGCGCGCAAAAGTGCACACATAGAGCACTGACTGGCTCTCTCTAGCGGGAGAAAAACAGAACCTCCAAACAGCACTGAAATCTAGGTCCAAATGCACTGAACCCCAGTTTTGGAGGAGACCCTGGGGACCCAGATTCATATGGGTCCTTAGAGCGCACAAAAACTCAGGGGAGCTGGGAAGGCAGAGGTCTGGAGGCAAGAGCGTGTGCGCACAGAGAGGGCTGCAGCAATTACCCAGAGGCACTGAGACCCAGGGGCTGCTATGTAGGGCAGAGCTGATGGGAAGCCAAGGCTGTCTGCTCAGCCCTGAGGGTCTACCACATCCAAGCCCAGCACAGAAGCTTTTGCAATCTTGCAAGTATTAAAGCTGAGTCCAGCACAGAAGTTCTCTGGGTGCAGATAGAGCTGATCCTCACAACCAATTGCCTTGAAGGTCAATTCCCCCCAGTGATACCAACAACAATCAAGAATTAACTACAACAAGACTGTACACACAGACCACAAAGAGGTGCATCAAGAGTGTCCACCTCAGGTAAATGGGGAGGCAGAGCTACTGGGCCATATAGGACACCTAGCACACAAAGCTACTCTACCAACTCAGGGAAGCAGCGAAATATGCAGAGACAAAAGAACAAATCACAAATGAAAGAAATGGAGGAAAACAAATGACTGGATATAGGGTTCAAAACCACAGTTATAAGGTTTTTAAAGAATTTCCTAGAAAAATGGGTAAATTTAGCAAAACCCAAGAAGAAATGAAAAAGGACCAACTAGAAGTTAAACATACAATGACTGAAATAAAAAAAAATTATACAGAGACCTAAAGAAGACTAGAGGAAGTCCAGAATTAAGTCAAAGATTTGAAATACAAAGAAGTAGAGAACATTCAACTGGAAAAGCAAAAAGAAAAAGAATCCAAAAATGTGAAGATAGTGTAAGAAACCTCTGGGACAACTTCAAGCATACCAACATCAGAATTATGGGGGTGCCAGAAGAAGAGAGAGAACAAGATACTGAAAACCTATTTAAAGAAATAATGACTAAAATCTTCCCCATCTGGTGAAAGAAATAGACTTATAAGTCCAGGAAGCGCACAGAACTCCAAACAAAAGGAATCCAAAGAGAACCACACCAAGACACATCATAATTAAAATACCAAGAGCAAAAGACAAAGAGAGAATATTAAAATGCAGCAAGAGAAAAACAGTTAATTACCTATAAGAGAGCACCCAATCTATTGTCAACTGATTTCTCAACAGAAACTTTGCAGGCCAGATGGGAGTGGCAAGAAATATTCAAAGTGATGAATAGCAAGAACCTACAACCAAGATTACTATACCCAGCAAAGCTATCATTCAGAATTGAAGGTCAGATAAAGAGCTTCACAGATAAGAAAAAACTAAAGAAGTTCATCAGCACCACATTAGTATTATATGAAATGCTGAAAGGTATTCTTTAAGAAGAGGAAGAAGAAGAAAATGGTAAAGGTAAAAATTATGAACAACAAATACATATCTATCAACAAATGAATTTAAAAATCAAGTAAATTGAAAATCTGATGAACAGAATAAACTGTGAATATAATAGAATCAGGGGCATAGAAAGAGAGTGGGCTGACAATTCTCAGGGGAAAGAGGTGAGGGGTGTGCAGGGAGAGACTGGACAAAAATCATACACCTATGGATTAGGACAATGCTGGGAGGTAAGGGCAAAGGGGGGGTTGGGAGCCATGTGAAAGGAAGTTATGGGGGAAAAAAGAGGAATAATTATAATAATCTGAACAATAAAGATTTATTTAAAAAATAAATAAGAAATTGTTTTCCTTAATAAAGAATATACATAAATATTAAGTTATTGTATAAAAATTTTGTTTACTATTTCTTATTTTCAAGATCTTTCTGTTTCATACTAATGGGATGCTTATAGTTATTTTTCTATTTTGCAAAATAAAAGCCTATGTTATTTTTTTAAAATCTAATTCCACATCAATGTATCTCAAGCCTTTTTAGTTTTTATTACATGGAGGTATCAACATCTGTATCCTAGGAGTACCTGTTTGCAGTAACAATGTGTAATTTGGGAGATAGGAAGAGTTTATTTATAACACGTATTTAGCATAATTACATATTTCAAAAAGGCATGTGACAAGCCAATCTTGAGGGTCGTTTTATTTCAACCTTCCTTACTACGCCTCTCTAACCAGGGGCAAATCTTTTTTTTTTTTAATATATTTTATTGATTTTTTTACAGAGAGGAAGGGAGAGGGATAGAAAGTCAGAAACATCGATGAGAGAGAGACATCGATCAGCCGCCTCCTGCACGCCCCACACTGGAGATGTGCCCGCAAGCAAGGTACATGCCCCCAACCGGAATCGAACCTGGGATCTTTCAGTCCGCAGGCCAACGCGCTATCCACTGAGCCAAACCAGTCTCGGCAGGGGCAAATCTTTTAAACAGGGGCAAAAGTGTATATCTAGGCCCATTTTTCCTCATGTATTTTTTTTTTTTAGTTTAATTGCAATAATATCTTCTTTTCGTCCACCTTGTACTTTATCTTATACTTCTTTATCTCATACTTCTTTATCCTGGTTCTCTCTTTTGAAAAGTATTCCAAATAGTAATATGAATGATTCTTAATGGACTGTCTCTCAGTGTGTGTGTGTGGGGGGGGAGGGAGAGTGCGCACGTGTGCATGCACATATGTATGCTTAAGTCTAAGTTTACATTTATATTTATGTCTAAGTATATAGTGGGCTCTGGTATAACCTTTGAATTCTTTTTCACTAAAGCATTATTCAATACCATACTGAGCAGAGCTAGGAAAATATTTTCACTTTGTTTTAGCCAATGAAACATCTCATACTATGAAAAGAGAATGCTCTTCTATCTATGCCTCATTATGCTTGCACTGCCACTTTCTGCAAGAAATGTCACTTCTTTGTGTCACTATTTGCAGGAAATGTTTGTCACTTATGCATTCACTCAAAGGTCACAAAAAACAAATTTGATAAAGGTCACAATGTTCAATTGTTCTTCCTTTTAAAGAGCTGATTTGGATAGTAATTACGTTTTGTTATAATCTTTAGAATAGTACAATTACTTGAATCTTGAGTCAATAAAAATAGAATTATATGGCATGTAACTCATTCAGTTATTTAATCAACAAGAATATATTTATAAATTATTCATACTTATTTGGAGCAAAATGTGACTTTTTAAAACTAAACAAAAATATACAATTTGTATTTCATGCACCTCTAGGGGTTCAAGTGTAAGGATTAGGGGGATTTGAAATGTCTTTTTGTCCCAAATATTTCAATAATTTGTTATATATTAAGAGCTCATAAACCAGTAACAATAAGAAATAATTTTTGGATGTATTTGAAATGGTCTATGATTTTACTGAACCTATATAATATAATTTTCCTTTTATAGGGGAGTGATAATAATGATCATTATATTTTTCTATGGGTCCATATCTCAAAGTTTTGAACATTTTTTGTGAGCTTAAGAGTGCCTTAAAATTTCACCAATACACAAAGTAAAAAGATGTCATTTCTTTATATCTGTATCTCTTTTCCCTCAATTAATAGATATTCTGATCAAGAAGGAGAGAGCTGGCTGTCTAGCATGGCTCAGTGACTGAGCACTGACCTATGAGCCATGAAGTTAGGGTTTGATTCCTAGTCAGATCAGGGCACATGCCTGGGTTGCATCTAAATCCCCAGTGTGGAGTGTGCATGAGGCAGTCAATCAATGATTCTCTCTCATTATTGATGTTCCTCTCTCTCTCTCTCTCTCTCTCTCTCTCTCTCCCTCTTTTCCTCCCTCCTTTGCCCTTCCTCTCTATATATGTATATAGAATAAAGCTGGGAATAAATATTTGATTAAGCATCAATGCTGTATTCTAAATGCATTGTTTTCAAGTCGGTTGGCTTTATTTTTTGCCCTTGTACTTTCTGTTCTTGTGTAAAAGAATGATGGCATTATTTTCTACTTTTAATTGGAAGGATATTTACTACTTGGGGTCTGAGAAGAAAATAGATTACCCATGAGGAGCAATATTGATATCATACTTTCTGTTTGGATGCCTAAAGTACAATGTATTTCCAAGTTTCAATGATTCAAAAAGTAATTTTTAGAAATATTTCTATGTACACCCTTTTTAAATTTTAAATTTTAATGCTATTACTATTGCATGAAATTTGTGCATGTCAAGGGTGTCCTTCTGTCCAGCCTGCTCCCTCTCTAATATGGGACACTTTGAGAGATGTCCAATTGCTTGGATCAAGCCTTAACGGGCAGTCAGACATCCCTCTCACAATCCAGGACTGCTGGCTCCCAACTGCTCACCTGCCTGCCTGATTGCCCACTTCTGCCTCCCAGCCTGATCTCCCTCTAACCAGTCCCCTGCCCTCCCCTGCAGGCCTGGGTCCCCCCACCCCCTTAACTGCCCTTCTCTATAGGCCTGGTTACCCCCAATTTCCCCCCTTCCAACCTGGTGACCCCTAACTTTCATCTCCTGCAGGCTTGATCACCCCCAACTGCCCTCCCTTGCAGGCCTTTTCCCTGCCAAATGCCCTCCCTGGCTGGTGATATTGTGGTGGCCATCTTGTGTCCACATAGGGGCAGGATCTTTTTATCACATGGGGTCAGTCATCTTGTGTGTTGGAATAGTGGTCAATCTGCATATTACTCTTTTTTATTAGGATAGAGGCCTGGTACACAGGTAGAGGCCAGCTGGTGGACCTGAAGGGTGTCCTAGACCAGGATGGGTGTTCCCTTGGGGTGTGGGGTGGTCTGGGCAAGAGGCCTGTGGTGTTTTGCAGGCTGGCCATACCCCATAGTGACCCAAGTGGAGGCCCTGGTATCTGGGATTTATTTATCTTCTACAATTCAAACTTTGTAGCCTGGAGTGGAGCCAAGCCTTCTACTTGCTCTGTGGTGGCAGCCAATGAAACTTTGTTGACTTTAGTGGAGGCCTGGGCCAGCCAGGATATGCAGAAAGCTTGGCTTCCTCCATTTCCAGGGGCAACCCAAGCCTCCCTCCTGCTCTTTCTGTGGTTGAGTTAATTTGCATACTCTCTCTGATTGGTGGTGGGCATGGCTTGTGGGTGTAGCAGAGGTACAGTCAATTTGCATATTACTCTCTTATTAGATAGGATTAAATATGGCAATTCGAAGGAACCACCGAAATTATTATAAAGGCAATTAAAACTTAATGAACACATACAAAGATTTAAATACTGTGTACATTAGTTTACATACATTATCTCATTCACTATTTCTAACACCTATGATGTAGATATTATTTCCCTAACTTTACAAATGAAAAAACAGATTCAGGGTCAAAATTATTGTCTTATATGACATTTCAACTTCTTGAAATCTAAACTGAGTTGTTTTTTTTTATTACATTTTTTAACACAGTCTCATTAAACATAAAAGTCAGCAAAAATATATTCACTGAAATTAACTAAAATTTAATATGAAATAATATAATTGTGAAAGAATAAGGACCTTTATGGGTAATGGTTTAATTTGAATTCAAACGTTAATTATTCCAAAGTATAAGATCACTAGTTGGTTAATTTTAAGTTCCTTCTTTTTTTTTCCTACCTAAATTGTTATCTTGCACTTCCAAGCATTACAATGGTGCAGCTGAAATTTCAAATCCTATCTAAGGCTGTCTATGATTTGCAGTGAATTCACATGCATTCCTTATGCTGGTAAGAAGGAGAACAATTATTTCACAGAGCAGTTGAGGAGTTATAGGAAAGGGCATGTGGAGAGTGAAGCTTTGATTCTGCCTTTGCTTTGGATAGTGTTTGGTGTCATCAGAAAGAGCAAGAGTAGGCATGACTAATTTTACCTATTAGTTCACAGTTTCACCACATATCTCTGTGTTTGCTCTTCTGCGACATCAGTAGATTATACTTTTGCACCTTTTCCTGGGTAATTGCATAGTAAAAGCAAGTTAGATTATGAGAGCTATTATAATCTTGTCATTATGTCTGGTTAAAATCCTTTTATTTAATGCTTTTTCTTGTGAAGCATTTTCAAAGAACTGCATTTTAAAATATTGTTATTCTTCAGTGACCTAATAATGAAAAAAGACACCAAAATTTAGACTATTTGGAGGACAATTAATATTTTTTTAGATTAAAAAAATTATCACAGAACTTCATTGAGTTTCTTTTAATAATTTCACATATATTTGTGATGTTTTTTTCTGTGGCTGATATAAAATTGTAGGAAAGTATCTATATTTATATATCTAAGTGTATTTGAGGAGCTCACACAAAAATTGATTGACAATTGTCTTACTCAAGAATATTTTAGAGTTGTGCATCTCAGACAATAAGATGGACTAGAAAGTTCCTCAGCTCAAAAAATAAGCTACACTTATTAATATCATATGTAGCAGCAACATTGTTATACATCCTGGGTAGGCAGGGGAACTCAGTCCTTACAAAGAAAAGTTTAAGATATATTAAGGACACTAGAGATATAGGAGAAATCAGCTTAGGCTAATTATGATCAGATAATGCAATGGCTTTCAAACAGAGTTTCTCACAGCCCTCTCCAAGGTGTAGAATATTGCTGCCTTGTTCTTCCTTCCCTATTTAGCTTCAATCTACCCAATCCATTATCTGATGTTATCTCTTTATATATTGTGTTTAGATACTATGAGTTTGTAGAAGAAAACCTCAGAATTTTTGTTTCTTTATATAAAACTAGAGGCCTGACTCAAGAAATTCATGCAAGAATAGGCTTCCCTTCCCTAGGCTGCCAGCACTGGCTTCCTTCTGGCACCCGTGACCAGGGTTTCCCTCACAGGCCCAGCTTCATTTGGAAGATCATCTGGAAGGATACCCAGTCTAATTAGCATACTATGTTTTTAGATTATAGATACTGTGACAAATATTTTTTGTGTACCTATCTTTACCTACTGATACTTTTATGAGTCAAATTCAAGGAAATGAATTGTTGGAATGAAGACCATGTGCATTTTATCAGATATTGCAGAATTATTTACACAATTACACAATTTTCTACAACACTATATGAGAACCTCTTTCATTCTTCCAGGCTTAGTTGCTATCTTTGTAACTTAATTCATATTTTCCATAATGAGGAAAGACTGAGCACATTTTCATGTCTTTCAATCACTTGGATATGCTCTTGTGTGAATTGTCTATTCATATCTTTTTGAGTTTCAGGCTGTTGAACTTATTGTAACTATTTTGCAAAATCTCCTTATGCATTGCAGATAGTCTTTTATCTGCATTGCAATATTTCTAAACTGACATATCTCTATCCACCTTAAGCTACTTTTGTATAAAATATTTTTATAATATTTGTATTTATTTCTCGAAAAATCTCTTCAATATTAAGGTTGTGAATATAGAATCCTAAATTTCCCTTAAGATTTTTTTCAAATGACCTAAGTTTGTTGTATTTTTTCATTATTTTTGCTTTTATAAATAGTTGTGTGCTCTAAAAAAAGTTACAGAGCACATACATGCTAATCACCTCCTCCCTCAACATCAAACCTCAAAATGGCTGATTATAAAGAAAAAAAAATCTACTCTCAATCATAGCAATTTTTAAAAGTAATGTACTTAAATGTTTTTTGAGAATATAAATTGATCAACTCAATGCTCAGAGATTCTCTAATCATTACTGCATAAATAAAATACTCAATAATTACATGACATAGGATTATCTGAACTGGGTATGTGTTATTATATTTGTAAAAAGATAGGAAATAAATATAAACCTACAAGTTCTCTTTTTCTATGCTCTCATAGAAGTCCCTGAATTTATCTTACCATACTGAGTCAGAATAAAGACTACTCTGCTACAAAGAACTAAGTTATAGTCTTTTTAATTTGCTGGAGTAAAATTGATTAATAAAATTATACAGGTTTCAGGCGTACAATTCTATAATACATCAACTGTATATTGTATTATGTGTTCACTACCTCAAGTTGCTAAATTATGGACTTATATCCTTTATAACCTTAGTGCCCAGAACAATATCTGAAACATAGTGGGGAGGTAGTAGATATTTGTTGACTAAATTAATAAATTAGTTAAAATGTATTCAGTAACAAGGTTGATGCTAGTAATGGTAGACTAACTTGTACCTGACTGATGTCCTTGGAGATAGAAAGTATAAACTTAATAAATTAAGAATAGCAAAAAGTATTTGAGGGCACTGGAGTGTGATTAAAATAGACAAAAATTAGAGTTTAGTTGAGGCTTGAGACAAGGAAATTACATAGATAATTTGAAATTATATAGCTTTTCTTTTGATGGAGGCTAGAACTGAAAGAAAAAGCTGCTCTCCTAATAACTTTTAGAGGTAGTGTGGGACATCCAGGACAGCTAAAAAGTAAGGAGAAAATGTTAGAAATGAGGGACATTTAAAAAGGACAGCTTAAACTTCTGTATATGATCTCCATATCAATCTACACAAACCCGCAGGGAACACTCCAACTCACTGGTGAAAAGCAACAGCAGGGAGGCTGGACGATATAAGCAAAGATTTTAGCTGCTGCCCATGGCAAGGTAGAGAGAGTTTAAAGCTTTAGTACATTCTACTTAACTGACTGGTAAGGAGAAAAAATACAACATCTTTATAGTATATTATTGGAATCCAGAATCTCTTCAATATATTATCAACATATAAACATAACTAGAAATGAGAAGAAATGAGAAAATGTCACTCATTGTCAAGGAAAAAAGTAGTAAGTAGAAACTGATCATGATGATCAAATGTTACAATTAGCAGGAAAAAAATTTAAAACAGTGATTTCAAATATGTTCAAGGACTTAGGGGGAAACATACTCAAAATGTTAAACAGATGGGGAATTCCTATAGAGAAATAAAAATGATAAAAGAAAACAAAATTAAAAATATAGTACTTAAAAGTACAAAATTGATAATGAAAACTTAACAGGATAACCTCAATTGTAAATTGGAGAGTGCAGAAGAGAGGATCACTGAACTTGAACATGGATCAAAATACATTACCCAACCTGATAGAGAGCATTTGTTAGAAAAACTAGAAAAAGTCATTAATGGTATAAATGTGAACAAACTTTCAACCACCTTGATCTTAGTTATCTTTATAGTACATGCCATCCCTAATATTTATAATAGGCATATTTATTAGTATAAAATAAACTTACCAAAACAGACCATATTTTGGGCTCTAACAAAAGTCTATATATCTTTTAAAGATTATATTATTACACATATGCTATATTAACAAAAACAAAAATATAACAATAATAAGATATTTGGGACTGAGTTAATGTTGGAGACTAAATAACATATACATAAATAACATATACATGAAGAAAGAAAGGAAATTAGAAAAGATCTCAAACTGAATGGTACAGAAAATGCAACATATCACTATATGTAGGTAGTTACTAATGTAAAAAAATTTTGTGGCATTTAATAAAATTTAAATCCATAAAAAAGAAGGAATTCTTACCATTTGCAGCAACCTGGATGGAACTGGAGAGGCTTATGCTAAGTGAAATAAGCCAGTCAATGAAGGAGAAACACCACATGATCTCACTCATTTGTGGATAACAAAGAACATTATAAACTGATGAACAAAAAGATAAATACAGAGGCAGTAAAGCATCAAACAGACTTTCAAATTACAGCAGAAAGGTTAAGGAGAGGTGGGGTAGATAAGAGATCAACCAAAGGACTTGTACGCATGCATATAAGCATAATCAATTAACACAAGACACTGGGGAGTTAGGGTATGCCTGGGAGGGGGGGATGGGAAGATATGTATACATGTAATACATTAATAAAAATTATAAATAAAAAATAAAAAAATAAAAAGTAAAATAAAATGAATTATCTATATTTCAAATTTAAGAAGCTAGAAAGAGAAGAGTAAAGTAAATGTAAAATAAGTAGAAAGAATGAAATGATAAGAGCAAAAATTAATGAAGTCAAAGCTAATGTGATTCTAAAACAGTACAAACAATATATGAAACAATTTGACAGTTTCTTATAAAATTAGATGTATATTTACCTTGGGACTCAGCAAGTGAATTTTTATGTATCATCATTTTAGCTATGATGCTTGTTTTAAAAATGCAAACATGTTTTAATGTTATTGATATTTTAGGGAACAATATGAGTATAACATATGTATTTTACTTGTGTATGCACAATTTTATCTATATTAAACACTGAGTACAGAAAGCACTAAGTTCAGCTGAATTGAGCTGTATAGAAATATATAAATACATATGCACAGATCTCGAGCACCTGCCAGTTACTTCAAATTTTGTTAGTGCGTTACAAACCACACCAATCCACAACTAGTATTATAACTTTTCTTTTTATATCAGAAACATTTTATTCCACCACTCAAAATAACTCTCAAGTTGCAACCTTTCAAATATCCACTTCTACAAGCCAAATTTCTCTTTCTTAGGGTAAAGTACCATATTTATTGCAGTATTTGTATTCTTAACCATTAACTACATGTAAGACAATATAACTTTTTATAATGTTGCTTTATCTTGTTTATGTTTCACTGACAAAAGTTTTTAGTATTATACTCTTAACCTAATTTTTCCCATAAGTCTTGTTTTCTTAACTGAACATTTTTTTTCATATTATAGTATTTTTAAGAGCATATATATTACATTGTAGTAGAACTGGCTCTATTTATTTAATAGAAATAATAATAAATTGCCAAAAAGAGAATGTTCAATAAGTGTGCATGAAAACTATGTTCATGATAGTAAAAAAATTTAATATGTACAAAATATTTATCAATCAGATAATGGGTAAAAAATTCTGGAATACAGTATTTATTTACATACTAGAAGTCCAGTGCATAAAATTCATATATGGGGGGTGTCCTTCAGCTCAGCCTGCTCCCATTCTAATCTGGGACCCTTCGAAGGATGTCCAATTGCCCATTTAGGTCTGATTCAGGGAGGAAATTACAGGTAGGATCGGGCCTAAAGAGGCAGTCAGACATCCCTCTCACAATCCAGGACTGCTGGCTCCCAACTGCTCACCTGCCTGCCTTCCTGATTGCCCTAACCACTTCTGCCTTCCAGCCCAATCACCCCTCACCACTCCCCTGCCAGCCTGATTGATGCCTAACTGTTCCCCTGCCAGCCTGATTGATGCCTAACTGCTCCCCTGTCAGCCTGTTTGCCCCAAACTGTCCTTCCTGTGGACCTGGTCACCCCTAACTACCCTCTTTGCTGGCCTGATCACCCACAACTGCCCTCCCTTGAAGGCCTGGTCCCTGCCAACTGCCCTTCCCTGCTGGCAATCTTGTGTCCACATGGGGGCAGGAGCTTTTGACCACATGGAGGCAGTCACCTTGTGTGTTGGAGTGATGGTCAATCTTTACATTACTCTTTAATTAGATAGGCTAGAGACCTGCTTCAACGGTGGGGGCCAGCTGGTTTGCCCTAAGGGTGTCCTGGATCAGGGTGGGTGTTCCCTTGGGGAGTTGGGTGGTCTGGGTGAGAGTCATTTGATGATTTGCAGGCTGGCCACTCCCCCAGGTGACCCAAGTGGAGGCCCTAGCATCTGGGATTTATTTATCTTCTATAATTGAAACTTTGTAGCCTGGAGCAGAGCCAAGCCTTCTGCTTGCTCTGTGGTGGCAGCCATTGAAACTTTGTTGCCTTAAGCCGAGGCCCACCTGCCTGCCAGAGTGTGAAAGCTTGTCTTCCTCCACACCAAGGGCAACCCAAGCCTCCTTCCTGCTCTCTCTACAGCCGTAGCCATCATGGCCAGGTTAATTTGCATACTTGCTCTGATTGGCTGGTGGGTGGCTGATGGGCATTGCTTGTTGGTGTAATGGAGGTACTGTCAATTTGCATATTACTCTTTTATTAGTATATTAGAGAAACCCTTCTCAGTAATAAAATAAAACTACTAATTAGGTACATGTATGAATCTCAGACTTTTTGATGAGCAAAAACAATAAAGACAGATTATTTTCATATTTATATGAGTTTTCATAGCAGATGAGACTAATTTATCTTGACTACTGGGCAGGGACATTATAAGAGAAAGGTGCTGAGGAAAATTTTGGGTTAATGGATATGTTCTGTTTCTTATGAATGCATGACAGTGAATGGGAGTGTGTATTTGTCAAAACTCATTAAGTTGTATATTTAAGATATATGCATTGTTCCGAATATGTTTCTCCCAAACAACAACAACAACAACAATAACAAAGACTATAATAAATTTTGAGCCATACTTTGCAGATTTGTATTTTGCAGGGTTACATACTAATAATACTGAAAATGGTGTCTATGTATTATAGGGTTGAGAAAATGACTGCATGAGGAGAAAGTTGCCAAATGTGGAAGACAAAAATGCATCCTATGGTTATGGATTCTATTAATATGAACTATATATAATATTTACCTGCACACATTATCAATACCCATATTTATATCTATATTTAAATCTATATATAACTATAGATATAGATATACATGGGTTAAAAGGTTTATAACCTAGCACTGTCTACTGAGATAGCCTGAAATAAATATCATTACCTGATATCACAGTATGTACTACAAAACCATAGAATAAAAACCTCATGATACTGGCATATAGATAAATGGAAGAGAATAGAAAGCCTAGAAATAACCCCACACCTTATGGTCAATTAATATTTAACAAAGAAGGCAAGGACACAAAATGAGGTAAAGAGAGTCTATTCAATAAGTGGTATTGAGAATACTGGACAAATATGTGCAAATAAATGGAATTAGACTACCTTCTTATAGAATATGCACATATCTTAAACATCTACTGGCTACATCACAATTTATTATTATGTTACAGACCACACCTAACCACAAGAATAAACTCAAAATCGATTAAAGACTTAAATATAAGACTGGAAACAATTACAAAACCTAGAAGGAAACATAGTAAAATCTTAGACATTTCTCATAGCAATATTTTCTTAGATATATCTCCTTGGGCAAAGGAAACAAAATAAAAAAAATAAACAAATTGGACTATATCTAACTAAAAAGTTTTTTGCACAGCAAAGAAAACCATCAACAAAATGAAAAGACAGCTCAGTGATTGGGAGAACATATTTTGCAATGATACATTTGATAGGCATTTAATATCCAAAATTTACAAGGAATTTATGCAATTCAACACTAAAAACAATCTAATTAAAAATGGCAAAGACCTGGATAAATACTTCTCCAAAAAGGAAGTACAAATGGCCAATATGAAAAAATGCTCACCATCATAAGACATCAAATGCATGCAAATTAAAACCACAATGAGATAGCACCTCACACCTGTCAGAATGACTATTATCAATAAATCAACAAACAACAAGTATTGTCAAGTTTGTAGAGAAAAGGGAATCCTTGGGCATTGTTGATGATAATGCAGATTGTTGCAGCCACTGTGGTAAACAGTATGGAGTTTCCTTAAAAAATTAAAAATAGTCTTTGACCTAGTGATTCCAGTTCTAAAAATATGTCCAAAGAAACAGAAACACTGATTCAAAGGAATACATGCATCTTATGTTCATTGCAGTGTTATTTACAACTAGAAATCTGATGCACGAAAATTCATGCTAGAAAGGGATTTCCTTTTCCTGGCTGCCAGCACCGCCTTTCCACTCCGACCCAGCCCCTTTCTGTTCAGGCCCCAGAACTGCCTCTTTCCTCTCTGGCCCCACCTTCCCATGCTTCCCAGAGGCCCTGAGAGACTGGGGGTGGGGCAGAACACCTGTGACACTCTATATATAACTATAGCTATAGATATAGGTATATGCAAAACAATTCTCATCTTTGTTGGGTTAATTTGCATGCCACTCCTGATTGGCTGGTGGTGTACAGGCAGTATGGTAAATTTACATGTTTGTCTATTATTAGGTAAGATAGCTGAGATTTGGAAGCAGGCCAAGTGTCCATTAGTAGATAAATGGATATAAAAGCTGTGGCATATTTATACAACGGAATACTACTTAGCCATAAAAAGAAGAAAATCTTATCTTTTGCAACAGCATAGATGGAGCTACAGGGTATTATGTTAAGTGAAATAAACCAGTCAGGTATAGACAAATACCATATAATTTTACTTATATTTGAAATTTAATGAACAAAACAAACAAAATAGGAACAGACCTATATATTCAGAGAAGAGACTGACAGCTTTCAGAAGCGAAGGGAGTTGGAGGCTGTGTGAAATAGGTGAAGTGATTAAACAAATACTCATAGACACATAACAGTATATTGATTACCAGAGGAAAAGCAGGCTGGGGGCAGGGAGAAGAAAGGTAACAGGGGATAAATTATAACTTGCTGTAGTTATGAAAGAGAGTGTCTTGCTTTTGGAAAATACCCATTGAAATATTTAGGAATAAAAAAAAAGGTGAATGCCTCCAATGAACTTGCAAATGGTACATAAAACAAAAATGTGTGTGTGTGTGTGTGTGTGTGTGTGTGTGTGTGTGTGTGTGTGTGTTTATAGAGAATGATAAAGCAAGAAGTGGGCTGAATTGTTTACTGGATCTGAGTAAAAGCTTTAAGGAATATCCTTATACTATTCAACATAAATTTCTGTTTGATACTATAATAGAAGAAAAAGTTATAAAAATAAAACTAGGGGTAATCAATATAAAAATAAATGTATTGTCTTTTACAAAAACAGTAATCAATAACCAGAAGCTAATGAGTTTCAAATAATAATTATTTGCTGAAAAAGTTGAGCATGATATATAGTAGTAAGTAAAAGCAAATTAATGATGAAGAGAAGGTAGTTTTTTGGATGACTATGTAATTCAATGGCAGTGCTATAATAATAATAAAAAAAACCCTTTTATTTCCCAGTTGTGATTGTCTCTTTTGAATAAAACCATTTGTTTTTCAATAGGCTTTATTAATTTTGTATTCAAAATGCAAACTCATTCTTGATTAAATCAATAAAGGAGAATATAAACCTAAAATCCAGCTTATAAGGGTTGTCTGATACTAGTAGATGATTTTAATTCAGTGTCTGCATTTTAACTGCAGCTTCCTTTGGTTTGGATCATAGATTCTCAGGGCTGAATGGGACCTTAAAGGCTATCTTGTTACCCTCACCTTTTAGTGCTTAAATTTCCTGTTCACCTTTTTTGCCAAGAATAATATGTTAATATTTCTCCAAGTATATTATTTTTAAAAGTAAGAGTATGTTTAGATTAATGAGAAAAATGCTGTGTTTTTATGAGACTCAACCTCTTTCTCCGCTGAAAAAAAGTTAATAAAATCAGCCACTTTAAAAAGCATATCCCACTTCTCAAAGGAAATGAAAATATATCAGTAGGAAGATACTTAGATGAACCATTTATAAAACTCACTACAACACAGCGTTATGACCATCATGGATTTTTGTTTGGATAGTTTAGCTGGAACAGGCTCTCTCTTTGTTTTATATGAAAAGAAAAACTTACACATAATTACTTCTTGGTCTATTTTTTTTAAATCAAAAGATAATTGTGTTGAATTTAAATTTAACACCATCTCTTCTTCATAACATTATTTTGTTATGGAACCTTAGGTGGTTGGGTTAGTCATTCCTGGGATATTTTAAGTATCTAGTCTTTAGTTGTTTTCCAAAGTTAGAGAGCCAAAATTGTTTGGAAAATATTAATCAGAAATAAAAAAATATGTAAAGAATAGAGAAGCCTTGGGTGTCAGTGTCCTATTGAAGTCTATGAGAGCATCTGTATTTAATCACTATTCTTTCTGTTCTTCCTCTTTGGACTCAGCAATGCCAAATCCAAATTCTCAGCGGTATATTTTAAAATATTAAAATTAATTAATGAATATGCACTCATATTCCTTCTCTGAAGATCTGCTGATTGTGTTATATTACATACTGGGTGCTAGTATTTTTTGTCAAGTATATGAGCTTATCTTTGGACTTGCAATTCTCCCTCCTTTTCTTTAGATGTTCTCACTCTATTTCAAAATTTTTCAGTGTCTTTCTTTTCCTAAGAAAGGAACCAAAAATCATTCATCTGAAATATAATTAATAATTATTTAAAGTGCATTATACCTTTTAATGAAATCAAAAGTTTAAAGGTATGTATGCTTTCATCCATTAGTTACTAGATGGGTTAATACAACTGGTATCACTGATTATCCCTTTCCTTCCAAATGTAAGAATGCCATTTACTCTGCCTTTTGCAAACACAAAATACCAGGAAAATTTCATAATCATGTTAATTAACAAATCATTAAAGAAAGTGGCACTAGGGAATGTTTACTTAGGTCTTTGTCAGATAAGACTTTTCAAAAAATACCTTTTTATTTTTAAACACATTATGCATGAAAATTCTTTTTTTAATATAAGATTTAAACATTTCAGAATCAGGACAAAATACATGTAAATGTCCCTACTCTTCTTTCCCCCATAATGATTTGATATTCAAATTTGAGTATATTTTCATATAGAATTATTTATAAAATATGAATTGGAACATACTTTCCAAATTGTTCTGCAACTTGCATTTTCTTATAAAAATATGTCTTGGAGATCTGTCCATGTTCTTAAAGTTGCATAATATTCCATATTAAATATGAACATAAATATTTTTAAAAAACTTTTCTGAGGCAGGTCTTAAAATCCAACACCCAAAGATCACCAGAAATACACTTGTAGTAAAATTCTAAATACACATACACACACACACACACACACACACACACATACACACATATATATTACTTTGCTGAAACTTGGAAAAATACATCACATAACATCTGTAGGTCATTTTGAAATGAACAGATACATTTTTTTTGGATGTTTAGTTTTGGAAAATTAGAGAAAGTAGTTATTTTTTCAAATTTTGAAAGGAAACCCTTTTTTAGTTTAATCAAATATTTGTATCTTTCAAATGATCATACATTGCCCTGTTTTTGAATATAGAACATATGTATATCTATACAGAAACTCACACTTATATGAATTACCTTATCATATTCTTAATTACTAGAAGCCCATGCACAAAAATTCATGCAGTAGAGAGGGGAAGCATGTCCCTCAGCCCAATCTGTGCCCTCTTACAGTCCAGGAGCCTTCAGGAGATGCCTGACTAAGAGCTTGGGCCTGTCCAAATTTTATTACTTTATAAAACTACTAGAGGCCTCGTGTACAAATTTCTGCATAGGTGGGGTTTCTCAGCCTGGCTGGCTATTGGGGCCGGCCACAGAAAGGGGAAGGAGAGAGGGAGATGGGACGCAGGTGGGAGGTTAGTTGTGGGAGTGTATTGACCACATGGGGGAAGCCCCTGAATTGAGCATCTGCCCCCTAATGGTCAGTGTGTGTCATAGTGGCTGGTCAACTGGTCATTCTGGTCATTTGGTTATAACAGTCACTTAGGCTTTTATATATATATAGATTTTTAGTTTTTAGATAGAGAGTTGGTTTCAGCCTGATCCTGCAGGGTAGGCTGAGGGACCCCACTGGTCTATGAATTTGTGCACTGGGTCTCTTGTTTAATATATAAAATCCAGTAACATCACCAGGTTAGGTCAAAATGCTGATTGTTGGGCATATATATTTCTAAGAGATACCATTCCTTTGATATTCACATTAAACTTTTTCTTTATTTTAGAAAATGTTTTTTATCTATAGAATTTAAAATGTTTTTTTGTTTCAATATTTCTGTTATTCTAATTTGCAGTTCACAGATTATTTTTAATATGTTTATGTTTTGGTATTTGAAAACTTTTTAATCTATATGACTTGATTGTATGTAATGAAAGTCCCTTTTTTTAATAATCATATTGATAATCTGTTTCTCAAGTTTTATTGTGCTTTCCAAAACTGTTCTTAAATTAGTAAATGATGGCACTGGCAATCCTAAATTTTTAAAAATACATTTTTATAAATTTCAGAAAAGAAGAGAGAGAGAGAGGGAGAGATAGAAATATCAATGATGAGATAAAATCAATGATTAGTTGTCTCTTGTATGCCCCACACTGGGGATCAAGCCTACAACCTAGGCATGTGCCATGACTCATTCATAGGTGACACAACACTGAGCCATGCTGGCCTGGTGATAATTTCAATTTAATAGGATTACTCTTATTTCTTTGGGTTATAATGCTTAGCTCATAAATGACAACAGATAATTTTTATCTGTCCCTATTCACTTCTCCTTCAATTTAAAATCAGAATATTGGTGTTGCCTACTTTTTCTTTATTTACTATTCTTCTTTAATTAGCTATGTTCAAAAATTTACTCATAGATTTTCTAGTATAACTTTCTATATATTCTGGGTTCATTATATGGTTTATGGCATATTATTATTTAAATACACTTATATTCAATTTATTAATAGTTTATTTTGATTTATAAATATAATTAATTTATTGTATTCTTTTTGGGTGGTGCATTTAACAGCTTTTAGAATCTGATTTATGTTAGCTCTTTATGTTGGGCTTTGAACCTTTCCTTTTTTCTGTGTTTTTTTGTTTGTTTGTTTGTTTGTTTGTTTTTTATGTTCAGTAATATAAAGATCTTTTTGCTTTCTTAAATTGTTATACAACCACTCAGGTTTTTACTCTTTCTAAAATTGAATGTTAGTGATTTTCCCTTATCCTTTTTGAAATTCATAAATTTTACCAGTGTGTGGCTCTCTCAGTATTGATGATCACAGAGCAGCTTTTTCTGAGGAGTGACATAATGTTCCAATCTGTCTATTTAGGTCATATTTGATTTCTGAAAGTTTTAAAAATATTATCTTTTAAAAATATTTTTAGAACTATTTAAAAATTTTATTTGTTTCATATTCTTTCTTGGCTAACACTTTTTTTAAATTTTATATATTTTGCCTTTCATTAGCTCTCCTTTTCCAAGTTCTCACTATGTGTCTTTTTAATTTTTTAATGACAGAAATTTATTGTCTCAGTTCTGAGAGGTAATGATTTTCTCTGAGAGTCTGGGTAAAATCTGTCATTGACTCTACCTAACTTCTGTTGGTGGTGGGAAATCCATTTCTTGGCTTCGAGATGCATTAATCCAATTTCTGCTTTTCTCTTCAGAGGGAGTTCTATGTGTTGACATTACTTCTCTCTGTGTGTGCTTTCTTGTGTGTCCAAATTTCTCCTTTAAAAAAAAATTATCTTCATTGTTGAAAATATTATAGATGTACTCCTTTTTGCTCCCATTGACCTCCTCGACCCCACTTCTACCTCCTTCCCAGGTAGGTCTTCACCTCACGATTCTTTGTATTAATGAGATCTATGCTAATAAAAGGGTAATATGCTAATTAACTAAGAGACCTTCCTGGAGACCTTCTGGACATCCTTCCAGACAAATCTATGGTGGTGGGACCAAGGCAGAGATGGTTAGGGGTGATCAGTGTGGCAGCGGAGGGCAGTTGGGGGCAAGCAGGCAGGCAGGAAGGGAAATTGGCAGTGATCAGGCAGTGGGGAGAGCAGTTGGAGGCGAGCAGACCAGCAGGGGTGGGAAGTTAGTGGTGATCAGGCCAGAAGGGGGACAGATAGGATTGATCAGGCTGGCAGGCAGAGTTCTTAGGGGTGATCAGGCAGGCAGGTGAGCAGTTAGGAGCCAGCAGTCCCAGATTGCAAGAGGGCTGTCCAACTGCTGGTTTAGGCCTGATCTCTATGGGACATCCCCCAAGTGTTCCCAGATTTGAGAGGGTGCAGGCTGGTCTGAGGGACATCCCCCTGACCCCTGTGCACAAATTTCATGCACTGGTCCACTAGTATGCATATATGCATACAAATTCTTTGGTTAATATCTTTTCCCCTCCTTCCCCCCTTCCCTCTGAGATTCCTGTTTGTTACATGCTTTCATGTCTCTGAATCTATATTGTCAGTTTATTTTGATAAGTAGATTCCACATATAAGAGAAATCATGTGATACTTGTCTTTCTCTGACAGGCATATTTTGCTTAGCACAATACTCTCCAGGTGTCCCCATGTTATCTCAAAAGGTAATATTTTTTCTTTTTTTACAAGGACAGTGGTCATATGACATTGGGGCCCACTTTGACCTCATTTTTAACTTGATTATCTTTTAAAGACCCTATTTCCAAATAAAATTACAATGTGAAGTACTGTGAGTTAGAACGTCAACATATCTTTTTGGGGGAATAGAATTCAATTCATAACACATGGCATATTTAACCTAAAGGGAGATAATCCAAATGGATCTAATCCATATGAGCCTTTACAAGCTGAGAACTTTCTCTAGTGGCAAAATAGGAAGAGAGAGAAATCTAAACCATGGGTAGGATTAGATGTGATAGTACGGTCTTGAAAATAAAGAGGGCCATTAGTCAGGAATGTGGCCAGTCCCTAGGAGTTGCGGGTGAACTCTGGATGGCTGCCTACAAGAAAAAAGACCTCAGAATGATAGCTGTAAGGAAATGATTTCTGCCAACAATCTGGATAATTTTGAAAGTAAATTCTTCCCCTGAAACTTCAGGTAAGAATCCAGTCCAGTCAGTATTTTGATTTCAGCCCTATGGAGAGTGCCTAGCTGAGTTCACCTGGACTTTTGACTGTATGATAATAAACAGATATGGTCACTAAGTTTGTAGTGACTTTTTAATATGGCACTAGAAAACACAGTAAGGTATAGCATGCTAGCTTGTCTCTAGAGTTAATAAGAGAGCCACACTGACATCTGGAAACTTTCTTTTTATTCCCTTCCCTCTCTCCTTCCTCATCTCCCTCCCACCTTCCCTTTCTTTCTTTCTTTCTTTCTTTCTTTCTTTCTTTCTTTCTTTCTTCCTTCCTTCCTTCCTTCCTTCCTTCCTTCCTTCCTTCCTTTCTTTCTTTTTTTCTCTCTCTCTTTTCTTCCCCTTCTTCCTATCTTTTCTTTCTTTTTAAAATTTCACTTTACCATGGTGTTAAGAACACTTAATAAGAGATCGAATCTCTTAACTTTTACTATACAATACATTATTGTTTGCTATAGGGTCATATAGCAGCATTGTTTAACACTAATTTTATGCCCCTTGATTAGTAACTCCTCAATTACCTTTATCTAGCTCTTAGCAATCCCCATTCCATTGCTTGAGTTTATTAACTTTAATATTTTAGATACCACATACAAGTGGAATCATGCAATATTGATCTAATTAGTGGCTTATTTCACTTAGGTTAATGTCCTCAAGTTTTCATTCATATTGTTTCATAATGCAGAATTTTCTTCTTTCTAAAAGCTGAATACTAGTCTGTTGTAAGAATATACTACATTTTCATTATCCATTCTTTGTGAATGGGGATTTAAGTTGTTTTCACTTCTTGGATATTATGAGTAGTGCTATAATGAACATGGGAGTGCTAGTATTCCTTTGAGATTCTCATTTTAATCATTATATTATATCCTTCATTGTCTCAACACAATTTGACTTAAAGTCAATTTTGTCTGATGAGAGTATAACTATCTCTTTTCCTTTTTTGGATACCACTTGCATGCAATTCCTTTCGGTTACCATTTGCACATAATATATTTTTCCATTCCTTTACTTTCAGGATATTTGTGTTCTTAAGTCTAAAGTAACTTTTTTTGTAGCCATCATATAGTTAGGTGTTATTTTTATTAAATCTTCCAGTTACTTCATATTTTTAAATTGGGGAGTTAAATCCATTAAGATGAAAAACAATTATCCATAGTCTGGTGCCTCAGTTGGTTGAACATGGTCCTGTGCACCAAAAGGTTGCTGGTTTAATTCCTAGTCAGGGCACATGCCCAAGTTTTGGTTTTGGTCCCCAGACAGAGTGCGTGAGAGAGAGAAAGGTAACCAAATGATGTTTCTCTCTCACATGGAAATATCTCTCTCTCCTTTCCTCTCTATCTCAAATCAGTTAATACATACTTTAAAAAGTAATTGTAGATAAAGATGTAATATTCTCACTGTGTCTTTTTTTGTTAGTCTCATAGTTCACTTGTCGTTTCCTATTTTGCTGTTTTCTTTCGTGTTTTGCTAATATTTAAAAAATCATTACATTTTACTCTTATTATTATTTTGCTTTGTAGATATTTTGTGTTAGTGTGTGATTATTGTTGGGCTTACATAAAATATCTAATAAGAAATCCATTTAAATTGATAATATCTGAGTTCAATTTATACAAAAATTCTACACTTTGCATTCTTCCCCATTTGCCTCGTTATTATTGTCAGAATTTATATCATTTCATATTGTGTATATTTTAATATATATTTTAGTTATAGATAATACTTTTGTTGTTTAATTGTTAATTAAAAGTGATTTACCCACCACTGTTACAGTAATACAGGATTCTTTCTTTATCTATATATTTACCTTTACCTACAGTTTGGTATAGTATTGATGAACCCCCTCAGACTTTGCATTTATGGGAAATTCTTTATTTTACAATATCAGTTTGACACTTTTAATATTCTTGGCTTATGTTTTTACTTTTCAGCAGTCTCTATATATCATTCCACTCTTTTTATACCTGCCAAGTTTCTCCTAAAATAAGCTGCTAATTATGTTTATGAAGGCCTCCTTTGTATATGACAAGTTGTTCTTTTCTTTATGGTTTCAAAATTCTCTTTTTGATTTTTGAAAATAATTATAAAGTGTCTTGGTGCCAGGAACCAATTCTAGCATATCATAATTACAAGAGTATCATCAAAAGGTTGATGAAGTTTGGGAGGCTCAACAAGTGCTGAGCCACATATGTAATCATCTGTTGGAATAGCTAAAACATATTTCCCCAAAACCTGAATAGGATAATCATTTGTTTCCAGTCAGCTCATGGCATCTTAATCTACATGTTGTTGTCTCCTGTTGGCCAAACACATGAACAGCTGTAGGATATTCCCCAATCTGACAATGCTTCTGTAAACCTTACCCTTTGAAACCCTACCCTTTGAAGTATACTATCTCCACCTTGCCTTAGGACAAATTGTGTTTATAAAAAGTAAGGGTCCTGAGTCACAGAGAGAGCCTTTATCTCCTTTAGCTGAAGCTCCTCTGACCCCCAATGCCTTTCAAAACTATCTTTTGTCTTTGGACTCCTTATTGAAACTATGCACAAACTTTCTACATATTGCTGCACCCTTTGTAATGCTGGCACAAGAATCCTAGCATCTTGGTTTAAATTTCTTTTGCTTCATCAAAATTTAAGTCCTTTAAGCTTCTTGGATCTGTGTGCTCATTTTCTTGCCCAGATTTGGAAATATTTTAGCCATTATTTATTTGAATGATTTTCTAGTTTTCTAGTTTGTTTTTTTTCTTCTGAGACCTCCATATTGCCGTGATTTGTTTGATTCGTCACATGTTTCTTTACTCTTTTTAAAATAATTTTTCTCTTTTAAAAAAATATATTTTAGGACTTGTATGCATGCATATAAGCATAACA
>JAAGEH010000012.1:29993937-30326463 GCA_011751065.1 Lasiurus cinereus | reverse complement strand
AGAGAGAGAGAGAGAGAGAGAGGAACATCAATGATGAGAGAGAATCACTGATCAGCTGCCTCATGCATATCCCCCAATGGGGAATGAACCAACAGCCACCACATGTGCCCTGACTAGGAATCAAACTGTGACCTCCTGTTCCATAGGTCAATGTTCAATCATTGAGCCATGCCATCTGGGCAAGTTTTGCTCCTTTGAAGTATTTCTAATAACTTATAATTAAGTTTCCAGTCCTTAGTTCTGCCTGATTTATTCTATTAAAATTCTCTAATAAATTTCTCAATTCAATTATTGTGTTGTTCAGTTCTGTGACTTCTGTGTTTGTTTGTTTTTGTTGTTATTTTTATCTCCTGTTGCAATTCTCATTTTGTGCATGCCTTATTATCTTCATATTGCTGAGAATCTTTATGCCAGTTATTCTGAATTCTCTATTAGGTAAATCATATAACTTCATTTCATTAATATTTGTTTTCTGGGATTCATCTTTTTTCCTTTGTTTGGAATATTTTTGACCGATTCTTTATATTTCTTAACTCTCTGTGTTGGTGTCTGCACATTAGGCAAAGCAGGCACCTCTCCCAATTTTATAGACTACCCTTTTGGATGTAATCTACTACTTATAAGCTCACCCAGAGATTCTGGAGGCTTCTACCAACCATTTTTCTTTCCAGGGAGAACCAAGCAGTTGTGCGCTTTATCTACTAATTCTTTGCTGAGCTGGGGTTGGAGGGGAAGCTATGGCATCTCACAATCAATCAAAACTATTATCTTCATTCTCCTATACACAGTAAGATTATGCAGGATCTGTCAGAGCTCTAAGGTAGATGCTCATTATTTAAGAAGCTCCATATAAGTTGGAATATTGGATGTATGGATCCACTCTTTTCCTCCTAAGAAGGAAGCTGAGAGTTATTTGTCATTTCTCTATTTATTATTAATTAATTAATTAATTAATTAATTATTTTGAGGGGGTTCTTGTTTTTCTTTATTACAGCAATATTACTTTTTTTTATTGTGTTACATGTTACATGTATACCTATCTCCCCATTGCCCCTCTCCTCCCAGGCATACCCCAACTCCCCAGTGTCTTGTGCTCATTGGATATGCTTATATGCATGCATAGAAATCCTTTGTTTGATCTCTTTTCTACCCCACCTTTCTGTTACCTTCCTGCTGTAATTTGACAGTCTGTTTGATGCTTTATTGCTTCTGTATCTATCCTTTTGTTCATCAGTTTATAATGTTCTTTATTATCCACAAATGAGTGAGATCATGTGGTGTTTCTCCTTCATTGACTGGCTTATTTCACTTAGAATAAGGCTCTCCAGTTCCATCCAGGTTGCTGGAAATGGTGAGAATTCCTTCTTTTTAATGGCAGCATAGAATTTCATTGTATAGATGTACCATAGTTTTCTGACCCGCTCATCTGCTGACAGGACCTAGGCTGTTTCCAAATTGTAGCTATTGTAAATTGTGCTACTATGAACCTAGGGATGCATAAATTCTTTCTGATTGGTGTTTCTACTTTCTTAGGATATATTCCTAAGAGTGGGATTGCTGGATCAAATGGGAGTTCCATTTTTAGTTTTTTGAGGAAACTCCATACTGTTCTCCACAGTGGCTGCACCAGTGTGCATTCCCACCAACAGTGCACAAGGGTTCCTTTTTCTCCACATCCTCACCAACATTTGTCATTTGTTGATTTGTTGATGATTGCCATTCTGACAGGTGTGAGATGGTATCGCATTGTCATTTTGATTTGCATCTCTCAGATAATTAGTGACTTTGAATATGTTTTCATGTGTCTCTTGGCCTTCCTTCTGTAGTCTTTCAAAAAGTTTCTATTTAGATCCATTGCCCATTTTTTTTTATTGGATCATTTATCTTCCTTTTATTAAGTTGTACAAGTTGGCTGTAGATGTTGGAGATTAAACCTTTATCAGTGATAACATTTTCAAATATGTTCTCCCATACAGTGGTGTTTCTTGTTTTGTTGATGGTTTCTTTTGCTGTGCAAAAGCATTTTATTTTGATGTAGTCCCATTTGTTTATTTTTTCTTTAGCTTCCATTGCCCTTGGAGCAGTATCAGTGAAGAATTTCATTCGGCATATGTCTGAGAGTGTACTGCCTGTGGATTCCTCTAGTATTTTTATGATTTCCCGTCTAATGTTTAAGTCCTGTATCCATTTTGAGTTTATTTTTGTATTTGGTGTAAGTTTGTGGTCCAGTTTCAGTTTTTTGCATGTATCTGTCCAATTTTCACAACACCACTTATTGAAGAGGCTGTCTTGGCTCCATTGTATGTTCCTGCCTCCTTTGTCAAATATTAATTGAGCATAGTGATTTGGTTGGATATCTGGATTCTCTATTCTATTCCATTCGTTTATATGTCTGTTCTTGTGCCAGTACCAGGCTGTTTTGAGAACAGTTGCTTCGTTGAAATCTAGTATTGAGATACCACCTACTTTATTCTTCTTTCTCAGGATTGCTGTGGCTATTTGGGGTTTTTTGTTCCAGATGAATCTCTGAAGAGTTCTTTCTAGGTCTATGAAATATGTCATTTGTATTTCAATGGGTAGTGCATTGAATGTATAGATTGCTTTGGGTAGTATGGACATTTTAATGATGTTGATGCTCCCAATCCATGATCATGGTATGCTCTTTCCTCTGTTTACATCTACTCTATCTCTTTTTTCAGTGTCTTGTAGTTTTCTACATATAGGTCTTTTACCTCCTTATTTAGGTTTATTCCTAGGTATCTTAATTTTTTTGGTGCAATGGTAAATGGGATTGCTTTTTTAGTCTCTCTTTCTGTAATTTCACTATTAGTGTATAGAAATGCTAAACATTTCTTGGCATTAATTTTGTATCCTGCTACATTGCCAAATCCATTTATTAAGTCAATTAGTTTTTGGATGGAGTCCTTCGGATTTTTTATGTACAGTATCATGTCATCTGCAAATAAGTACAACTTAACTTCTTCTTTTCCAATTTGGATGCCTTCTTCTTGTCTAATTGCAATGGCTAATACTTCCAGTACTATGTCCAACAGGAGAGGTGAGAGTGGGCATCCCTGTCTTGTGCCTGTTCTTAGGGGAAATGGTTTTAGTTTTTGTCCATTGAGTATGATGTTAGCTGTGGGTTTATCATATATAGCTTTTATGATGTTGAGGTATAATCCTTCTATTCCCACCTTGCTGAGAGTTTTTATTAAAAAAGAGTGTTGGATTGTGTCAAATGCTTTTTCTGCATAAATTGATATGACTATGTGATTTTTGTCTATCAATTTGTTTATGTGATATGTCACATTTATTGATTTGTGGATATTGTACCATCCTTGCATTCCTGGGATGAATCCTACTTGGTCATGGTGTATGATCTTTCTGATGTACTGCTGGATCAGATTTGCTAGAATTTTGTTGAGGATTTTGGCATCTGTGCTCATGAGAGATATTGGCCTATAATTCTCTTTCCTTGTGTTGTCTTTATCTGGTTTTGGTATTAGGGTGATGCTGGCTTCATAGAAGGTTTTTGGAAGTGTTCTTTCTTCTTGAATATTTTTGAACAGTCTGAGGAGGATAGATTTTACTTTTTCCTTGAATGTTTGGTAAAACTTTCCTGTGTAGTCCCGGGCTTTTGTTTGCTTGAAGCTTTTAGTGGACTGCTTTAATTTCTTCCATAGTTATTGGACTTTTGAGATGTTTAGATTCTTCCTGATTGAGTTGTGGAAGGTTATATTTTTCTAGGAAAATGTCCATTTCTTGCAGGTTGTCCAATTTGTTGGAATAGAGTCGTTCATAGTATTTTTTATCAATCCTTTGTATTTCGGCACAGTCTGTTGTTATTTCTCTTCTTTCATTTCCGATTTTGTTTATTTGGGTCTTCTCTCTTTGCTTCTTGGTGAGTCTGTATAGAGCTCCATCAATCTTATTTATCCTTTCAAAGAACCAGCTCTTGGTTTTGTTGATCTTTTGAATTGTTTTTTTGGTCTCCATGTTGTTTATCTCCACTCTGATCTTTACTATTTCCTTCCTTCTGCTTACACTGGGCTTTTCTTGTTGCTTTATTTCTAGCTTTTTGAGTTGTAGCATTAGGAAATTTATTACTATTGTTTCCTGTTTTTTGCAGTAGGCTTGTAGGGAAATGAACTTTCCTCTCAAGACTGCTTTCACTCTGTCCCATAAATTTTGTATTGTTGTGTTGTCATTGTCATTTGTTGCCATGATGTTTTTTGTTTCTTCCTTGATCTCTCTGGTTACTCAGTCATTGTTTAATAGCATGCTGTTTAGTCTCCATGTGTTTGATTTCTTTCTATTGTTTTTATTATAGTTGATTTCCAGTTTTATGCCACTGTGGTCTGAGAAAAGCTTGATATGATTTCTATCTTCTTGAATTTGAAGGGACTATTCTTATGACCCAACATATGATTTGTCTTTGAAAATGACCCATGTGCACTGGAGAAGAATGTATATTCTGTGGCTTTGGGGTGAAATGTTCTGAAGATGTCAATTAATTCCATCTGGTCTAGTGAGTCATTTAGGATTGATGTTTCTTTGCTGATTTTTTTTTAGCGGATTTGTCCCGTGGTGACAGTGTGGTATTAAAGTCTCCTACTATGATTGTATTGCTGCCAATCTCTCCCTTGATATCCTCCAAGAGTTTTTTTTTATGTATTTAGGTGCTCTTATATTGGGGACATATATGTTTTCCAGAGTTATTTCTTCTTGTTTGATTGTTCCCTTTAGTATTATGTCCTTCACTTTTCAATCTAATTTGTCAGATATAAGTATTGCAACCCCAGCTTTTTTTTTTTTCATTTCTATTTGCCTGAAAAATGATCTTCCATTTCTTCTCCCTCAATCTGTGTGTATCTCTTTTTCTTAGGTAGGTTTCTTTCAGACAGCAAATATATGGATCATGTTTTCTTATCCAATCGGTTACCCTATGTCTTTTGATTGGAGCATTTAACCCGTTTACATTTAAAGTTATTAATGATAGGTACTTATCTGACTCCATTTTTAGTCTTTACCCCTGATTTCCTTCTTTGCTTTCTATTTCTTTTTTTTTACAGCAGACCCTTTAACATTTCTTGCATTGCTGGTTTGGTGGTAATATATTTCCTTAGTCTTTTTTTATCTGTGAAGCTCCTGATTTCAACTTCAATTTTGATTGAAAGTCTTGATGAGTATGGTATTCTTGGTTTCAGACCCTTCCTTTGCATGACTTTGTATATTTCATTCCATTCCCTTCTGCCCTGATGAATTTCTGTTGAGAAATCAGTTGCTAATCTTATGGGGGTTCCTTTATAGGTAACTTTCTGTTTCTCTCTGGCCGCTTTTAAGATTCTTACTTTGTCATTGGTGTTTGCCATTTTAATTAATAATGTGCCTTTGTTGTTTTTTTGGGGTTCATTTTGCTTGGGACTCTGTGAGCTAATTGAATTTGTGTGGTTTTTTTGTTTCCTATATTGGGGAAGTTTTCTGTCATTATTTCTTCAAACAGGTTTTCTATTCCTTGCTCAGTTTCCATTCTTTCCGGAACCCCAATTATGCAGATGTTGTTTTGTTTCATGGTATCCCAAAGTTCCCTTAGGCTCTCCTCTTGCTTTTTAAGTTTTTTTTTCTAGAAGCTGCTGTCCTTGGGTATTTTTTCCTACCTTGTTTTCTAGCTCACTGATGTGGTCCTCTGCTTCTTCTAGTCTACTTTTGATGTTTTCTATTGAGTTCTTTATAGCAGTGATGTCATTTTTCATTTCATCTTTATAATTATTATTTCTTCTTGCTTCTTGGCTCTTCTTCATTTTCTTTTGGCTCTTACTCACATTATTGATTTTGTCTTCCATTCTTTTCAGCCACCTTATGACCATTTTTTCTGAACTCTTTCTCTGACAGATCTATTTCTTCTTCTATTTTGTTTTCTTACTTTTCTGGTGATACCTGCTTTTCTGTCATATGCAGGCTGTTTCTTCGTTTGCCCCTGGTTTTTTTTCTTCGGGTGTCTCGTTATGTAGTTCTCTCTTCTACATTGATTTAAAGGCACAAACTACAACATGACCAGGTACAACACACAAGGCACTGAACAGAAATGTATTCACGATGTTACTAACCACAAATAAGGTGACCACCATGAAAGACAAATTAGGGGTAAGTAGAGAAAAAAGAAGAGTAAAATGAGGAAAAAGGAAAAGAAAGAAGTGCCAAAATCAAATTGGGAGAAGGGGGGGAAATAAATAAATAAAAAATAAAATAAAATAAAAAAGTAAAAAGGAGAAGAAGAAAAGAGAAAGAGAAAAAAAGTCAAAGAAAAAAGAGAGTAAGAGAGAAAAGGGGAACAAATTATAGATGTGAGGAGAAAACTCCAATAGAACAGCCACTAATCCCAACAAATGGTGGCAACAAGTACCCGGAGAGTAATACAAACTACAAATAACAACTATTATCAAGGGAGGTGAGGGAAAAGAGAGGTAAAAAACAAACTAAAACAAAGCAAAGAAAAATAAAAATAAAACAAGTAGAATAAGCAAGACCAATCTCACAAAAAAGTAGAAAACATCAATATAATCACCGTTTAGGCAAACAACAACAAAAGGACATAGAGAAAAAAAAACATTTTGGATAGTGAAGACAAGAAGAGAGAGGTTTGTATGGACTTGGAGTAGGGGATTTGAAATCAGATATATAAGTGGGGTGAAATTTTAACCAGGTAAAGAGAAAGAATAAGGAGAATCTAAAGTTGGAAAAGGGAAAGAGAAAGAAGACAGCAAAATGGGAAAAGTTAGGAAGAGTGTTGCCATAAAGGTAGAGTTGAGATAGAGTAAAATTATGCTAAACGAAAGATGAAAATAGAATGTAGAACTCTAATCCCAATGTAAAATAAAGAGAAAAAAAATGACACTTTTTTTTATTTTTTCAAAAAGGTAAAATAATAGTAGTAATAATACTAGTTGAAAACAAAAATGTAATAATTAAAAAGGTAAAACAATTGAGGAGAATAGACAAAAAATAGTTTTTAAATTAAAATATGCAAAAAAAGGAAAATAAAAAATAGAATGGGCAGTAGTGGAGGTCATTCACTTCCACTCTTGTTCTGCTTGGCAGTCCTGTTTCCCAGTTGGGAGGGTATTGCTGTTCCCTGTGTTCCACTACTGTGGTGTGTCTTAATCTGTTTATTCTTTTGTGATTATGCCAGAGTCAATTTGTGAGTCATCCACTGGGTGGCTGGGTTTTGGAATTGACCTCTGAGACTAAGCACAGGACCTCTGTAGCTTGTGCTTAATCCTGCTACTCTGTGGTTCTCAGTACTGGTTTGTAGGGATTCAAGCAGCCGGGACACTGTAATAATTCCCAGGCTGTCCTTCTGCCTCAGATCTAAATGAGTTGTTTTCTAGAGCTCCCCACTGTTAATAGCTCTGAGAGCCCCCTTCCACATTTAGGGATCATGCCCTGCCCTACATCTATGGACCTCTCCTAAAGCATCTTTCCCTCAGTCTGGTTCCCACATTGTGCACGTCTCTGTTCTGCAGGATAGGAGACCTCCCCTTATCCCAGGCGGAATCTGACCTTTCAGTGTGGCGTGTGGAGCTCCTCTGAGTCCGAGTGTCTGTGCTGATTGGAGAGCAGTGTTTTGGGTCCCCCAGCTGATTGGTGGGTGCTGCAGCTATAGCTTTCAGACCGTCATAGACATCCACTTCCCCCTGCAAGATGGCAAGGTCTCCATGTTTGCGCTGGTGACTCCAGGAGACAAAAACCCAGTGGCAGTTGGGCTTCCTGGTCAGGGGAGACCCATCCAGCTGTCCCCCACCTTCTCCTGGAGGATAACTGACTCTCAATTTGCCTACAGACACTCCTAGTGCGATTCTCAGCTGCTCTCTCTCCTTTTGCCCAGCGACAAGGCTCCAGACATGTCTGTCTATCCCGCCACCATTTTTTTTCTAACTATTTATTATTTATTTTTGTCCAGTTGCCATATGGTGAGCAGTGTGGAAGCTCTACAGTGCATATTAGTCCACATTCTCCCTCAAATGACTAGGCTGTGCCTTTTCTATCAAAGATCCTCTCAGAATGATTGGCCACTGATTGTAAGAACTTTTCTTAAGAGATACTAGAATTTAGAAGGTTTTTTTGATTATATGGTTGTGTACCAGGTGTGAAATTCTTCTGAGCTGTCATATAGGGCCCAAATCCCCCTAGAAGTTTCAGTGAATCTGATTTCACATTGCCTGGGGTACAGGAATCTTTCTATTTCTTGATGTCTCACAAAGAAAATTGTCCATAAGTTGTTGCTGAATTGGTGAGTTTGTGTTAGGTCTTCCTGCTCCACCATCTTGCCTCAGTTGTGTCTTTTTCTTCTGTACTGCTTCTTGTGAGATCCCTTTTTAAAAAACAAATCTTTGTCGTTCAGATTATTACAGTTGTTTCTCTTTTTTCTCCCCATAGCTCTCCTCTGCCCAGTTTCCAACCCCTGCCCCCACTGTCTTCATCCATACATGTATGATTTTTGTCCAGTCCCTTCTATGCCCCTGATTCTATTATACTCACCAGTTTATTCTGTTCATTAGATTTTTTCTCACTTGATATTTAGATTCATTTGTTGATAGATATATATTTGTTATCATTTTGTTGTTCTTTTTTGTCGTTGCCTTTTTCTTCCTCTTCTTCTTCTTCAGCATTTCATATAATACTGTTTTGGTGGTGATAAATTCCTTCAGATTTTTCTTATCTGTGAAGTTTTTTTTATCTGACCTTCAGTTCTAAATGATAGCTTTGCTGGGTAGAGTAATTTAAATATTTCTTGCCACTCCCTTTTGGCCTGCATAATTTCTGTTGAGAAAACAGGTGACAATCATATGAGTACTCCCTTGAAGGTAACTGTTTTTAATATTCTCACTTTGCTGCTTTTAATATTCTCACTTTGTCTTTTGCCCTTGCATTCTAATTAGGATATGTCTTGGTGTGGTCCTCTTTTGGGGGGTTCTCTGCCCTTCTTGGACTTGTAAGTCTATTTCTTTCACTAGGTAGGATAAGCTTTCTGTCATTATTTTTTCAAATAGATTTTCAATATCTTTTTCTCTCTCTTCTTCTGGCACCCCCATAATTCAGATGTTGGTATGCTTGAAGTTGTCCCAGAGCCTTCTTACACTATTTTCATATTTTTAGATTCTTCTTCTTCTTCTTCTTTTTTTTTTTTTTTTTTTTTTGCTTTTCTGGTTGGGTGTTTTTTGCTTTTTCATATTTCAAATCTTTGACTTGATTCTTGGGATTCTCTAGTCTGCTGTTGGATCTCTGTATATTATTCTTTATTTTAGTCAGTGTATGCTTAATTTCTAGTTAGTCCTTTTTCATATTCTTGAGGATCTCACTATATTTCTTGGAGATTTGTAGAAGATTCTATAAGTAACTTTATAACTGTGGTTTTGAACTCTATATCCAGCAGTTTGCTTTCTTCCATTTCTGTAATTTGTGATCTGTTTATTTATCTCCACAATTTGGCTGCTTCCCTGTGTTGATAGAGAGGCTTTGTATGCTAGGTGTCTTATAGAGCCGAATGGCTCAGCCTCCCCAAATACCTGATGTGGAAACTCTTGTTGAACCCCTTTGTGGGTTGTGTGCACAGTCTTGTTGTAATTAAGCCTTGATTGTTGTTGGTATCGCTGGGAGGAATTAACCTCCAGGCCAATTGGCTGTGAGAATCAATTGTGTCTATGATGGGAGAACTTCTGTGCTAGAGACACCTTTGTGGGGCAAGACTTGCTTCAGTGGGGCTTTGACATTCACTGAGTCTGCTCCCTGAGTGTGTCTCTTATGGATGTGAAGAGTTGCAATCTGGATAGTCTCACTCTGACCACTGGAGACACTGTCTCTTGGATCCTCAAGGAGGTGCAAAGTCAGCCACTGTCTGAGGCCACCCAGCAAGAGCTACAGAGAGATCTGTAGATTCCTCCTCTTTCTTTGGGATTTAGAGGTGCCCAGATGAGGCCCAGCTGTGAATCAAGGAAAGCTATTGTGGACCCTAAGGACTTCTTTTGGAAGTTCTGGGGCTCTGTGACCCAGTTGCAGTCTGTTAAATAATCTTAAATTGCAAAAGACCAGGCCATTCACATGTAAAAGGCTCTGTGCACAGCTTGGGTGTGGTTGTAAATTGGGTGAAGTGAGGTCTCAGGGAATTGCTAGGGTGGAGCAAACAGCAATGTCTGACTGCCAGTCCTGCCCCAAAGAGGCCCTTTGGTCTCTGTGTTCCATTACACCATGCAGGAACAATGGCCACTGCAAGTACCTCTGAGAGAAAACTGCCCTCGTGTTCCAGCTGGATGCCAGATAGTCCAGTCTCTCTTTGTATGAGTCTGAGTCTCTAGAGTCTTGCCCGGAACTCAAGTTCAGAGCAATCGTGAGCTTGCATCTCCTTCCCCACTCCTTTCTGTGCACGTGTGCTTGCATACCTCCACACTTCACTTCTGCACCTCTGCACCTCATTCGAGTCTCAGTGTGCTTTTCTCTTTCTAGTTTTTCCACTCTGCCAGTCTTCCAGTGGTTTTGGATAATATCCATTTTGTCTTTTAATTGTAGTTTTGAAGTGGTTGTGTGAGGTAGCAAGTTCAGGTATTTACCTATGCTACGATCTTAGTTTCCCCAAGATCATTTTTATTATATTTTATTTTTACCTCTAAATTATTTCCTAATATCTTCAAATTTATATTTTTGTTTATTTGTGTGCTTCATTTCTATTATTTTACTGTATTTTTTACACTTTTATATCTGCTTAGAGATACTCTATTTTTAAAGGTGATTTATTAATTAAAATATTAACTTAACATACTGTTTGATCATAATCTTTATTTCTTCAATGCCAGTATCTTTTTTTCTTGTTTTATTCACCAGAAATAGTTTTCTTGTACCATTTGTATTTTTATTTTCTGTTATAACTATATTGCTTTTGTATTGTTTCTTTTTGAAACCTTACACATATTTGATAGAAGTAACCTAGAGGTGTGGTACATGAAATTCATGCATGGGGGGGGGTGTCCCTCAGGCCAGCCTGCACCTTATACAATCTGGGACCTCTCCAAGGATGTCTGACTGCCCATTTATGCCCAATCCTATTGAATTGGGCTTAAATGGGCAAACCAATATCCCTCTCACAATCCAGTAATGCTGGCTCCCAACTACTCACTTGCCTGCCTTCCTAATTGTACCTAACTGCTTTTGCCTGCCTGCCTGATCACTCCCTAAGCACTCCCCTACCAGCCTGATTGATGCATAACTGCTCCCCTGCCAGTCTGTTTTCCTGTAACTGCCCTCCCCTGGAGGCTTGGTCACCCCTAACTTCCCTCCCCTGCAAGCCTGGTCCCCCTCAAATTCCCTCCCCTACTGGCCATCTTGTGTTGGCCATTTGTGTCCACATGGGGGCAGGATCTTTGACCACATGGGGGCAGACATCTTGTGTGTTGGAGTAATAGTCAATTTGCATATTACTCTTTTATTAGATAGGGTTATTAGACCAGTATTTGCAGGAGGTCCACATGGGAATTAGGATAGAACCATGTTTCATACTATCAGTTGTTCATACTGGTCCATAATGAAGTTATTTCCTTATACCAGCGTTAGGGTATATCAATTCTTTTGGAACTTATTTTTAGCCAGCCCACAGAAATCCAAAGCTGTAGTGCTGCCAAAGATGCAAATCTTCCTTTGCCCTGCCTTGCTGACAGGCTGCTTCCAGCAAATTGTCTTTTCACTGCAACTCCTCATTCAAGCTGACCTCTCTGGCATAGACTTGTTGCCAATTTAGGTCCAGAAATCTTCCTAACACTAGCTTGTTCCTATTTTGCAAATAACAGATTGCTGGATTTCTCCCATGTACCTTTGAAAACTACTTTACTGGATTTGTCTTTAAATCTACAACCTCAATATCTTCTTTCAGCATGTTTCTGCACTCATCTTTGACCTTCACTGGGTTTGGGGTTACAGATATGTTTTGGTTTCACAAATATTAAAGTTCATATTTTTATTATATTTTTACTTTACATTGTAATATCCAAGGACAGAAAGAAGAAATTAAATTTTTGTTTTGTTATCTGTAAATAGGATATTGAAAATGTAAATTAAATATATATTTGTAATATGATATTTTATGGATACAATTTACTTAGTAATCCTCTAAGTAATAGAAATGTAATTATGTATAGTTGTTTCCTCTTCTAAAATCACATTCTGAAGAATTTTCTTCTAGTTAAATTTCTATAAATTTAATTATATGAGTAAAACTCATGAATAATTAAGAATCACTAAGATTGACAAACTAAGCATCAACTTCTGCTTTGACCAAAAGTATATAAAGGTGTATAATCTCCATTTCCTCATTACACTATGTATTATTACATTTTTAAATATTTACTAATTTCAAATAAATTGTTACCTTGGATTTAGATTTGTATTTATTTAGTAACAAAAACTATGAAGACATTTTTTCACCTTTTATTAAACTGTTGTTTTTTTTTGTTTTTTTTTTTTGTTTGGAAATTGACTTTTCAGATCTTTAGCTTTGTTCTGTTTTTTCCTACATTTTAAAACTTTTGCTTTTATGACTCTCAATGCTTTATAGCTATATTGTAAGTGTTTGTTAATAGGTGTTATTATTTGCATCTTAATTTTATTTATATTTATTTGTTTTTTAAAACTTAAGTATCTATTGATCTTGTTCTTCAATATTTTTATAATTAGTTAATGAAAAGATCAGTCACCACTAATGATAATTAAATTGGCTTTAATACATATAATATTACCAGAAAATTTATCATGTTCTTAAAACCTACTTTATCTCTTAAATCTATAAGAATTTATACATTATCAATCTTTATGCATTTGTAATACTTATTTAAGCTACTAATAATTATGAAGTGTGCTTATCATAGCTTAGAAACATTAAATTCTTCCATCTTAATTGATATCTATTACATATTTTACCAATTTTAGTTGTACTTCAACCTTTCACTAGATTGTAAACAAAAAAACCCCAGGAATTTATATGCATATATGCATAACATATGGACATAGACAATAGTGCAATAGGCCTAGACGGGAGGTATATGCAGCATGGAGAGGGTCAAGGGGGAGCGGGGTATATCTGTAATACTTTCAACAATAAAGATAAACTTAAAAAAGCAAAAGCAAATAAAAGTTTTAAGTAAACCCATTTTCTAAAATACTAGTTTCAGCATCCATACTTGGATGTTGATTTTTTATTATTTATTTTAAAATATATTTTATTCATTTTTTACAGAGATGAAGGGTTAGATAGAGAGTTAGAAACATCAATGAAAGAGAAACATAAATTCAGCTGCCTCTTGCACTGAATTCCCACTGGGGAAGTGCCCACAACCAAGGTACATGCTCTTGACCAGAATCGAATCTGGGACCCGTTAGTCTGCAGGCCAACACTTATCCACTGAACCAAACCGGTTAAGGTTGATATTGATTTTTTAAACAAATGGATTTACCTAACCTGGTTAGGTCACTATTGGTTGGAGCATAGTTTGATAGCCCAAAAAGGTTCTGGGTTTGATCCCTAGTTGGGGCATATAGAGGAGGCAATTGTTTGATGTTTCTCAATCACATCAATGTTTGTTTCTTTCTCTCTCTCTAAATCAATAATCATATCCTTGGGTGAAGATTTTTTTTAAAAATTGTATTTACACTACATGTAATTGACACATAAGTTCAAAAGCAAGGCGTTTAATATTTTTTCAACCTTGCTGGCCTCATGCTTGTTTTCTAGAATGTATTTTACTTCCTTCTTCATTGCTTATTATGCCTTAGCAATTTTAGCAGCTACATAGAGATCACTGCCTGTCCATTGTCATTATAGTGTTTATGGATATGATGTAATTGCCTAGCTTTTCTATAAACTGGTAAAAATGTCCTATGTAGTATATATAACACAGACCTCACTTTAAAATATTGACCCAGCAAAAGTGACTTCAAAAAACATTATCTTCAGTGCAGTCAGGGGAAGGAAATTCACAATTAAAGAACAGACTTGCAAATCTAAAACATAATAGGGCACTGAACAGATAGTGTGAAGGTGGCACCCATTGACTCTAGGTATAGGAGGCTTTGAGACCTGGCTATAGACTTATGTTGACACTAGAGGCCCAATAAATGAATTTACAAATGGGTGGGGTCTGGCCAGCCCAGTCCCAATCAGGGCGGATCAGCACTGGGCCTGTCAGGAGGAGGAGACAGAGGGAGTTTGACCGGCTAGCCTATCCCAATGGGGGTGAAGGGGGGTGATTGGGGCAAGGGTGGCTGTGGGAAGGGGCTGTGGGTGGTGGCTGGCCAGCCCCGCCTCTGATAGGATGGGGGGTGGCGGGGTGGGGGGCGATCAGAAGTCAGCAGCTGGGAGAAGGGCCATGGGCTGATCGAGGTGATGAGGTCCCATGGGGGCAGGACCAGCCAGGGGAGGGGGCAGGACCAGCCAGGGGAGGGGCTGCAGCATGTTGGTGGCTGAGGCCCATCCATTATTGCAATGAGGGGTGATCAGGGATGGGGCCAGTCAGGGGGTAGGCCATGGTGGGGGACATTGGCCAGCTGCCCTTCCCTTGATCAGGGTGCAAGAGGCCAATCAGGGGCAAGGCCAGCTGGGGGAGGACCATAGAAGGTTGACTGGCCAGGTCCCGCCCCTCAGGCGGGTTCTCTTGCCCCAGTGAGCATTATAGCAACCAGTCATTCGGTTGTTAGGGTGTTCAGGCCATATATATATATGTAGGTTCTGAACTATATATATATTTTATTTTATTAATCTTCTGAATTTTATTTCTCATTTTACACCATTTAAATTAATAGAAAATCTTTCTGTACTATGCCTAAAGCTTCTTGTATATCTATGTTCAATGGAGCTAAACCTGTGATTCTCCCAGCTGTTGACTCCTGATTCTTTTATTTTATTTTTTTAATTTATAACACTGAAGGACATGTTTATTACTCTTTTTTTCAAGTTTTTTTAAGGCCTCTTTAAGAATCTCCCTGAAGAATTATCCTTTAAATAAGATGGTGACTTATCTCTCTAATCCCAGGATTTTCTAGAGGCCCTGAGTTCTTCCACTAGATGTTTAGCTTTGATGTAATGTTTTCATACTTGAATTTGTTGTAACCTGACCTCTATCCATTCCCCTGCAGGGAGATTCCTTGACTAGTCCACTTAACCAGCTTCTCTATTATCTCAACACATTTTTGTCTTATGTGTTGAGAATTCATTTGGTTTGATTACTTAACCTTGTCTTTCTCTCCCCTGTGAATCTTACATGTGACTCACTGGAGCTTCCCTTACCAAACTGGTCTCCTTTTTTTAAATAAACCTTACCTATTGCTTGGATCTACTTTTTCTTCTCTTGCCTAAGAAGTTCTAGTCATAAACCTTGGATCCTCTGAATTAACTATGGTTCTAGTGGCTTATCTGAACTCAGCATTTTTAGAAATTTTGCTTGCCTAATACTTTAAGCAATGGTTCCAAATATAATACCAGACTACTAAGTTCCTCAAGGGTAACAGTGAGTCCTAATAGCACTTCAAAAATATTTAATTATGATGAACATTTCAATTCAATAATGCTGATCTACATTTCTAATTACTTTCACTTAGCTTAGAAAAATAGGAAGCAAAATTATTACTTATGTAATTAGTACAGAAAAAATTCAGAAAACAAATATCAGATGGTGAGTGGATAAGAGAACTATTAAAATGATTTCTTCTTATTTTGAAAATGCCTGTATTGACTGTACTCCAGAATCAATAGTGGTACTTACTAGTTTAATTCCATAATTCAGACTTAAATAGAATGGATTAGAATACATTGTCCAAAGTATCTCCTCTCTGTTTTTTTTTTCTATCTAGCTCTCTAGAAATTTAGTTTTGAAGTTCATTTATTTTTTAAAGAAGTTTCATTTCCTTTGGGAACATCTATGTTTGTCTCTTTGACAATTGCCTAATCATTAAAAAAATCACCTTTGTGGTCATATGTATGTATATTTAATACCCAAGGCCAAAGGAATCATAAGAAGTTAGGGAACTTAGCATGGATACTTTCCAGACCCTGGTTGGCCATGGAAGGCCATATGCAATCAGCTGACCTATATAAGTCATGGCATGTGTTTGATGTTATTTATATTTTTTGTTACGTTTGTCTCACTTGCATATTTTGTTTTTCAAAATACTTTTCAAATTTTATGTGCTCCCCTTTTGTTTGACACTTTCGTTATCTGAAAGCCAACATCACTGAAATTTCAATTTACATTTTTCATTTATAAACATCTGCAAGTCTGCATTTACCCCTTAGTACTTAGAAGACTACTATCTATATTAACCATGTATTCCTCCATGTTATCTGGGTAAAAGATATATTAAAGAGGAGAGATAAAGTATTCAAATATTTATTTAGATGTTGAACTATATATCAACTCTGAAAGTTGAGGAATTGATAGTGGGAAAGGCTTTGGCAGCTATATTTTGTCTAAAACAGAGATGAATAGAGGGATTCATTTAAGTGTAGTAACCTAATATAACTTCTTACAGTCATTTGTTCCTCCTAGAAGAGAAGTCTACCATAGTTGTTGATTCTACCTTCTGTTTACCTAAAGACTGAGATTTCCTTAACATAGTTAGGCTTCTTTCCCTAGTCATCTTATTATTTCCATACCAAAGACTCAAATATTGAAGTGCATCTGGGGCAAGAGAAAAGTGGGTATAAAAATGTTATTGAGCAGGCACAAGAAGAAAATCATAAGCTCATTTAACTCATCTTTACTGTTGCTTAAGATCATAAAGTGTGTGTGTGTGTGTGTGTGTGTGTGTGTGTGTGTGTGTGTTGGTGTTTGTATGTATAATAATGGCCAATATGAGTGAAAACCGAAGACAGATGCTTTTGTAATCAATCAATAGATCATGTTACCTGAGAGCTGAAAAGAGTTTTTGGACCATTAGCAACAGATTTGAGAAATGTAATCCCAGAGGCAGACTCATTGCTTGTAAGCATTAAGTTAGACAAAAACACAAAGTCCAAATCTGGATAAAGTAAAAATTCCCAGAACTAAAGATTGTGATACAGAAATGATTCATGCTGGGAAGAAACTCAGATTGTTATCAACAAATCCTGACAAAGTACACCACTATGCTATAAGATTATAAAGTAGTTCTTGCCAAAGTGAAATAACTAGCCCAACATTTACAAATGACTTTTCAGATGACACACACATTTTTGGGAACTATACAAACTAAGGAACTAAACTCTGAACCAGTAAAAATTTTCAAACCTGTGGACAATTTTAAAGAATTATATATATATCATAATGATATATAGTGGCAGCTTTGGCTTTCACTAAAGAATCTTGGATACACAGTTTGGAGTGCTCTCAGGAGCATGGTGTGAGGACCCATAAGGCACACTTGAGGACTCAGGTGGAATTGAGTAGAAGCAAAAATGCAAAAAATATATATATGGGTAGAAGATGGAGTAATAGGGATTGGAAGCCAGGGGCAAGTAAATCTGAGAATTCTAAATTTGAATCTGATCTTCCAGGTCATTGTGGAAATTATGCTCATCAAGGTAGGATGATAAATTATACTTTACTTAATAGTTTTAGTCTAACTTTTAATATGTATATGTATGTATTAAAGTCAGGCCTGAGTTTTACCACTTTATGTGATGCCCTCACAGTTCTCTCAAACTCCAGACCTGAATTTCAAGTTCTAAATGGCATTTTTACCTGGGCGAAGGTTTGTTAATGTTGCTAACACAACATACACCAATGCCATTCATCATTTCATCCCACAATTTAGCTCCTCCTCCTGATTTTTTGCTGATGTTTTTCAAAAATACATTTTTCATCACAAACTCTGATGGTTCTTTGATTTATCTCTCTCCTTTATCTCATTACCAATGATTCATCAAGGGCTGTCAGTTTCGTCTCCCTACTTTTTCATGCAGCACTTGCTTCTTGTATATTACCCCAGCCCTAGTTAACAGTCTTATTACCACTTATCTAAACTACTGCTATAACTCTTCTGGCTGCCTTCAGTCTTGCTTCTAATCTACTCATTTTGCATTTGTCTGCCAAATTAATCTCCCTAAAGCACAGTTTTGATTATGTCAGCCCTGGTTAATAAACTTCAAATGTCTCTGCCTACCAATAATGTTTACACTTTTTAGCCTTTAACATTATGATCTAGATTTATTCTTATGAATTTAGCTATAGTACTTTGTTTTGTTGAAACTCTAGCAAAACAGAACAATTCAACATTTTGCAACCATGCCTGGAAGCTTCCATCCACAAAGTCTTAATTATTATTTTTTTTTTTGCCTGGAATTATTTAAATGCTACCCATTAAAACTTCTTCAACTTTTTAGTGGGAGCTTTGGCTTTCACTAAAGAGTCTTGGATACACAGTTTGGAGTGCTCTCAGGAGCACGGTGTGAGGACCCATAAGGCACACTTGAGGACTCAGGTGGAATTGAGTAGAGGCAAAAATGCAAAAAAAATATATATGGGTAGAAGATGGAGTAATAGGGGTTGGAAGCTAGGGGCAAGTAAACCTGAGAATTCTAAATTTGAATCTGATTTTCCAGGTCATTGTGGAAATTATGCTCATCAAGGTAGGATGATAAATCATACTTTACTTAATAGTTTTAGTCTAACTTTTACATGGTCTGACCTATGATATATGGGCCTAAATTTATATTGAACTGGGTCTAAAAAGTATTAGAAATAAACCTGAAGTTTAAACATAAAATCCAAGTCTTGAAGACATTGTTTTCATCTGGTAGATCTTTATTAATATTTGTTGACTACAGGAAGAAGTCTGCTGTTCTTTTTTGAAATTCCAGAGCAGTTTGTTTGTTTGTTTGTTTATTTTTATATATATCTGTCCTTTGGTGCTAATCACAGTCTTTAACTTTTTGCATTTGTTTATGTCTTGGCATCTACATGGTAATATCTGTGAAAGAACAAATTCAATGCTATACATTTCTTGTTGCTTGTCTAATAATGAAGATAAAAAAGTAATTATTGGGTAAAAATAGAAACCAAGAATTTGCTTTAGAAGAGATGTATGGGCTCATGGTATTTGAAAATGTAATGTACCTCAAAGACTAGAATGTAGACTTCAGAAAATGTAAGTGATTTATCCAAGGCTCATGGTTATTAACAACTGTGGGAATCGAATTCAAGCATTCTGATGACCTCCTCTCCAAGCACAGGCTGTGTTAGCAAATCATGTTAAACATTATTCAGGAACTGTCATTAAGAAAGACATAGCCTTAATAGCATAAGTATCTGTAGTAGTATTCATTTATAACCACTACAGTCAGCTTGTGAAGTAGACTAAGCTCAGATGTTAAGCTCATAAAGACTGAAACTTTCTAGAGGAGTTCAGTTTGTTTACTTCCATAATTGGCACACATTGAAAATTTAGCCAAGTGTACCCAGTGTTGACATACAGTTTATCCAGCAGACAGAGGGATTATGTTGCAGCAGTTGTCTTTATAAAGCTTTAGTACTAATGTCATTTAGAATACCCAACCTGAATATGTGTTTAGGCCATTCTTGTGAGAAAATATCATCAAGTTAGGACTTATTTATAATTGCAACAAGGCACTTAAAAAAGGTTCACAACATTAAGGACATAAAACACAATAACCTTAAAATCTGTTTAAGCACACAAAGTATAAAGCCTTTGTGATATACATACATATATATATATATATATATATATATATATGTATATATATATATATATATATATATTCCATGCATTGCAATATAGCTGTCTAATGGGTGGGGTGGAAAAACATGATGTTTGAAATTGTAATGGTCTGTGAGAGGTATCTCAATGCTGGTCCTACAGCACTTGGTAAGTCATTTATTTAGTAAAAGAAAACAGTCATATTTTATTGTTTCAAGCTGTACCAAGATAAAATAAGGTTAAAATGTTTGACAGTATGTATATATCATTTGTGTTAATTATTTTGTGTTTAACTTGTGTTAATTGATTGAAGGAAACTTGGTGGTTAGAGGACGTGATACAACAATTATTTCCAGGAGGGATATTTTCTTCTAGCAAGTTGATATTGGGAAGGCACTTAACCTATAGGAGTTGAATATATAAACTGAATTTTACTATTTAACTTCCAACACCTTAGTTCAGATGTTCTTTCTCCTTGATAAAGCTTATACTTAAAGTGAGAGGGGCATGGAGTTCGGAGTGCTTCTGAAACACGTGAATGAGTGTAGAAATCGAGGTGTCCTGATACTTCCCTGATTGGATACTTTGTCATTCTTGTCTAGAATGTGATTGTGAGGTCTGCTCATCTTGAAAAGGAGGCTAAACCTCAACCATCTGTTATCAATTCCGACTGAATGGTTCCAGAGTCCATTAAAAAACAATAAAACAGGAAAGTAGATTTCACATTTGGTATTTCAATCATTAGAACACACAGATTTGGGAATAAAGTGTCCCTCGGTTGTATAAGAAGGCTGCTGCAATGCCATGCTAGCATGGAAATGACAGTGGAACGGATGCATTTCCAGGCTTGTTTACAGCACACCTCGCAGAGACTGCGGTCAGGGGAAATGGAGCAGAGCTCTTCAGGGAGGTTTGGGAGCATTGTCACATATCCCTGCCTCCCTGGAGGAGCAACCCTGTTTCCATATTTGTAGCTGCTATCCTGAGGTCCCTTAGCTCAGCTTGCCATCTCATGTATCAAACTATACACCTGCTGGGAAGTGGTTACATGAGCCTCAGGAGGCTCCTGTGCAAATCTAGGGAGCTACTAATTGTCTCTCTTCCCATTTAACTTAGACACCTGCTTCCTTTTCACTTGGCCGATCTTTACCTATGCCTCGAGACTACTAGCTTAGGTGTGATCTTGTCTTTTTCAGTTACCTTCCGGGTATTGCAATTGAGTAATATAACCTGGCATGCTATCTGCCATAGAGAAAAATTCATCATCAATGCTCATTATCTATCAAGGTATCAAAAAGAATTCTTTGTAAGGCAGAGCTCAAGGAAGTTCAAATTCAGATAAAATAGCACTCTTCATCTTAAAACTTCAACAGTCTGGTTTATTGAATTTCACTATTTTAAATATTAAGTAAAGCATTATATTTCAACATATAATTATTTTACATAAAATATGACAAAACATATATAAAATAAAAAAGTGAAAAATGTCAACCTGGACACAATGATCGCTGTGCCTATGAGTTGTGTCTCTGGCTCTACGCTGCCCGGGTTTGAATAGCCTCTCTTCAACTGACTAGCTTTATGACTTATGCAAGTTATTTAACACTCTTATGATTTACATCCTTATTTGTAAATTGGCAATAATAATGGTATTTATTTCATAGGGTTGCTCTAACTTGAGTTAACATATGTAAAATACTTAGAAAAATACCAAGAACCTTAAATAATCACTTTTTAAAATGTTATCGTTTTGTTTTATTTACCCTAATTATGTTTTCTGGTACTCCTTTTGTTTAGATTACACTTTTATTATATAAATGTTTAATCCTTACCTAAATATATGTTTATTGATTTTAGAGAGAGAGGAAGAGAGGGAGAGGAAGATAGAGAGAGAGAGAGAGAGAGAGAGAGAGAGAGAGAGAGAGAAAGAGAGAGATCAGTTGTCTGCCATAAACTCCCCAACTGGGGAATCAAATTCACAACCATTTTTGGTATACTGAACAATGCTCCAACAAATTGAGCCACCTGGCCAGGGCTTATTATATTTTTAAAATTATGTTATATTATAAATAGTTACATATATAATCTGTTTTCCTATACATTATTTTTAAAGAGCTAAATAAATTTAAATTGAACATAGGTGTGTTTTTGTACTTGCTGGTGAGCTAGGTTTTTTCTGTACTATGTTACAAAATATAATGAATTGATGTATCTCTTTGCAAATAAAAATAATTTGCATATTTGACTTAACTTATATAAGTGGAATTCTTGGGTTAAATGAGGAATATGTTTTTTTTAAATAAATATTGTTGAAAGTATTACATTCCCACCTATTGCTTTCTCCCCATGCATAACCACCCAATCTTTCACTACCCTATTTTCTGTGAGATAAATATCACAAGATCTCATTCATTTGTGGAAACTAATGAATATTTTTTATTGCAGTATAGTTTATTTATTTATATTTTTGGGTGACATTGGTTTACAAAATAATACAGGTTTCAAGTGTACAACTCAACAAAATACACCTTCACACTGCATTGTGTACCCATCACTCAAAGCAATGTCTCTCTCTCTCTCCTCTCTCTCCCTCCCTCCCTCTCTCTCTCTCTCTCTCTCTCTCTCTATATATATATATATATATATATATATATATATATATATATATACACACACACACACACACACATATAAAATTTGGTTTTCTGAAATGTAATGTCACTTTAAGTTGCACTGGCTATACATGATCATTCAAATTTAAATGAGACGTAAATAATACAGTGACATATGGTTTAAATATCCTATCATCTACTGCCCATATCATGGTTTCTAACTCTTGGATTCTACTTTCTAGGAGCTAACTCTCCCAAGTGCAAACCCATACTAGATTCATCTAAAGTAGTAACACAGAGAGGAGAGTAGTAAGAAAGTATACCTTGAGAAAGAGAGAGCTCCCCTGCTTCATTCCTCCCACCTTTCTACAATTATATTTTGAAAAATAGAAGTGGCTTAAGCTATGTTTAGTCATATTATCAAAAAATATATTTTCTAAGATTTTCTCTCTCATTACAACTGCAGTCAGCCAAAACAGACATAGAGGTGAAATGAGGGGAAAGGTACCTCCCTACATTTCCTTATTGCTAAGAAAGTGAAAAATTACAGCTTTGAACATCCTCCAAAGAAGTGCTGCTCTGCTAAAGTGTCATGTGTGGGAATTACATGACTTAAGTTGTAGGCAGGCAGCTTGTGTAAGGTACTGAAATATTCATTCTGACCTCTTGAAGGGTGTAATTGTTGAGAGAGGTGGGAATCACAGTAATAAAGAGTCTTTGCAGTGACAAGTACCTGGGTGGCCTAAATCAGAGAGGTCCAACAATTTACTAAAGATCAAAGTCATACAGGAATCAAAGCATGGCATTGTTACCTTAGCAGTGGGTGGGGCTACATGGCATGAGAGTCTTTGCTGTAAGTGACCTAACTTTCGGGCACAAATGGCCTTTAAGTTTCTGAAGATGTTTAAACACAAGAAGAAAAAAGTCTCTGTTCACCTGTCACCCTGAGCAAAGATTTAGCAGATGAAACCACAGGTGTTTTACTCAAAAGAACATGAGGAAAAGACTGGGGTCAGTTCAATGTTTTACTTGTTCCTTACAAAATAAGACATTCCAAGACCTTTATAGATTTTATATAACATCTAGTTTTTGAAAGAAACTTTATTTCTGTCTATTATGAGATACTTATACTTAATTAAGCCTTCCTCTGGGAGGTGGGTTCCCTCAGCCTCTCCTGGGGGGGGGGCGGGGAGGATTGGGCTGAAACCAGCTCTCTGACATCCACCAAGGGGTTCCGGAGTGCAAGAGATCCCTCTGCAAAGTTGTGGTCATACAGGGTGTGGAATACAAATGCAAGTGTGCAGTAAACCATATTTGGGCCGACAGTGCCCCAGCAACAACATAACCCATGGCTGAAGGTGGAATCGCATGGCCCCTAAGAGGAATCAGGCTTCCTTCTCTCTGGTTTCAAGGTGCATCAATGAGAACTGCTGCTGCAGCTTAGCAGCTCCTGCATTGAGCATCTTCTCCTGGTGGCCAGTGTGTGTCATAGCAACCTGGGGGACACTTAGCATATTAGCCTTTTATACATATACTAGAGGCCTGGTGCACGAAATTCATGCATGGGGGTGTGTGCCCCTCAGCCAAGCCTGCACCCTCTCCATTCTGGGACATCCCTCTCACAATCCAGGACTGCTGGCTCCCAACTGCTCACCTGCCTGCCTTCCTGATTGCCCCTATCCACTTCTGCCTGCCAGCCTGATCACTCCCTAACCACACCCCTGCCAGCCCGATGGATGCCTAACTGTTCCCCTGACAGCCTGTTTGCTCCTAATTGCCCTCCCCTGCAGTCATCGTCACCCCTAACTGCCTTCCCCTACAGGCCTAATCACCCCTAACTGCTCTCCTCTGCAGGCCTGGGTCCCTCCCAACTGCCCTTCCTCACTGGCCTGGTCACTTCTAACTTCCCTCCTGTGCAGGCTTGATCACCCCCAAGTGCCCTCCCTTGGAGGCCTAGTCCCTCCTAATTGCCCTCCCCTGCTGGCCTGATTGACCACAAATGCCCTCCCTTGCAGACCTGGTCCCTCTCCTTCTCGCCATCTGGTAGTGACCATCTTGTGTCCACATGGGGGTGGGATCTTTGACCACATAGGGGCAGCCATATTATATGTTGGAGTGATGGTCAATTTGCATATCACTCTGTTATTAGTTAGAATAGAGACTTGGTGCACAGGTGGCGGCTGGCTGGTTTGCCCTGAAGGGTGTCCCAGATTAGGGTGAGGATTTTCTTTGGAGCATGGGGTGGCCAGGCTGAGGGACCCCACCTGTGCACAAATTTGTGCACCCAGCCTCTAGTACAATAATAAAAACTTGGAAATGAGAGTACCTTAGACTCGTGGTCCATGGATCATTGGTGGGCTGTGAGGTCCAAAGATTGGCAACTGCTGGTTTAAGAAAACCTTTGGAGCAGTGGTCACCAACTGGTTGTCAGTGGACCACTGATGGTATGTGAGGTCCAAAAGATTGGCAACAGCTGCCATAGACATTGTCTAGTCCATTCTCTGGTTTTCCATTTCTACTTTGCAAGTATAACTGGTGAGATAACTGTGAGAATGTTAACACTGAAACTCTCAGAAAGGTCTGCTTTATATTTACACTAATAAAAGAGAAAGATGCAAATTGACGATACCTCTGTGACACCCACCAGACAATCAGGAGTGAGTATGCAAATTAACCCAACAAAAATGTCGGGTTAATTTGCATAGATTAGTGCCTAGTGACCTGGGTCTTGGAAAACATCCTCAGGACCCTGGCTGCTCCAAGCCTGTAGGCCTGCGCATAGGCCATAAGTGACTGGGGTCCCAGAACACCCCCGGCCATTCATGGCCTATAGGCCTTGGCACTGAGCAGCGGAGGCTTAAGGAGGCCAGGAGACAGAGGGGGTGTGCTAATCTCGGCTTGCCAGCAGTCCTGTCTCTTCACGTGAGCTGCAGAGGAAACACCTCTTCTAACCACTCTTTGGGCTAAGCTCCCTGTACACCACTGGTAATTTTCTTGGTAACTTGGGTAATAAGAATCTAAAAAGGTGATCTAGGGCTTTTCCACCACACTTATGGAGGAAAAACGAAGGTCTGCTACCGGAGGGCTAAAAAGTGTCATATCCTGCTCTAGCTGGTTTGGCTCAGTGGATAATGCCTAGGCTTGCCAACCACAAGGCCCGGGTTGGATTCTGATCAAAGGCATGTACCTACGTTGCATGCTCTTCCCTGGCTGGGGCCCAGGTCAGGGCTCATGCAGGAGGCAACCAATCAAAGTGCCCCTCTCATATTGATGTTTTTCTGTCTTTCTCGCTCTCTTCCATACTCTCTAAAAAGCAATGGAAACATATCCTCAGGTGAGGATAAAAAAAAAAAAGAAAAAGAGAGAGAGAAAGAAATGTTATATTCTATGAAAGACACATCTTGAAAATGCCTAAAGGAAGTTGTCTTTTTTTCATGGTGAAGGGACTGGAGTCCATGTTGATGAAAACACCTTGATGGCTGCAGTGGTTAGCACTGACAGCAGCAGTGGGGTGATGGGGCTGGTGTCTTCCCCTGATCAGTCTGGTCGCCTCTTAGGGAACAGGCCTAAGTTTTCACTGGGTCATCCCCTGAGGGCTCCCAGTGTGTAGGCTGAGATACCCCCTGCACCGTGCCCCTAGTTTTATTCATAAGATCATAAGATCCAAGAATTAATCATCTCATTATTTCTCTGTTTCTCTCTCTGTTTCTGTCTCTCTTCCCCCTCTCTTACTCTCTCTTCTCCCTTCCATACATATACACAGTGAATATTTATGCTGTGTTTGTTTCCCATTTTTTACTTACAAGCTCACTTATCAAAAGTGTCAAAGCATTTCCTTTCTTGGCTTCTTCCTGAAGGAAATGTTTATTATGAATTTTTAAAATCCACATCCAAAACAGGATTTCATAAAAGAAGTGCTGACAGAAACTTATTTATTCTCCTGAGAATACAACACTGTGCATAATAAACATTTAGTAAATTGTTGAACAGCATATGATGAAATGTTAACATAAATAAATGAGAGTATTTAAATGAATTTTCATTCCTTTTGTTTTCCCCTTGCTGAGCTACAGATCCATTTCAATAAATAAAAGAAAACAGTGTAAGAAGTGAGAGCTAAATTCACAAAAGCGCCTAAGTCCATCTCCAATTCCAGTCCATTCTCCTCCTTCAGGCCTTTTTGTTTGTAAGAACTTCTGTTTTTTCTTTTCAGTGAACAGCAATTGAACCCCCACTATAAAAACAATAACAACAATTGCAAAAACAAAGCAAAGCAAAGACTAAGCCAGGTTTTATAGGCACTTAGCAGATCTGTAGACAGTTTTAAATACTTAAGGCGTCTCCTCATTCACAGTAATAATCCTCTATCAGACATGAAGGAGCCTTTCTTATGAGCAGAGTCACTAAAACAGCTCCCATGATAGTTCACTGGAAAAAGAGACCAATGGGCACCACTTGACATATTGACACACTCGTTGTAAAATATAATTTAAAGTAGTAGTTTCAATACAGTTTGGGTAGCCTTTACAATTAATTAAATGTTCAGAATATTTAAAAATTTTCTTTCAGAGTTACATTTGCTAAATTTTCAGAAAAATAAGTAGCTGCTTTGCCAAGACACACTTATCTGATTTATAGTTCTAATAACTGGAACTTGGGAACCAACATTTAACTTTTTAAATGTCTACTATTTTTCCTTTTTGAAGTCTTTATAGATCAGAGTAAAGTTCCTATGCAATCAACTTATTAGCATAACCTTTTTTAAGTCTACTAGGGACCTGATGCATGAAATTCATGCAAAAGTAGGCCCTGACAGCCCTGGTTGCCTTGTGACCCTGCCCCTGACCACTGGTCATTCTGGAAGATCACCCAGAAGGTCGTTCCAGAAGGTCCTCCTAGAAGGTCGTTCTGCCATCCAGTTTAATTAGCATATTAGCTATTTATTATATAGGATTATATAGGATATAAGTTTAGTGGCATGTGTATTTCCACATATTTATATTCACATATTTAAGCATTTTAGTTCTTAAAATTTGCATTTTGCTTCAGAGTCCAGTGAGTGTCATGCAGTTGAAGAATTCAGTTGTGAGGGCTTTTGAAGCTCATTTCTTAAAACTCTGGGATGACCTTCCTACTTGAATATCTTCAACTCAGGACTTAACAGGTTTTGTTTCCTTCATTTGTTGCTGGTGAGGATTTTACACTTTTTACATTTTGAGATTTGGCACTATTTTTTTTTTTAATTTTGAAGTAGGAGCTATGGTTTCTGAAAACATCACTAGTAGCAACATTTAAAAAAGTTGTGGCAGTTTGATAAATTCTATGGTGTAGATGTGATTAAAGGGATAGTGTTTCATGTCTTCCAGAAAAATCCCTAATATGAGAAATCACTTTTCTTAATGTAGTGGCAATAAGATGCCCACACACCTACTTCACCTGTCTGCTGGATGAACTGATATCCTTCTTCTTGTCCTTCAGGTCTGCTTGCAGACTTTGAGGCCAACAGCATTTACTCTGAAGGGAAATATGGCTTTCTTTCTCAAATGTCAGATGAAGATTATTTTCTCTTAAGATGTATATGCAGGATTTGGCCTGTTGTTTACCTTTCCTTTACATTCCTCTGAACTGATACAGATGTGATCATATGGATGGGTAGACAGTGTATTACAAAGAGGCTAACATGAGAATGAGAATAGTGTGTAGCCTTTCCTACATGCTAATCATAGAAAATTTAATGAGAAACATTAATTGTTTGAATTTTTATTTTTATATATAAGTTCTAAATATATATTAAAGAGTAAAATAAATGCTACATGTATTAGTAAAGGGCCTGATACATAAATAGTAAGCATATATTACCATTCTGTCTCCCTGTTGTTTAATTTTTTCTACAGAATGTGAGAATTATCTTTATTGTATATACTAAAAGTATGTTTTATTTATAGTATTTAAGTTTTTATTATTGATACTATTATAGAACTCCCTCATTTGCCCTCTCCTTTTGCCCACTTTGCCCACTTCTACCCAGCCCCATCCACTGGCCTTCACCACACTATTGTCTGTGTCCATGGGCTGTGAATAGAAATTCTTTGGCTAATCTCTTCACTTTCTTTTATTCATTGTCCCCTAAATCACTTTTTCAGACTTATTTGAATAAATATATGTGCTTTAATGTTGCTTATGAACAGTAAAATAATCTTTATTCTTTTTTTATCTTTTCTGGCTCTATTTTTTTTTACATCAGGTATCTGTTTAGTAAATTATAAGAAGGTACTAACAAGTTGGAGAGGTTTCCTGGTGACACAAGGATTACTGTTTCTAGACTAGAAATGTTACATCATGATTAATGACATGGTCTTTGATCCTCAAGATACATAGAATTTTAATAATAACTTGTTCTTCCTCTCTCACACAAATTAAAGAAATGATAGGGGGAAATATAGGAAAAATTAGAATTTTCAAAAGAGGACTTAGAAGAAGACACTTGCTTCATCATAGGAAGAAGGAAGAGAAGAGCTCCCATCTTTGGATTAGAAAGCTCATTTGCTTAAGAGTAATTCATAACCCTTTTTCCAAAGTATAGCTTGTCAGTGAGCAGAAAATGTATAAGGTATAGTAAGTGGAAATAAGACTGCTGATCCATCATCTACAATTTAGTAGACTAATATCATTCTTATATTATTCTTTAAAATGTTAAAAATATGTATTAAATGGACCTTAAGTGTCATTCCACTATAATGTAGTATTGCAATTTCAGGTTGATATGTATCTAGGGATTTATTTACTGATGTTTTGACATATGCGATTTTGATTGTTGCTGAATGAAAACTTAAACTTGTTACTCTGTTATTCAAATAGATTTAGTGTAGCGTCTTTTTATAGTGATGTTGATTGTTTTAGAAACATTTTGTTGTTGATGTAATTTTTACACATGCTTATCTTGCTTAGGGACTTCAAAAGCAAAGTCTGAAGTTAGATTTTTCTACTCAAGAGAGGCCCTTAAGAGACTGGTAAAAGTCAGCTGAGAATTTTTGCAGACTATGGTGCCTAATTAGGAAGAGTCTGGGGGAAGTGTTTTGGAGTGCAGGAAAATGCTGGCCACAGTAGAATATAAGCTCTAAGTTTAGGGACCTTTTATTTCTTTCCAGTATTACAGAGATGAGGACATTGCTAGTTAGGTACATGGTGATGATCAAGAAGTATTTGTTAAACAAATTTAATAGTAATGTAAGATATAATCTATGTCATATTTAAAAATATACTCATTTGAAAGTAATGGGAAGGGATTTGGATTCATGTTCTACTTAAATTGGAGCTCAGGAATTTAAGATGAGTTTCTCAAGGTCGCACAACAAAGCTTACTTAACCTGGTACCCACAGGTTGCTGGGATTGGTGGAGAACACATCAGAAATCTTTTTTTTTAGAGGGACAAAAAAGGCTCTTTGGGGAAAATATACCTAAGGAAGAGGATCCCAAACATGATACACATGTCTTAGGGGCACAGTATGCTGATTTCAGGGTGATGGCTCTAATTTGAATCTGTACCCAGTTCAACCACATAGATTCATAGGAGATAGCCTGAAATAGAGACTAATGATAATAATAATAATAATAATAATAATAATAATAATAATACATTTTTAAAAGAGATGTTTCACTAGGTCTATATAAACCTTTGGGATATAGGAGAAAGATTTTGGGTTACCATTAACAATTCATAGTCTAAGACAGTATTACACAGAATTATTTCATTCAAATAGTATCTATCATAATTATAGATAAACTGAATTACATACATTTCTAAATACTGCAGAATATAAATACATAAAAATCTAGTATAATTCATGATTAATTTTCAATAGTAAAAATAGGTAGATTAAGAGTCAAATAAATGAAATATATGGTCAAATATATTCAAAGATTTGTTGATAATAAAACACAATGCTCCAGCAGAAGATCTAATGGATTTAGAAGTATGGATTAGAAATAGATTGTTATAAATAAAAATTGTAGAGTAAGAACATTAGAAACATATATAGTACATAAGTACTTTGTGACAAATGAATCTCAGTAGGTATACTTAATTTATACGTGTCTGCATTATATCTCTTATTTTGCAAAGCCATCAATTTGGTTTCATAAAACAATTAATTTAACTTGATTTAATTGTATGATTATTTAACATTGAAAGAAATAGAATTGTAGGAGTCAGAATTGAGTAACAATATTTTGCTGATATTTATTGACAAGCAAGGGTTGAATAAAACGTATGTCTTTTCTAAATTTCATAAATCCATAGATTTAAAAATGATTTAAAAAACAAGTACATTTTTATGATATTGGATAAGTTTAAAAAATGTCAAATTAAAATAGAATAAAAGTTTATATAATATAAAGTAAGTTTTAACTATTATCACCTCTAAATTATACCACTGTATAACTGGCATCATTGATATATTCTTTTATATTATAGAAGTAAAAGTGTCACAAATTGTATGTGGAGACTTTGGAGATATCATTTTATTCTTTTTCTAGGTCTTCATGTAAAAACAGGCTAAAGAGATTGTTTACAGATAGTGCTGAACATTGTTCCCCTCATGTGTTAAGTGAGGCAATTAAAAGGGAAGAAGAAAAAGTCTAGTGAAATACTTATGAATCCTGTTAATTCATTAAACTATTTAACTGGGGAGGTGTATATTAGTGAAGCCACTTGGGGAATCCAATAAACAGAAGTTTTATTTTGATCAGAGTTCTATGGACACTACATTAATGAAGCTTCACTACAAGTATATAGAACATGCAGCTTCAAAACTTCGGTTATAGAAATATAGGACATGCTCATTAAAAATAAAGATGATATCACCTCTGTGGATCACATTGTTATGAAGTCAAAGGTATTACTAAGAGCTGTGTAACTCTGACTCTCTTCCATATATCTTTATTTCTAAAGTGGGTGTGGTTATGTCACTACTAAATATGAGCTTTGTAAGCAGGGATGCAAGGACTTTATTATGATAAAGTCTCATTAATGTATCATCTTTAACATCCCCATCACAGCTGTGTTAAATTTAATGACTAAATCCTCCCCTTATAAATTTAAATCACTCCTTTATCTTTATTAATCTTTGACCTAAAAACTTCAAGACATTTAGGCATTTAAACATTCTACATTAAATGCAAAGATATGCTCAGCATTAGGTAAGAAGTGTATATACATGATTCTAGTTAAGTATACATTAAAATATTCAAATATTAAATAATATCTTTCTAAAATTACTAATGAAATTATTTGCTGTTTGTACACAAATCTGGCATCATATCAATGAGTAAAATCTTATATTGTCAATCAAAAGTCTGCCCCTAGAAAGATTTGACAAAAGATGCTTCTAAGGGAAGATCCTTGACTGGCAGCAAAAACATTGCCCAGAACCAACACAGAAACCCCACTGTTATTTGAAACTTAACTGCCAGAAACTGATTGGGTTGTCACTGGTATTTCCCCTCAGGGACAGAACCTCATAACTAAATTTATATTTTAAAGAGCTAGTATTAGAAAGCCAGGGAACACTGGATTCAGTCTCTTAATTATGTCTCAGTACTAGTAAAGCCATGTTATGCTCTGGGGAGTGGCAATACCAATTTTAGTCTAGAGAAAAAGGTAGCTAGCAAAATTTTAGTCAAGAGAAAATGGTATCTAGCAAAAAGCAGTTGAACTACAAATATAAAAGTAGGGAATCTATTTTTAAATATGCAAATGACAGCAATTATTAAAGAGACATTTTATAGCTATAAAATATATCATATTATGAAATTCTTAGAACTAACTGAAAAAATGCAGCTTGTAAGTGAGAAATAAAATACACTATACAATTTAAATGAACCTTCTAGATTACTAGTAAATGAATTGTCAGCAAACAAGATGTTAAGATTTTGACAAGAGAGTTGTCAAGAATTAAGTTGATTCAGTTTGTATGGAATCAAAAGAATAATTAGAGAGGACTTCTTTAAGACTTGTGTTTTTCTAAGTATATTAACTTAATATTCTTTCCTTGCCTCAGTGAAGTTTTATAGTCTGAAGCAGGGGTCCATATTTAAGGCAGGGGGTAGAAAGAGTCACAGTAGGTTGGAATCATTCACATCCCATTTCCACAGCTAAGCCTGGGGTGAAACATAGCTATCCTGTGAGATACCACAGAGGAAATTCAGAAGCAGAAGGATTCTCTTAGAAAGGAAAAAATGTCAAAATATTTCCACAGTATTTTTAGGTCATTAGTTGGGAATGTGTTTATAAAACATTGTGAGAAACATGCTTGAACAATTTTGGAAATTAAATAAAATAGTTACACCACCCTGAAATAACTTACTAGGTAATTTTTTATAATGCTAGGGCACAAAATACAAACATTATGGATTCAATTTAAATCAAGAGTCTATTTTTATCTCTGATACTTTTCCCCCTTAATTTACACCCAAGGATATTTATTAATTGATTTTACAGAGACAAATGAAGAGAGAGAGAGAGAGAGAGAGAAAGAGAGAGAGAGATACATCAATTGGTTGCCTCCCATATGTACCCAACCAAGGATTGAACTTTCAATCTAGGTATGTGCTTTGACCAGGAATTGAATCTACAACAATTTTGTTGTATGACATTCCAACCCAACCAACTGAGCCACCTGGCCAGGGCAGTATTTGATTTTGAAGACGGAAGAATATAGCATACAGTTGGGTTTAGCTAAGACAGTGGTTTGTAACAATGGGCTGTACATTAGCAGCATCTCAGCAATTTTTGAAAATCCTGATGTCAGAACACATCTCAGACTAATTATATAAGTATCTTCACAGATGAGACTCAGGCATAATATCTTTATAGCTTCCTAAGTTATTTCAATGGGAAAACAAAATTGAGAACCATTAACAATAAGTAAGTAAGTAAATAAATAAAGGGAGAGAGAGAGAGAGAGAGAGAGAGAGAGAGAGAGAGAGAGAGAGGAAAGGAGGGTGGGAAAGGGGAGAGAGAGAGGGAGGGAAAAAGGGAGGGAGAGAAGGAAGGAAAAAAGGAAGGAAGGAAGGAAGGAAGGAAGGAAGGAAGGAAGGAAGGAAGGAAGGAAGGGAGGGAGGGAGGGAGGGAGGAAAGGAGGAAGGGAGGAAAGGAGTTTAAAGATAAGAAGCACATGACACTCCATTTTAACAGGTAAACCATACCTGAAGCTCTGGCTTCTCTGCATTGAAACCCCAAGGAAATCCTCTGAGTGTATTCTGCAGACAGGAAACAATCAACCAGTCAACTTACTTGGAATCCAGGGCAATAAAACACAATAGAAATCAAGTAAAACTTTGTGAAAGACAAAGCAACCAAACAAAATCATTTCAATATAATTTTTTTAATATTCATTAAAAAGGCTCCACAGAAATGTATAGCTTTAACTCATGAGTCACTTTGCTACCACATCACCATCAGGGCTGAAGATGTAGAAGAAATGGAGAAATGTTAGTCAAAGAGCATACATTTTCAATTATGTAGGATGGATAAGTTCTACAGAATGAATTTACAACAGTGCACTTAAAAGGCATATTGGAGATATTGCAGTTTGGTTCCTAAACACTGCAATAAAGAAAATATCTCAATGAAGTGAATCACACAATTTTTTTGCATATAAAGTTATGTTTACATTATTGTGTAGCATTATGTATAAAATATATATGTATTCCTTAATTAAAAATACTTTACTGCTAAAGAATACTAGCCATTATCTGAGCCTTTGGTGAGTTGTAACCTATTGCTGGTGGAGAGACTTGGCTTAATATTGATGGATGTGACTGATAAAGATGGTGGTCGCTATAGATTGGGGTGGCTGTGACAGTTTCTTAAAATAAGACAGCAAGGAAGTTTGCCACATTTATTGGTTTTACCATTTTTGAACAATTTCTATGTATCATACAATGTTGCTTGATATAATTTTACCAAAAATAAGACTTCTTTCAAAATTGGACTCAATCCCTTCAAACCTTGTCATTTCTTTATCAACTAAGTTAATGTAAAAGTATAGATGCTTCATTGTCATTTCAACAGTCTTCACAACATCCTCTCCAGGAGTAGATTTCATCTCTAGAAACCACTTTCTTTGCTCATCCATAGGTAACAACATCCATTATAATTTTGTCATGAGACTGCAGCAATTAATTCACATCTTCAGGTTTCACATGTAATTCTAGTTCTCTTGCTTTTCTCACCACATCTGCAGCTATTCCTCCAGTGACGTATTGAACTTATTAAAGTCTTCCATAAGGGTTAGAATCAACTTCTGCCAAACTCCTGCTAATATTAATATTTTGACCTCTTCTTATGAATCCTGAATGTTTTTAATAGTACCTAGAATGATCAATGCTTTTCAGGTTTTCAATCTACTTGCCCAGACCCATCAGAACAATCACTATCTATGAGAGCTATAGCCTTATGAAACTTAGGATTTGAAAGTTATAATTCTTGATCCATGAGCTGGAGAATGTTGTGTTAGCAGACATGAAAACAGCATTAAACTGATTGTGCATCTCTACTAGACTCCTGGATAATAAGGTGCATTGTCAATGAACAATATTTTGAAAGCAATCATTTTTCTGAGAAGTTGGTCTCACTTGTGGGTAGTCTTAAATAACTCAGTAAATAATATTGTAAACAGATGTGTTGTCATCCATACTTTAGTTGTTGTTGTTGTTCCCTTTGTAGAGCACAGGCATAGTGGATGTGGCATAATTCTTAAGACACCTAGGATTTTCAGAGTGGCAAACGAACATTGGCTTCAACGTAAAGTCACTAGCTGCATTAGCTTCTCACAAGACAGTCAACCTGTCCCTTTGAAGATTGAAAGCCAGGTGTTGACTTCTGTCTTTAGCTATGAAAATCTTAGCTTCTTCTTTCAATAAAAGGCTATTTCGTGTACACTGAAAAATCTCTTGTTTAGTGGACCCAATTTCATTAATGATCTTAGCTAGACCTTCTTGATAATTTGTTGCTGTTCCTACATCAATACATGCTGTATCAGCTTGCATTTTTATGTTATGAATATGTCATACATTCTTTCCTTAAACCTCCATAACCCACATCTATTATCTTTAGACTCTTCTTCTGCAGCTTCCTCACCACTCTAAGACTTCATAGAATTGAATAGAATTAAGACTTTGTTCAGAATTAGATTTTGGCTTCAGGGAATGTTGTGGCTGGTTTGATTTTCTATCCAGACCACTAAAAGGTTCTCTATATTAGCAATAAGGCTGTTTCACTTTCTTATCATTTGTGTGTTCACTGGAGCAGGACTTTTAATTTCCTTTAAAGACTTTTCATTTTCATTTACAATTTAGCGACTAGTAATGGTTTGGTGTAAGAGGTCTCACTTTTGACCTATCTAGTGTTTCAACATGACTTCCTCACTAAACTTAATCATTTCTAGCTTTTGATTTAAATTTAAAAATGTGTGAGTCTTCCTTTCACTTGAAGACGTAGAAATCATTGTAGGGTTATAATTGACCTAATTTTAGTATTGCTGTATCTCAGGAAATGGGAATGCACAAGAAGATGGAGAAAGAAGGGAATGGTTAGTTGGTGGAACAGTCAGAACACACACAACATCTGTTAAGTTCCTTGTCTTACATGAGCATGGTTCATGGTGACCCAAAATTATTGCAATACTAATGTCAAAGATCACTGATAGAGATCACCATAATAAATACCAAATAATGAAAGAATTTAAAATATTGTGAGAATTACCAGAATATGATACAGAGACATGAAGTGAGCAAATGGTGTTGGGAAAAAGGCATAAATAGAAGTGACCAATGCACAGTTGCCACAAACCTTATATTTGTAAACTACAGGCCCAGTGCACAGATTCATGCACTGGTGGTTTCCTTCAGCCTGGATCCCACTCATCCTGGCCCTGCTATGCCTGTTGCTGCTGCAGTTGCTATGGAGGAGGGAGAGACACCACTGTAGCTGTGCTTACCAGTCACAAGCCTGGCATCTGATACCTATTGTCAACTGAGCAGTGCTTCCGTTGTGGGAGAACATTGACCATCAGGGGGCAGCTTCTGTGTTGAGCATCTTCCCATATCATAGCAACCATCATTTGGTTGCTTAGGCTTTTATATCTATAGATAACACAGCATCTTAAAACACGGTAAGGTGAAGTGCAATACAATGAGATATGCCTGCATTTAACAATACTCTGTAGTATACTATAAATTTGCTAAGAGAGTAGATCTCTTTTATAGGATTATGTTTAATCTTAGGCATTGCTTGAAAATACTGCATTTTGACAAATTTTGATCTAAGAACATCCACAAAAATGTAGAATGCATTTCTTCTCATATAAATTGCTTTGACCACATTAGATTTATCAGGTTATTTCTACTCAGAATTAGATACTGGTATTATAGTACAAATACCTACTATAGTTATCACACAAATACTATTATGATTTTTTAATTTGTTTAAATGTCTGTTAAATAATTTCATAATTAAATGTTTCATCATTGAACAATATCATCATTGTGGTCACCATTTTAAATTAAAAAATCTTTTAAGTTATGAATATTCTTTTAATTGGGTCTAGTTCAATCATAATTTGCTTTAAACCTTATTACTGAAAATTTCAAAAAAATGTGTTTCCAGTATTCTGCTGAGTAAGTGTAATGTGGTAAACAAATAATCTAATATTTTTCTGACAATCTGATGCCCCTACAGTGCCTAAATATTATAATTCAGGATATCAACTTAAATTGTACAATATTATAAAGCTAGACAATTGAGTGACCATAAACCATGTCTAAAGTTTATTTTTTCCTTAATATAAAAGGCCATGCTAATTTTTTTATCATGCAAGACTATTCCACTTGTAGTTATATATCTAAGTGAGATGAACACATATCTACACAGAAACTTGTACACAATATTTATAGCAGCATTCTAATAGTCAAAAAGTGGAAACAACTCAAATGTCCATCACTTGATGAATGGGTAACGTTTCTGGATATAGCCATACAATTCAATATGATTTGGCAACAAAAAAGGAGTAAAGTACTGATATAAACCACAACATGCATGAGCCCTGAAAGCATGCTAAGTGAAAAAAGAAATTCAGCTATACAATATTAGATATTATGTTATTATATTTATATGAAATACTCAGATTATCAAACTTCATAGAGATTTTAAATAGACTATTGTTTGCCTAGGGTTATGGGGTTTGGGAATTGGGGGAAAATATAAAGTGATTGATAATGGGTATGGAGCTTTTTATGCAGTTTTTGAAAATGTTCTAATATTAAGTAATAGTGGTGGTTGCATGATAAAATATACAAAAAAAGCACAAATTTAAAAAATGACTTATTACATATGAAACCAATCTCAATAAAGCTGTTACTATAAAAAAAAGGGGCAGGCAATTATTAAGCATTCTTATTAATTTAAGTTTAATCCTATGTAAATATACTTCCTTCTTTTTTTTTATCTTTTTGCTTGTTATAGCTAGAATGAATTATAGTTCTCCCCAAATGATGAATTTTGAAAACTTTCTTTGCTGTACTACTCATAAATTTGTTTCTAACTCATCTATTCCTTAGAAATTCAGTTTTTCTCTATCAATAATAGCTCTTGTGAATCACTTTTCTGAAATTTCTCTTTCCATCTTCCTTTTAAAAAGAAAGGAGTTGTTGTAAATGATTTAGTAATAACATTTTTGAAATTTTATTGAATAACTCTACGTTTGCTATTGTACTAGTAAGTACTATATATCCCAGATTTCTTTATAAATATTTCCCTCATCATTCACATTTGAAATATATTTTGAGGAATCTGTGTCTTTATTACAGGATAGGCATCAAGTCCCCAAAAAACCTAGACCAATGGAAATAACCAAGTTAAAGATGTTGTATTCCTAACTTATGATTAAATGCAAATGCCTCATTAAAAAGCGAATCATTTAAAGTTGTTCAGTGGAATAAAATTCAAAACATTCCATCTGGTTAAATTTAACACACTGAAAAATCTTACTTAGTAACATTTAATGGGTTTAGAGAACTCTTAGATAATCTGCTTCTACTGCTATCCTAGTGACGTTTACACATGCCATTCTCATTGACAGAAAATCCTTACTTATTTTAGATATCTTTACAGATGAACCTGTCTGCATGATGCCCTAGTATAAAGTCATAAATACTGAAGTACACGTTAATGTGTTATGCATTGAACCTCATAATATCCTCTTTATAGTGGTTTTTATTTCAAGTGTATATATTTTGTCTTTGAATGACATGTCTCTAAGTTTTGTTATATATTTTATATAGTATATAGTCATAGATATAAAATGGTCATTATATTATACTGGAGTATTTAAAGGGCATATATGTAAAAATATGTGAAAATAATATATATTTAACAGAATACATTCCCTCTCCTACCTTTCTGGTGATTTTCTCAGTATTTTCTGTCTCAGTATTTCTTTCTTAACCATGCCCTTTGTAGTAATTATAACAAAGGAAATAGTGAAGAAGTACAAAGAAGATGAGGCACCAAATATTATGTGGCTGTTCAAATAAAGGTTTCTAAATAATCATACTCTATTTTGTTAGAGAAAAACAACCACCAAAACATGAATTTTAGCTTTGGCAATATTAAAGTCATCATTAGTAAGTGCAATTTTACTATTGAGGAAATGAGAGAAACCACAATAGAGTCACTAAAGAGAAAACAACCAGAAGGAAATTTGTACTGCTGGGCTTCAGAGACAAATACTGAGGGGGGAAATGTGCTGCTCATGCAGTACTCCAAACTTACAGATTATTTTATTCCTTTGAAAATCAGAGTGAACTAAGTGGAGAGAACAGGATCTCAGAGGATGGGTTCTGCCATCGCCTGCTACTGTAACTCCCTGTTCTCTTTCATTTAATAATTCACTCCTTTGTAGAGAACTTACTGTGCCCTATTCTTTCCTAGGTATCAGGGTTACTACAATATTTTTCTTCCCTTCTGTCTCTTCAGATTTTGATTAAATAAGTATTAATTTCAGAAAGAGAAGTAACTGTCCATTGAAAAAGAAGCAGGATTTATAGGAAGATGAAATTAATATTAGGTAATGGGTCCATACACACACACAAACACACACACACACACACACACACACACACACACTCAGTTCCTTCATCACCACTGAAATATTATTTAACTTGATGAGGTCATATGTATACTGGCTTACTTTTTCAGGAAATTTTTAATATGATCTTCATCACATTTCACAATGTCTTCAAATCATGTTTGCACCTTGTAATTAAAGGTCTCTTTCATCTGAGCTATTATTTATCCCAAGACCTCACATTAACACATTCTTTTCTATATGGGTTTTGATTCCTACATTTCAACACAATGATGCCTTTTTTTCTCTACTGTGTCCTGGCCACTGTGTCACCAGCCATCCTGAGGAAAGTCTTTCTTTAAAATTTGTTTTAAAAGCAAACCATTAAGAGCAGTGCCATTTTACCTTCTTCTTCTTCTTCTTTATTTTTCTTTGCAAATTGATCTGTTGTAATTTAAAAGTATTTTAAAAAATACTTTTTAGAAAAAGTTACATACTTAACAGGTATTTCTTTTTCACGCTTATGGAAACTGAGATTTGTCATGAGTGTTTTTCCTATGTCAAACTCACAACGTGTTTACTTTGCCTGATTGACGGCTTCCTGAATGTTTCCTTTATTCTTCCTGGATGTTTATAGTTGCTCCTTCCAAGCAAACTTGTCCAGTGAAACCTTTTCAAATTCCTCTTTTATGCTACTTTCTACTCTTGTTCTGTTCTCCTGCTTACAGGGAAACCACAGTTACAAATGAGAGACCACAAATAGGGACGTATTTCCTTTATCAAACATCCACTTAAAGAACATTTCAGTGGTGACCCAGGGATTGTTTCCATATTGTGTCTTTTAAAGGACATTGACCCAATGGTTCCAGTGTGCTGAAGGTATTTTTTTCTCTCTCTATAGTTCATCTATTGTCCCTATTTGATGATTTATTACTTTCTGTCTTAAGGAACTGCTGCAATTGAAATTAAAAATAAATTCTAATGACTTCTCTTAGGGGGGAAAATAATTAGCCAGTAATTTAAAAATATCAGAGTTATATTTTGATCTGTTAAGCAAAAGAAAATTTAATTTATTTAAGGAAAAGGGAAAAGAGAGGAGTTATCCAAAGGGAAGGACTGCACAGCACCCAGATAAGGGGATATTGGTTCAATGATGGCATTACCAAGGGGAGTTGCTGGCTGGAAGCTTTTATCCTCAGTGGGTCTGGGGGCTGACTTAGGGATCTTGGAAAGAGGATGAAGTTCAGGTGTGTGAGCAGGTGCCTTCAGGACAATTTCATTTCCTTGTATGGTCTAATTCTGGTGTCCAGTGAGTTCTTCCTGGTCTTTCGTTCTCCTGCGATAGGAAGCTTACAAATGGTCAATAAGGATTAAATCTAATCCTACCAATTATATATACATATTAGAGGCCCTGTGCATGAAATTATGCATTGATGTGGTCCCTAGGCCTGGTCTGCAATCGAAGTGTGAGCATCTGGTGTGAAAGCGCAGGACTCAACTGACCTCTGGGCCCTGGGCAGCACCTGGACCCTGGGCCCTGGTGTGCCCCTCTCCACCTGAGTCATGGTGCTCCAGACTCCACTCAGAGATGCAGTGAGCACACTGGCCATAGTGGGCCGGAGCTCAGTGTGGGCCTCTGGGCCGGCCAGCAGTATTGCAGGAGCGTCAACCGGCCAGCACACTCTCTCCTGGCTGGGCTTACAGACTGGCTCCCGTGCAAACCCATGGGGAGCCAGAGTGACCCCTGGGGTCCCAGAGGCTGTGACCTGGTTCATCTGGAAGAGGCCACAGGGTGTGGGACAGGTTCCTGGCAGGCGCCGGGCACCTGATCCTGGGATATTCCCTGGAGCATGAACAACAGAGGGAATGAGAGAGATCTCAGTGGACACCCTCCATTCTCACCACACCTCCATTCAGGTCACCCAAGCCCCCAGGTAGCCGGTGAGAGGTCACAGCGCATCTCCCTCCCCGCCCCCCAACCCGGCCATGTTTGATATTTCTCCCTGGTGGTCAGTGCATGTCATACCAAGTGGTCGAACTCCAGGTTGAACTCTTCACATGACTGCCCCAAGGGACAAATTGCATATTAGGCTTATTATATAGGATCATTTTAATGAAAAAAATAACAGGATGCTTTAAAATATGCTTTAATCATGAACGTTCCAGCACAGATGTTTTCACATTTAGTTTTAAAGGCAGAAATGACAGTGCTCTATGAATAAAAATCAAAAATAAATTTTAGAATCAGGAGGCCTACTTGCTTCAAGCCCTTGTTCCACAGGATTTGGGGTTATACATTGGGCAAACTAATAGCCTGCTGATTTCAACCTCAGTGAGTGACAGGAGACCCATGGTGACAAAAGATCTAAAAATATATCAGGCTTTGGCCATTAAAAGCCTTATCAGCAAGTAACAAAAATCAACAGAGCTTTAGGATTGCCAGTGCAGGGATTTTAAAAGGCTCCTATAAAGGGAATATTACTAACCATCCTGATAATCTGTTGACATACAATGCAGGCTGCCTCTGTCACCACTTTCTGGCTGAGAGGTTTAGGTGATGAAAGGCAAAGTGGTTAGGGATGGGGCATCAGCTCTAATACTGACAGTCCTGGGTCATGTTGAAGCATGTGGTGAACGGATATGGGCTCCACACTTATCTTAAAGTTTAGCCATCACAGCAGGTGATTACATTTTCATGCTTCTGAAAGAGAGCTATATATTCATATTCTCTATAGCATCTTTAGCTAATCATTGATTTTAAAACTATAAAAACTAATTAGAACCAAAGCATTTCCTTAGTACAGTGAGTAAATTCATTCTTTTTGTTACTCCACAAATGCCTCTTGGAACACAAAACTTTAAAGAAGCAAGAGTGCATTAAAATATTAAGTTACTCTCTGTGGATTCTGTTTCCACTGAAGGGATATAAAAATGGTGTGCCAAGTATATACTTGGGTAGCACTAGTAATTGTTCATTGTTTCCTGCTTTCATTTCCTGGTCTCCTGATGGATTCTTTACAGTGACACATCTGAGATCTGTTAATGGGTTGATAAATGACCAAAGTTGGAAATTGTCTTCCTGTCCATATGGGGAGGTAAAATCAGAGATGGTTTTCTATTTATTCTGCCAAGGCAGGCACATTCCTAATGTCTTCCCAGATATAAAGTAGAGATGAGAATCAACCTATTTAGCTAAATAAATAGAAAAAAGAATTTGCCATTTGATGCTTAGATAAGATACTTGGCTGGAAATCTGGAAGGGAGAGAAAGAAAGAGGTAGGATAGTGGGCAAGACAGATGAGAAGAGAATAAAATGGAGCTGGTGATACTGAGAATATGAAATATAAGCCAAAATGAAAAATTAGACATCTATCTATATAGTCACTGCCAGATTCAAGTGATCAGCATATTTCATCAGTAGTAGAGAACTAGTGGATGATCCAATTAACATAAGCATTTAAAATATCTTTCTAGGCAAGTCAGTCACCAAGATTTTCTAAAGCTAGTCATGAATAGCAGTAAGGAAATCCTGATCATACCAAGAGCCATTACTGTAGTTTTTTCTTTAGTTTAAGGTATTTATAATGGCTGCACTAATAATTTCTGTCAAGAATTTGATCAGGAGTCTTCAGTCTGCTATATCGTAATGGCTGAGTGAGGAAAAGGCAATGGAATAAAATTAGGAAGTAAACACACAAAAAACCGATAAAATACAAATGAGGATCTCCTAATGATTCTAAATGAATTAGTGCTCCAAATAATATATTTTCTCTCTATTTCCACATTAGTGTCTCTTTCTTGTTAGTGCCCTCTACCTCATTCTTCACACACTTTTATTTTTTGAAAAATATAAAGTACAAAGGCAATCTTAAAGGGGAAAAAGCAGTTACACAAAGGCAAACTTCAGCCTGAACAGGTTGCACAGGGTGAGGGGAGAGGGAGAATAACTTTCCACTGTACTTCTCAAGGTGACATCAGGGACACAGATGAGCTTCAAGGTTTCAGCAATTGGAAGCTAGCAAAGCTTCTCCTTTCCTCAGTATCATCACTCACCTTTCCATATCTGCCTCAAGTTTGAAATTGATGAATACTAATTCATTAATTTTAAACTATCTAAAAATTGTGCTGTGCAGAAGCTTTTCATTTTGATATAGTCTTGTTTATTTTCTCCTTAGTTTCCTTTGGCCTAGAAGCTATATCCACATACATATTGCTATGAGAAATGTCTGAGATTTTGCTGCCTATGGTTTCTGCTAAGATATTTATGGTCTCATGACTTACATTTACCAGATTGATCTTTATCCATTTCGAGGTTATTCCTGTGGCATGGTATAAGTTGGTAGTCTAGTTTCACTTTTTTTGTATGTACCTGTCCAGTTTTCCCAACACCATTTAGTAAAGAGAGTGTCTTGATTCCATTGTATGCTCTTGCCTCCATTGTCAAATATTAATTGAGCATAATGGCTTATATGCATAGTCCATAGATACAGACAATAGTGTGGCAAAGGCTAGGGAGGGGCAGGAGCAGGAAGGAGGGGATCAGTGGGAAAAAAAGATTCAAATTGGACATCTGTAATACCTTAAACAATAAATATGTTTTAAAAAATACGGTGCCACTTTGGTTTTCATACATCAGTGATTGTCTCTTTCTACATAAAAAGAATTACTTGATTCTAAATACTTCTAACATCAAATAAAATAATTTTCTTTTTTCTTAGCTTTTTATACCTTTGTTTTGTATACTTCTTGCCAAGGCTGGTACTGACCTATCTCAGTTGTGTTCTACAGGAAGAAATTGGATATGTGATTATCTGCATCAGTTCAGTTTGCTGGGGTCTAACAGAGAAAGGTACTTTTAGGATAGTAGTGGTGAAATACAGTCCAAAATCGCTAAATATTATGATAAAAATGTAATCACTTTGATAACATTTATGTGCTTGCTTCCCATACAGCCCTGTTAAGAAAAACTCATTTCATGGCCACAATTATCCTCAACCATGCTATGTCATGACATGTGGTCAGAGTGGAGAACCTTCAAGATATTTTCTAACTCTAATACCAGGGATGAATCATTCAAAAGAAAAATGAGAGTCTAGCCAGAAAAGAACTCTATTCTTTTTAAAACCCACTTTAGTATTATTCAATATATTATCACCTTTTGGGGAAAAGATAAACAAAGAAAAAAGAAAACCTTTTCTACTGGTATTAAAATCAAGAGTGAGTATATTCTTCAGAATGCTTTGTCTTTTGTTAAGAATGTAACAACAATATTCCTAAGATGAAAGCTGTTTTTTTCCTGTGTGTTTTGTTTTTGTTTTTAAAGCAGGCTACAGCATTTACTATATCTGGAAAATAGCATATATGTCTATTTAACTATGTTAAATGTCTGTGAATCTAAAAATAACTTTCCTTCAGAGAATTGGATAAAAATGCAAACAAACAAACAAACAAACAAATAAACAAAACACCCAAAACACAACCACTTCAGTTTGATTCTGCATAGTAAATGTATCCAACAATTCTTCAAGACTGTATTCATCAAATATCATTCTGAGCACAGATCTGAGTGAAAAATAATCCTGTGATCTTCTGCTGGTGGCACAGGAGTTTTGTGGGTGATTCTCGAGTTGTGACACACCACCAACATTAATTATTCAGTAGGAAACGTTCATGAGCACTCATTTATGGAGTGTTTGAACCTAAGCCCATATCTGTTAAGGAAAAAAAAAAGCAAACATATATTTGAAAAATAATAAACTAATGCATAGCAGGCAGACATTACTCTTAATGAGAGCTTCATATGAGCTCAGCAAAATTTTCCACCCACCACTGTTTTTTAAATCTATTTTAGCTTATTTAGTGGAGAAATTAAGTACACTGTTATTTAAAAAAACTAATAATGCTGTCTCTGTCTGTGCTTTCCATAAGATTAATGAGTAATGTCTAACATTTCCAAAGGAGACAAAAGGCAAATCTGAGTCTGGACGAGGGTGATTTTTCAGATAATTAATTTTACAAATTTTTGCTCTCAAAAATATTGTTGCAATTTATGCAGGCAGCAGTGAAAATAATATGGGTAGAGAAAAATGTTAATTATTAACGGCATGTCTGAAGAAATTTGTTTTCAGTACACATGGCATTAGGATGCACTACCATTCATTTTATGCAGAAGATATCCACAGACATATTAAGAAATCAAATATATTTGTATAAAAGTGCTCCATTTTAATTTATATTAGTTTGAAAGATAAAGAGAACTGTTACTCCTTTTAGGCCAGTAAATGCATTTTGTATGTATTAAAAGACAGAAACATCACAACTTTTAAATTCTGCATTTTGCTCCATAATGGTTTGCCCCCAAAATTTGACTGATGATTAGGTTTTATGAAGATGTTTTGGGTTCACAAAATGCACAATTGAAAACAGGCTCTTGAGAACACCTCCCAGCATTCGAAAGCCCATCAACCCTTATTGCTCATCTAAACACCAACAATGAGAAACATCCAGAAGTAAAGTCTAGGTTTTCAACTTTCTTAAGGATTGCCTGAGGGCATGAGTGGGGGATGGGGAGATAATGAGGGATGAGGATACATGTGTAATAACTTAATGAATAAAGAAATTAAAAAAAAAAGGATTGTCTATCCTCTGTTTTGCATACATATCTGGATCTAGTTGCTAGAAAAATAGTAAATATACCTTTTTAAAGCTTAATATTAGTGGCTCATTAAATGCTGTGCCTGCCCTTTATATGTGGCTATTTCAAAAGCATGAAAAGTCAATTACTTTAAAAAAAATAATTAATCTTAACTTTACCACTTGAGAATATGTTATTTTGAGTCAACTGGCATAATCAGTTCATTTGTATTTTATAATAAAGTTTTAGAATGTAAAATTCATCTTTTTCAGCCTGGCTGGCATGGCTTGTGGTTGAGTGTCAACCGATGAACCAGGTCACAGTTTGATTCCCAATCAGGCACATGCCCAGATTATGTGCTCTATCCTTAGTTTGGGGCATTCAGGAGGCAGCCAATCCATGATTCTCTCTCATCATTGATGCTTCTATTTCTCTCTCCCTCTCCCTTCCTCTCTGTAATCAATACATTTAAATTAAAAAAATTAAATTCATTTTCTTAACAACTTTCCTTGTTGGTTGAAAATGTGATTATGGAAGACATCTCAAGTGTTTACTTAAAAGAATATATGCATTGGGTCTTATGACATCACAGAAATTCAACCAGATTCATAGCTCCAAGAGTAATAGAATCATAATTTCTTACCTTCACAGGTCACTGAGTTTTATGATGGCTGCAAAAGCAAGAAAATCTTGTCTTCCTTATAAAAGAGCCTATGTATGAATGTGCTGTGTTAGAAATTTCCATATTTTCTACTGTAGTGTCCTTCTCATTAGAAGAGCAATAAAGTGATCTCCTTGTCATACATCTATATATATATATATATATATATATATATATATGTATGTATATATATATATACATATATATATTCATGAATCAAATGACACCTTGACATTTTGTATTCATACTTTTAATGTGTGAAATGAATTTGTGTTATGTGTTATTGTGAATGCATAAAACATTAAATATGTATGAAAATATCCATATGCAATTTTTTCTTTTGCAAATCTAAACAGCCTGTTTCTTTTCAATTTTCCTGTTTTATAGTAGAAAATGATTGCAGGCCTTCTTAAAATTACTTGGCCCGTTTCTTCTTTTATGAATTTTTTTTCCTGGAAACTATTACAACTTGAGCCATTAAAAGTTAATTTTTTGATAAATATTTATTTTCTTTGATCTTCTCTACAAACTGCCAAATAGTCATTATAATAAAAATGGACATTAATCCAGAATTTTCAACCATCTATTATCTGTTGTCTCTGACTACATATCCATTGATTTATCAGCTTTCTAGACCAATGTTTTATTTTATAGAGAAATATATAGAAGTATTTTGAAACTAAATATTTACTTTAAATCTACCTATATATGTGTGTGCAACTTAGATTCTTGTTAATAACTATATTTTACATATACTTTGAAAGGTGTTTGATGAAATGCAGTTACTTTTTCAGCAAAACACAATGACCACCATTATTATGGGGCACTTGTAATACAATAAATTGATAGTTTTGGGTAATGAAAGGTTGGAAAAATTTTGATGATTGCTGTAGCTTTTAGTTTACTCTTAGAATGCAGAATCATTTTCTTCCGGTTCTTTCCCACTAACCAAAATATGGGCCTCCACTGGAGTATAAGGAATTTTTGTTGTGTATGAAGAATAGTCAACTTTCTCAACATTGTGTACATAATAATAACAGTAAATGCTTAAATAGCACAATATGCTGGACACTAAATTTTTACTTAAATAAACTTATTTAGTCCTGACAGCAACTCTATGAGATAAGTAGTATTATTATCCTCATTTCACATATGTAGAAACTGAGGTAGAGAGATTAAGTAAATAGCTTTATGCTTGTAGCCTGTAAGCATAGAATGTGGATAAAAATTAAGGCAACTGGGAGGAGTGTTGGGGAGATGAGTTAAAAAGGTAAAGGTATGTAGAAATGCAAATTGGTAGTTACAAAATAGTTAGAGGGATATAAAGTACAGCATAGGGATTACTTATCTATATATAAAAGGCTAATATGCGAAGTGTTCCCTTGGGAGTTCGACTATGAGACCTAGAGTTCCATCACTTGCAATGACATGAGCTGACTCCAGGAGGCAGAGTGGAACACAGCCAGCAGGGCACTGAGGGAGCAAGGGAAAGAGGAAGTGGGGAGGCAGGAAACCTGATTAGCCCTAATTGCTGGCCAGACCTGGGGACCCTACCCATGCAGAATTTTGTGCACTGGGACTCTAGTAGTCAATAATACCGTAATAATTATATATGGTGTAAAATGTGTACTAGATTTAGCAGGGTAATCACTGCATAAGTTATATAAATGTCTAACTATGAGATTATACACCTGAAACTAATAAACTAGTATAATATTGAATGTAAACTGTGTAAACTGATATCAGATCAATATCAGTTTGTGTCATTGTGTTAGATCAATCCAGAGTCTTATGATTAATCAGTTTTCTAACAGTTAATAAAGTGATTTGCCTTTGATTGTTGTTGCAGTTCTCTTAAGCAAGTACACATATCTTATTTCTTCAGTATGTAGATGAGGACATTGGGGCTCTGAAATACATAATGATGTATTCATCATTAGTCACTCAATCTAAGGAATACTGAGTTCCATAATATACATTGTCAAAAGCAGGGTACCATTTGGTTTGAGGGTATAACATAAAAACATTTTTGCTAAAGAAGCCTTAGTTAATCCACCCTGCTTTCTTGAGACAGAATAAATAATATACTCCCTGTCCCTTCATGTGCTTTGAAGAGCTTAAAATTTTATTTTTAGAGATGATAAAGGCTATAATTTCCATGAATCTAAATATTAACTTCACCTAAAGTTAGAGTTGGAAGACTAAGTTTGAGGAGATTAAGCAGGCAGGCAGGTGAGCAGTTAGGAGCCAGCAGTCCTGGATTGTGAGAGGGAAGACTGCCTCCCTGCCAGCCTGATCACTCCTAACTACCTTTGCCTACTGGCCTGGTCACCCCCAACTACCCCCAACCATTGACCTGGTCACCAGTTACCTAATCCCCTGCCAGCCTGGTTGCCACCAACTGTCCCCACCTGCTGGTCTGGTCCCCCCCCCCCAACTGTCCCTCCTTCTATCCTAGTCATCCCAACTGCCCCCCTGCTGACCTGGTTGACCTTCACTGTCCCAACCACTGGCCTGGTTGCCTTTCAATGCTCCCCTGCCAGCCTGGTCACCCCCAACTGTCCCCTGCTGACCTGGTCATCCCATGCAGCCTGCTGTTCAGTAGTTTGGTTGTCCAGTAGTTTGGTTGTCCCTCACTAACCCCTCAGCCTTGTCGCCCATGCAGCCTGCTATTCAATCGTTACGGTGAGGGCATCCTGACCAATTTGCATATTATCCTTTTATTACTATAGATTTTTGGATGAAACATTCACTTTAATCTTATAAGTACACTATGAATTCATGACTCTTGAATTAATGAGTCCTTAATTACAATGGATTTTGTTTGTTTGTTTGTTTTTTGCCTGAATTGTACTTGACTGATTCTTGACAACATAAATTACAGAATTAACCCTAAGCTGGCCACTTACTGTAATCTTTCAATGGATTTATCTTTACTTCTAGATTTATCACTTATCTTTTAAACTCTAATGTAGATCTCAGAAATCAAGAATAACTCAAGATAAATATGTCAAAATGTTCATAGATAGAAATCATAGTAAGTAAGACATTTATTTTTCTACATGAAATCATTAGTCCCACATAATTTAAACTTGCCATCAACTACATGCTTTGTCATCCACAAAGTCACTCAAGGAAGTCACTCAAACATGCAAATCTTTGGCTGAAATGAGTAAAAACATTAATGAAGGTATCACAGTAGCTCTTTCTTTATAGACTATTTCCTTTAAAGATGATACTGTATAACTTGTTATACTTTTAAAATGTAAGGAGAAAAAATAATTAATGAAGAGAGGGTTTTTTGTTATTGATATATCATTTAATTTATCCTATAATAAAAGGGTAATATGCAAATTAATCATACCTCTGCTACAGCCACATGCCATGCTCACAAACCAATCAGGAGTGAGTTTGCAAATTAACCCAACCAAGATGGCTGCAGCCAGGAGAGAGTAGGAGGGAGGCTTGGGTTTCACCAGCGAAGGAGGAAGCCAATCTTTCCACACATCCTTTTCTGAGGAGGCCTCCACTCCAGGCTATAAAGTTTCAATTATAAAAGATAAGTAAATTCCATCTGAAATGGCAGCAGCCATGGAACTGTAGAGAGCAGGAGGCTAGTGGTACCCCTGGCGAAGGAGGAAGCCAAGCTTTCTGCACACCCTGGCTTCCACTTAAAGCTACAAAGTTTCAATTATAGAAGATAAATAAATCCCAACAGAAATGGCTGCCGCCAACGGGTGAGCAGAAGGCTTGGCTCTGCTCCAGGCTACAAAGTTTCAATTACAGAAGATAAATAAATCCCAGATACCAGGGCCTCTGTTTTGGTGGCCAGAGGCATGGCCAGCCTGCAAACCACCACAGGCCCCTTGGCCAGGCTGCCCCATGACCCAAGGGAACACCCACCCTGATCTAGAGCACCTTTCAGGGAAAACCAGCTGGCCTCCACCCATGCACCAGGCCTCTATCCTGTCTAATAACAAAAATATGCAGATTGACCATTACTCCAACACACAAGGTGGCTGCCCCCATGTGGTCAAAGATCCTGCCCCATGAGGACACAAGATGGCCATCTCAAGATGGCCAGCAGAGGAGGGCAATTGGGAGGGATCAAGCCTGTAAAAGAGGGCAGTTGTGGGTGATCAGGCCAGCAGGGGAGGGCAGTTAGAGGTGACCAGGCTGGCAGAGGATGGAAGTTGGGAATGACTGGACTTGCAGGGAAAGGCCATTAGGGGGGACTCAGGACTGCAGTGGAGAGAAATTGGGGGGCGGGGCAGGGATCAGGCCTGCAGGTGAGGGCAGTTAGACATCAATAATACTGGCAGGGGAGTGGTTAGGGAGTGATCAGGATGGCTGGCAGAAGCAGTTAGGGACAATCAAGAAGACAGGCAGGCACTTGGGAGCCAACAGTCCTGGATTGTGAAAGGGATGTCTGACTGCCTGTTTAGGCCCAATATCACCATTGGATATCATTCAAGGAATCCCAGATTGGAGAGGGTGCAGGCTGGACTGAGGGATACCCGCCCCATGCATAAAATTTGTGCCCCAGGCCTCTAGTCTATATATAAATCCTAAGGAACCATTATGACCAGATGACTGGCCAACTGGCCCAAGCTCTGATGTGCACTGAGCACCAGAGGGTAGACACTCCATGCGGGAGCTGCCCCTTGGTGGTCAGTGCTCTCCCACAGCCAACATCCTGCAGTCCCTCCCCCGGGCCTTCCAGTCCTGATCAGTCCCAATCAGGACTGGGTGAGATGGCCCACATCACTGGCCAGGCTGAGGGTCCCCACCTGTGCATGAATTTGTGCCCTGGGCCTCTAGTATTAGTTATATTTAATTGAATACTTACACATAGCCAGGTTCTTAGAAGCTATATCAAGAAATCTTATTTGCAACAATATTAATTGAGGAATTATGCTACGTGAAATAAGTCAAACTGATAAAGACAAATACTGTAGGATCGTTCTTACATGTGGAATCGAAAGAAAAAAATAACTCATAGATACAGAGAACAGGTTGGTGGTTGTTCAAGTGCCAGAATCATGGGCACAGGGTATGTGCAAAATGGGTGAAGATGGTCAGAAGGTACAAACTTCCAATTATATTTTAAGACAAAAGAATCTTAGGGATATAATGCACAGCATGTTGACTATAGTTAACAATACTGTATTATATATGTGAAGCTTTCTGAGAGTTAACTAAACTTCACAATATATACATATATCAAATAATTATCTTGTGCACCTAAAACTAAAACAGTTTTATTTGTCACTTATAACTCAATGCAACAAAGTACAAGAGCTAAGCTCATAGAAGCCGAAGGTATAATGGTGCTTGCCATGGGTGCTGGGGAAAGGTAAGGGAAGAACCATTGATAAAGAGAAATAAGTTTCAGTTAAGCACCACAAATGGAGACCTAATGTACAGCATTGTGATGAGAGTTAACTATACTGTACTATATACTTGAAATTTGCTAAGGAGATAGATCTTAAATCCATAAAATGAATTTAAATTTTTTGTTTTTCTCCACTTATTACTGGACAAGATAATAACCAATCCGGCTTTTAACTGCCTTACAAAATGTACACTTTTTCAGGTGTCATGATTTTATTTTTTAAATATATTTTATTGATTTTTTTACAGAGAGGAAGGGAGAGGGATAGAGAGTTAGAAACATTGATCAGCTGCCTCCTGCATGCCCCCTACTGGAGATGTGCCCTCAACCAAGGTATATGCCCTTGACTGGAATCAAACCTGGGACCTTTCAGTCCTCAGTCCGATGCTCTATCCACTGAGCCAAACTGGTTTCGGCAGGTGTCTTAATTTTATCTTTATAAATATAAAGAGGCTAAAGATTCTTAAAAATCATTTTAAAAAAACCTATTAAGATACTTATATTTTCTAACCAGCAATCAAAAATGCTAATGTGCCCAAGGGAAGGCAGCTTTAATTCATAAAATCTAGTGTATTAAAGGAAATGATGGTTTGCTGATGGATTTTTAAGATCTAGCCTGTTCTCAAAAGTTTTGATTATTTAAGAGTAAACTTGCTTCCTATTAAAATTCATATTTCTACAGAAATATTTTTTAGGTTTCTTTCTCCATGAAGAGAAACTGGACAAATTTAACAAACATTTAAATGCAAGACAGATTTTGTTATTCCAACATTGCCAGAAATCTTCCAGCCAACAAAATGCTCCACGTGCATTATAGATCCATATAGCCAAGCCAGGTCATCAAGAAAAGGGAAGAGGATAAGACTCACTCAGAAATGGGAGAATAGTATTAATGTTTTTGAACCTGATCTAAAGTATTGCATTAATGGATTTTACCATTTGCATTGCACTCACTGAACAACTAAGTGTATAGCTAGCTGTGTATAAACCAATAATGGCTGCATCAAGCACACTACTATCTTGTCATTGTGTGCAAAGTGTCATAGACTTAGGTTTCTCAAGAGAGAAACATTAAAAAAGTAACATTAATGCCAATCAAAATGAGGTTCCCATTTCACCTCTTATATAATAATATTTATATTTAGAGTCTCTATTTCACAATTCTAATCTTTACTAGTGATAATTACATGTTTTGAATACGAACTCACATATAAAAAATTCTAGAGACTGAGGCTTACAATAATAAACCTGACATCTAATATTACCCCTGGGTAAATAACTATGAGTACTTTCGTTTTTGGAGTGATATGCCTGTGGTTGTTTCTGAAATCAGAAATTGACCACAAGGTATTCATAACTTCATTTGTGCCTGATAACACAGTGAAATGGAACATTGGTTTGTGCTTTTGCTCTAGCTTATCGGTGCAGTGGGATGATTCAATATTATGCAAGAATTATCAAAGCTGTTCAGTGATGGGCAAGAAATGTGCTTACTGTTTAAAATGACAAGTGGTAACTGTTGCCACAATGAGTGGCTGCAATGGGGAATGCCAAAGAAAGCATTGTAGTGTATATGGACTTTCTGACTCTTGCTTTGTGGACTGCAAACAGCTTAAAAAATACCCAAACAAAACAGGTTTTCCTTTGCACACAATAAATCATCCTTTGGATGTAATGTGATAGAAGAATTTTGGGAGTTAGAGGTGGGGGGAAGTCCTGTAGGCACTTAAGATTTCAATATAAAGTACAGAGTGAACAGGATGTTGAGATGTTATATTTTCTTACCTCTCCCCCTTCTTTGTCTTTGTTAATCTTTATTCCCTTTTCAGATATAGAAAATTACAGGTCAGGTGCTTCAAAGTCTAAATCATCAAAAGCAAATCAGGCCACTCGTGGGTTTATTACGAAAGCCCAATAAAGTGTGCTTGCTTTTTTACCACTGGATCATCAGTATGACAGAGATGTCTAAAGATTCTATTAGCAATACAGACTCTCTCAGGAAGCAGTACACTTCTTCTCTCAAAAAATGTCATTCCAGTAACACAGAACCTTAATAATTAATGGAGATTGGTATAGCTGAAGCTGAGTATGATGATTTCCTTCCTTTTTTGTTTTCTATTTTCTTCGAGGAGATTTAGCAATAGTTACTCAACTTACAGTTACTCTATCTCCATATTTTTTAAGTTGGAATTTTATTTAATTACTAGAGGCCCGGTGCATGAAATTCATGCATGGGAGGGGGTGTCATTCAGCCCAGTCTGCTCCCTCTCCATTCTGGGACCCCTTGAAAGATGTTCGACTGCCCTTTTAGGGCCAATGCAGGTAGGATAAGACAACCCTCTTATAATCCAGGACTGCTGGATCCCAACTGCTACCTGCCTGCCTTCCTGACTCCCCTTAACCGTATCGGCCTACCAGCCTGATCACCCCCTAACAACTGCCCTTGCTAGCCTGATTTATGTCTAACTGCTCTCCTGCCAGCCTGTTTGCCCCCAACTGCCCTTCCCTGTGGGCCTCGTCACCCCTAACTCCCCTCCCCTGCAGGTCTGGGTCCCCACCAACTGCCCTTTCCTGCACACTTGGTCACTCCCAACTTCCCTCCTCTGCTGGCCTGGTCATCCCTAACTGCTGTCCCTTGCAGTCTTGATCATCCCCAACTGCCCTCCCTTGTAGGCCTCGTCCCTCTCAATTGCCCCCCCCTGTTGGCCATCTTGTGGTGGCCATTTTGTGTCCACATGGGGACAGGATCTTTTGACTACATGAGGCATTCATCTTGTGTGTTGGAGTGATGGTTAATCTGCATATTATTCTTTTATTAGATAGTATGGAGGCCTGCTACATGAGTGGGAGCCAGCTGATTTGCCCTGAAGTGTTCCTGGATCAGGGTGGGTATTCCCTTGGGTGTGGGGTGGCCTGGGTGAGGGGTCTGTGGTGGTTTGCAGGCTGACCATGCCTCCCCCTGCTCCCCCCTGCCGTGACCCAAGTAGAGGCCCTGGTATCTGGAATTTATTTATCTTCTACAATTGAAACTTTGTAGCCTGGAGCCTTCTGCTCATACAGCCATTGAAACTTTTTGCCTTAAGAGGAGACCTGGGCGGCCAGGGTGTGTGGAAAGCTTGGCTTCCTCCATTGCCAAGGGCAACCCAAGCCTCCCTCCTGCTCTCTCTGTGGCCATAGCCTTCTTGGTTGGGTTAATTTGCATACTTGCTCTGATTAGCTGGTGGGCATGGCTTGTGAGTGTAGTGGAGGTCAATTTGCATATTACTCTTTTATTAGATAGGATTCAATAAATATTTATGCAACCACTAGTATGTGTCAAACACTATGTTGCAGAGTACAGAGGAGATATGAAATAAATGCCTTTTCAGACCAAGCATTCATTTTCTATGTTTACTCTAATTAGGCTATGCACAACTATTTGAAAACACTTCCTTGAGTGTCCAATGTGTTCCTCCACAGTGCAAGGTAGTTTCTAATTTATTAATGGGTTATGTGAAACTGTCCAACCCTGGAAAATATATACCTCTTTTTTTTCTTATAAATATACTGTTTAAAAGTAAGTTGTCTGATGCCCTGACCAGTATGGTTCAGTTGCTTGGGTATTGCCCAGTGCATAGAAAAGTTGCCAGTTTGACTCCAGGTGGGGGCTCTAGCCCTGGTTGAAAGGGATGAGCAGGAGGTCAGCCAATCCATGTTTTGCTCGCATGTTGATGTTTCTGTCTCTCTCTTCCTCTCCCTTTCTTTCTCTAAAAAAATAGTAAGTTGTTTGAAATTTTTATATTTAATAAAATGACATTATAAATTTAAAATTTTATAAAGAGTAGTTAGTTATGCAGGATACATTTTATATTATTTAGCTGATATAGTATATGTTTACAATAAAATATAGTAAAGATTAGTACTGCCTTCTCAGTTCTGAATAGAGTTTCAGTTCCACCCTTCTGACCCCCAGAAAATTAAAGAGGGGCAGCAAGCAAGGCTGACAGCCTGAGAGCCAATGGCATTGAATTGTGCATGACTGAAAACTCTCTTTGTGTTAATATAATGAGAGAAGGAAGCCAGCAGCAAAGAAATGAAGGAAGGAGTGAAAAAATTGGTTTATTGACTTTGTGAAGGAAAGAAGGTGATAGTAAAAAGGTTTGAAATTTCATATTGTCTTGATCATATTAATGTCTCTGACCCTTGTCCCTACACTTTTTATGAGCTGTCATTTGCACTTTTCCTTGGGATGTGCCAGAGGTTTGGAGAATGGATGTAAAGAAAAAGAGTTACCTCAAGTTTCTCTAATGCTAAATCAGATGAATCCCTATTTGCTTTGAAAATATAGCTCTAAGGCGGGATAGTGGAACAGTAGAGGGGATGACAGAATTGAAGTTACCAAGGATTTATTTTCAAGAGCTAATACTATTACTAGGAGCCAGGACACCATGAGGATTTTCTCCAGCTTCTTAATATGGTGGGCATGAGAGACTAGGATTCTATGAGTTATTTTCCCTGAGGATGTGTACACACACTTGCATCCACAAACACAACATGCAGGCACACCTGTCCTTTCTTCCAACTGGATTGTTTATGTGGTAAGGCTCTGTGGTGTGTAGCTGTTAATTCTTCCATTCCAGAGTCCATTCCTCCTTTTATAATCAGAACCTACCTTTCTCTTGGGGTGACCCCTACTTCAGTGATGCTGACCTGTATCTTCTCTTTCTGCCGGACCTGCTGTGGGAAAATGATCCAGGCTAGGCCAATCAGCACTTTCTATCACCATTAGACATATTAGTGATAAACAAGTGCCCCAAACCTGCCTAATAGGACTCAATTCTGGGGTTTATTTTTGAGCTCAAATAGATACTTTTCCTAATAGAATTCTTAAGATGCTACAAACAGGGAACTACTAGGTATCGCAAATGTAGACAGAGATGTCATGAGAATCAGGCCCGCCAGAGAGATGTAGAACAGAGAAAATGGAGGATATCTAAATCTTGATGATATTATTGGAGACACTGGATCAAGAAATTCCTGAAGCCTGTGCCCCTGGAACTTTTGGTCACGTGAGGCAATAAATCACTCTTTTTTGCCCCTTATTAGAATGAGTTGCACTTCATTCTTACCATAGAAATGGTTCTGAGTCATATATACTGAATACTTATTAGAAGATTCCTCTCAGATGTTTTTCTCCTTTGATTCCCAGGAGTTACTTGGAAAGCAACACATAGTTAACTAGTTTCTTACTTATATCCAAAAAGATCATTCTCCAAAATGACTTTTCTTAGGGAAATAAAATATCACCAACCACAGGCAAAGGTTACAAGACAAGGAGGCTAAGTATGCAAAAATATATGCTTACTTTTCAATTAAACATAGACAACATTACTTTTTATCTTACCTTAGATGATGTATAAAGTAGGAAAACCTATTTGGGGGTATGTAAGGTATATGTAAATAAGCTTGTATCTTATAGTAACATTTGCCTTTTTTCCATTTTTTGACATGTATCCCTTACCTTCTAAATAAATGAAAATGCTCATAAGACACCCCTGCTGCAAATTTAGTATGCCCAAATAGAAACTCATTCTCTTCCCTCTAAATATAATGCTCCTCCTCTTTTCTCTATTTCAATTTGTGCCTTTGTTATTCAGCCTTTCACATAAGCTAGATAGGGGGAGTTGAATTTGATCACTTATAGTCTTACTCTCTGTCTTAATCAGTTCTGACAGTTACAACAAAATACCAAGGACGAGGTGGTTTAAACAATAGCCATTTATTAAGTTCTGAAGATTGAGAAGTTCAAGATCAAGTTGGATTCAATTCTTGGTGAGACTCCTTTTCCTGGCATGCAGATGGCTACCTTCTTACTCTGTCCTCTCATTATGAAGGAAGAGAGAGCTCTGCTCTTTATTCCTCTTTTGATATGGACACATCCCATAATAAAGGTACCACTCTCATGACCTCATCTAAACCTAATTACTTCTTAAAGTCTGCATCTGCAAATGCCATTATATTGAAGGTTAAGACTTCAATATAGGAATTTCGGGGTGGAGCTCAAGAATTCAGTCCATAACATCTTCCCCACAGATATATCAAATGCAATCTTCCATCTTCTATTTTTCACTTCGAATGCTACATAAATTGACCTGTTTTTAGCCGTCTTTATGACCACCACTCTTAATCAAGTCCTCATCATCTCTCACCTCAATGAGGAGGATACAGTGCAATTTGGTCTCATCATCAGTTAGGTTTCAGGGAAACATGTTCTCCATATTAAAACCATCATAATAGATTAAAAATGCAAGTCTAGTCATATTAACCCTTTGAGTAGAACTATTCAGTGGATTTCACAGGTATCCTGGCACCATTTAGTAGGCTGACATGGCTTGATCTGTATCTGCCTGTGCCACCTCTTGTGGTGCCATTTTATATTTTAGTAGAGGCCAGTAGATCGATTTGTGCACATTGAAAGGAAATTAATTAGAAGAAATACTTTAGAGGCTGGGGAGGGACCTTGGGAGATTGGCCAGCTTGGGAGGGATTGCAGGAGAGCTCCAGGGCATGTCCAGCCAGTATCACTCAGTCCCCATTGCTGGACCCCAGCAGCAAGCTACCCTACCACTTTGAGCATCTGTCCCCTGGTGGTCAGTGTGTGTCACAGTGACTGGTTAAATGCAGACACTTGGCATATTAGGCTTTTATTAAATGGGATAATTTATGCCTTGACAATCCTAAAATACTACACAGACATGTAAGCACACATCACATTCACACACCCTGCTGTTTCTCACATCTGTAATTAGTGGATGCTTTTCTTGTGCTGGAATCCAATTTTTCATGACATTCTTCATTTATCTACCTTGTTAATCTTCCAAATATCAGAGAGCAATTCTTTCCTTTCTGTGATCCTCTAACTCTCTCTACATATACCATTGTTCTACTTATCATTCCCTGTATTAGAATTCTGTTATGTGACTTTTGTCACTAGACTCCTTATTTTTTGATGTTAGAATCCTTATATAAGTTTTTAATCCTTACCCAATGGTATTTTTTCCATTGAATTTTAGAGAGAATGGAAGGGAAGGGAAGATACACAGAGAGAGAAACATCATTGTGAGAGAAACACATAGATTGGTTGCCTCCCATCTGCACCTTCAACCTGGGTTGGGGATTGAGCCTGTAACTGAGGCATGTGCCCTAGACTAGAATTAAACCTGCAATTCTTCAGTCCAAGGCCAATGCTCTATACACTAAACCAAACCAGATAAGCCATATAATTCATATTTTACTTAATTCCTACTGCAAGTGTCTAGTATAATCTACAACAAAGTAAGAGTTTACTGAAGTGAATTGAATCCCTAAATCTCTTTAAAACACATAATCTATCATGTAGATTAATTACATGTGTAATCCATTATTTAGTTTCTCTTTTAGATTGCTGAGCTTGATTAACTGTAAGTGAATCTTGTGGAAATGACAATTATTATGCAGAAATGTGAGAGAAGACTAACTTTGACCTTAAACTAAAACATTAATCAGCCATTTATAACCTGAATTATAAACAAAATACCTAAATTGTAAGGTAAAATTTAATTAAAGGAAAAGGATGAATGAACCAGATACCAACCTGCTAAGAGAAGTGAAGGTAAAATTATTATTAAAATGAGTTAGTATATCCCAAAGAACCAGGGAAAATAACAACTTTTTTTAAAAAAATACATTTATATTGATTTCAGAGAGGAAGGAAGGAGAGAGATATAGAAATATCAATGATGTGAGAGAATCATTGATTAGCTGCCTCCTTCATGCATCTCACTGGAAATCGACCCCAAAAGCAGGCATGTGCCCTTGACTGAAATTGAACCTGGGACCCTTCAGTCCACAGGCTGGTGCTCCATCCACCGAGCCAAATCAGCTAGGGTAAAATAAAAACTTTTGAGTTCTTTTGGGTTTCTTTACAGTTTGGATCTAAGACAATTTCACAAATTTGTTAAATTGTCACCATGCTTTTCCTTCAAATAATATTTTGTAAAGCAAGAGCATAAATTGAACAAATAAATTTTATATAACTCTTTTTATGTAACCCTTTTCCTCAAATCTAAGGTTGTTTTTATGGAAGTGTGTACTTATATTGAGATAGAATAACATAATGGGTATAAGCATAGATTCTTCAACTAGTCCTGAGTCCTGCCAGTGCTATCAATTTCAGCAAATTTTTAATTTAGCAGAGCTTCAATTTTATCATTCACAAACTTGGGTAATTAATAGTACATATCTCCTGGAGTTGTTATATTGAGTAAATAAATAATGTAGGCAAAATGCCTAATGTGGTTTATTGTGAATGAGACATTTTTTCCTTAATAAATTACATGATAAAAGTCAAGTTGAATTTTTAAGAAGAGGAATGGGTTATGTAATATTTCTCAGTGTGTGACAATGATTCCATTTTATTGTAGAACATATGACACTATTCTTTCATGCAACTCACTTAAGTGGTACTGCTTTAGGTGAATAATAAGGTGAAAGCAAGAAACAATGAATAGTTACTTGATTAGAGCAAATAGATTTATTAATAAGCTTTTATATTATTCTAAAATGCTTACTGTCTTTAACCAGCTAAAGTATTGATATTTCTAAGGATCATCACAAAATTGCATTACATTTATAATAGTCTCTGCAGAACTTATAAGTAGACAATAATTCCAATGTCAAAATTGGTAATTTTCTATGGGGGCAATAGGTTTTTAATTTTAAATAAAATTTAATGCAATGAAATTCTTCATTTTTTGACATATTTGTTTCATTTATCTCTAGTAGTTTAATAATGTTAAAACTTGTACATAACTTAATTGTTTAGGCTATGTACATGCCCAAAGAAAAGGAATGGTTGTCCCTAATCTATATTAACATGACAAAGGAACCATTTTGCAGTAATAAAATTTTGACTCAAAACCATATGCCAATGAGCTACTTTTATTTGTTGGCTCTATGATTTTCATAATGCTCAACTCACTGTTTTATTTTATCTCATCCATACACTTTATAAAGCTTTAATCAAAGGGCAAGAGTGAAACACAGGATATTTGCTACTGAGTTGCAATTTAGCAATTGCATAAAGAATGATGGAATTACAAAATACTCATTTTTATGACCCACATTATCTAAGCTCAAATTATATTATGAGAGTTTTTGAAACTAGAATTACATAAAAATTATTAATAGTTGCTATAGCTACTCCTTTCCTCCTTTTACTATTAAAATGAGATAATCAAGGACTATTCAATTGCACTATTTACCAAATGTTTTTGGAGCACAGATTGAGGGCGAAGTATAATTTTAGGGGTTGTGAGTGATGCACTAGATGAGTAAGATTCAGAAAAAAAAATAACCATGTTAAAAAATACAAATTGTGGTAGAACATAAGAATAGTATTTATATGGTATTACATAAAAGAAAATATTACTTAACTCAGAGGAATCAGAGAACAGGTATTCAATGGATACTTGAGAAATTCAAAAGATTCTGAAAGATGGAGGCCTTAAGGCATGTTCTAACTTGTTCACTTTATAGATAAATTGCATCTCCCTATAGGGAGAGAAAGGTAGTCTTATCAATATTACTTTTTTTCCACTTAGGTTTTAATAAAATGATATTTTAAGAAATGTCCCAAAATAATAAAGTTGTCTTTTATATTATAAAAAGCCAGCAGTGGTAGCACCGGAGGATGGCTTGTGAGGTGCATGATCCTCATGATCTGTGTCACTTCTCCCAAACCCATGCCAATAAGACAATATTTAAAAAATAATGTTTGCTATGCAAATATAGCTTTCAGATAAAGATTCTAGGTCTAATTCTCAACCTCATTTTTAGCTCTATGCAGAAATTTTGAAGTCATTGTTAAGTATCAACTTACTTTCTAACAGTAAAACTCATGTGATATAAAAAATAATGATGAGATTAGCCATCTGTAGAAATTTTCAATTTAAATAATATAAAAACCACAAATAAAAAGAAAGCAGCTATGAGCTATGAATCCTTTGTAGGAATCTCTGGCAGCTCTTTAGAAATTTAGGTGAATCCAGTGCCAACCCCCTCTGTGTTCCCACAGTGCCTGGTTAGCACATATCAAGCCATGTTGAAATCATTTGGCATTTCATTTAATTTGAGAATAATAAACTCAAATTGAAAAAGCCAGGACTGTCTTATTTGTCTTCATACCTGCTTAATGCAGAGCAATTGGTCTGTTAATGCCTTGTAGGCAGAAGGGAGTTTTTATGTGTGTGAAATAATAATATGATTTATTAATGTTTTATTATGCTATATATGAAGAGCCTACTGTGGTGTTTTTCATTTCTTATCTCATTTAATCTTCAAGAACCTAATAATGTAACTACCTGTGTTATTGCCAGAGAGGAAGCTCACAATCCCAGTAGTAGAACTGGAATCCAAACTCAAGACTGTAATGCCAGAACTCTGGTTCAGAAACCCCTTCTCTAATCTCCTTCCCAGATGATCAGATTCTGAATATTTTCAGGGATGGGGGAGCTCTCCCCTCTAGGAAACATTCTTACATACTTGAACAGAAACAGGTTTTCACATGATTAATTCCTAATGACTATCATTTTCCCCTTCTAAGGAATAGATCTATTCCACAAAACAAACATTCCATATCTATTTTTTGCAAGTTTTCTTTTCCTCAGAATAAAAATGTACAATTTCTTCAGTCATTTTGTACATTTAAAGTTTTAGGGTTACTAGAATTTTTGCATGATGTCCTACACTTGCTCAAGAACACATAGTTGGTTCCATATATTTTATCAGATACAAATCTATCAGTCTAAAATATTAGTTCCATTGCTTTTTACTATATCTAAGCTTATAGCAATTTATAAAGTAATTTATTTAAAATGGATCTAATACATCTTGGTTTCAAAAATTGTTTTGAAAATACGAAATGGATTAAGTGCAGATTGCCAGTTATCAAAATAGTCACAGGGATAGGGAATATAGTCAATAGTATTGTGATAATCATTTATGGTGTCAGGGGCTTCTAGATTTACTAGTATTGAGGTGATCACTTCAAAATGTATATAAATGTCTAATCACTAATAGAATAGTATATGTCAATAGTATAAATCAATTATAATTGGAAAATGAATTAATTAAAAGAGAATTGTAAAGAACAAATGTCATAATTCACTTTATAACATTTTGAAAATATAGTACATTATATTAAATTGACACATTATTAATATTTCCTCAAATTTTATTTATAAGAACTTTTTAAATTTGTTTATGAAAGCTTCTTTGATTTATTCTTTGGGCTGTTTGGTTTCTTAGATTTTTCATTACAATTTTTCACTTTTTGATGAGTATTTTTCATTCTAAGACTATTTCCATTGTTTCCTTCAAAAAATGAATTAAGCTATTGAGGGCGTGATGGATACAATATTTCTTTTATTTACTTAGATGGTTTAATTATTTAAAAAAACAACTTAAAAAAAATAACCTAAGAGGTCAAGTGTATATAAAAGGAAAAAAATAGGTTGAGGCCTTAAAATATGTGGTAAAGTATGACAAAACAAACAAATATTTTATCCCCAAAAAAGAGCTCTGTATCTGAAATATTAAAACATTAATTAGTTTCTATTGTAATGGTAAGAGCTCAAGTATTCCATAATTCAATCTCTAATTAAGGTCATGAAGATAATAACCTTTATTAAAGTGTCTTTAATATTATATTATACATCACGCCAAAACCTGTTTGGCTCAGTGGATAGAGTGTTGGCCTGTGGACTCAAGGGTCCCGGGTTCAATTCCAGTCAAGGGCATGTATCGTGGTTGCAGGCACGTCCTCAGTGGGGGGCATGCAGGAAGGCAGCTGATTGATGTCTCTCTCATTGATGTTTCTAAATCTCTGTCTCTCTCCCTTCCTCTCTGTAAAAAAATCAATAAAAAAATAAAATATTATAGTATACATCAGATCTACTCCCCTTCTGTCTTTTAAACACAGAGTGTTTAGTGAAGATGCAAGATGCATTTGCTACTCCATGGCAATTGGAATGAATAGAGAACTTAGGAGTACATATCTTATGACAACTATATGGCCAGATTTGTCTTTCACATTCAAATCTATTGTATGCTCTACTAATAAAATATTGCTGTTAACAGAGGTATGCATCATGGTAGAAATCTAATATGGTCCATTGTCTTAGAAGCATTTGATAATCCTTGATATTTCTCTGAAAGATTCTTCATGACACTGAATTAAGACAGATGGAATTTCTTAGATATAGCAAATTTTACTGCTCATGCTTTATTTCTAATGGAATTAAAGATAAATCAAACAATTTGAAACTCAAAAAACTTGTTCATCTCTGAAGAAAGTTTTCATGTTAAGTGTTGACATCTCTATCAACATTAGGGAGCAGATTTTTCTCAGATCTCTTCCTGTTATTAAAGCACAGAGGAAAAATACATTTTAAATAATGGCAGATTTCAAACCCCTCTTACATATTTATTCATACCCAGAGTAGCATTCATTATGGATCATTAGAAACAGATTGCTCCAAAGAAAACATTTAGAACAGTCAATAATGATCTATTACAACTTTCCAGGTAACTATAAAACTATTTTTTAAATGTACTAATTTCTGTAGGATAATATTCATTCTCAGACTAAAAATTGCATTTTAATATTAAAACTAGAAGCCTGGTGCACGAAATGTGTGCATGAAAGTGATTTTTCAAAAACCTTATAAAAGAAAAGGCACAGCAAACCAAGCCTTCTAGCCTATATGAAAATAGCAATTGCTGACAAGCTTGTTAATAATTTAGAAACATTTTTACTGAATTATGTCTATTTCTAAGTTTTAGTTTTTTAGAAATGTTCAAATATATTACCTCCAGTTCTTTGAAATTTTATTTTATCTTATTTTGTATTTTGTATTCCCTCTTATCATAAAATAGACTACTTTTGAAACTTAAAGAAAACAAGTATACTAATGCACTTTATCTTTTTTTACTTCATTCTAGATGGGTGTTTTTGTTTGTTTATGCATCCAATAAACACTCATCTCAGCTAGAATTAGGTAAAGCAATGGCTAAAAAGGATAGATTTTTAATATTTTTTCCTTTGAGATTGATAAAGATTAATTGGAACTTTAAGCAAACATATCAGTTGGGAGAGTCTATGGGCTTATGGAAGTGCTCTCACTCTGCATAACCATTAGAACCCTACAGGAAGAACTCTATATCCTATATAATAAGAGATGACTATGCTAATTATCCATTATGCTGTGAACAATCACCAAACCGTGACCAACTATGTAACGACCAGGTCATGGATCAGCAGGAGGGTGGGGCAGTGAGCTACAACTGGACCGCTGAGAGCTACAGAAAGGGGCAGAGCAGCAAGCTATGAGGAGGGATGGAGGAGCTACAGGAGAGAGGGCAGCAGGTGGAGAGCAACAGGAGGGCTGCTGTGAGCTACTGGCACACAGATTCATGTGCAGGGCTACTAATTTATAATGAAGCTCTCTGGCTCAAATTCTCCTTTCCTTAACTTACTTTCCTTCCTATAAATACCCCTCCATCTTGGCACCGATGCCCGAGTGTGTACATGGCCTGGTATATCTGTATGCATTGGATTGTAACCCTGTCTTTTTCCCAAATAAATCCTTTTTTAGTGATGAAACACATAGTAGGTACTATTTTTCAATTGACAAGATAAAAATTTTCATGTAGTTTACTTTATACCTGACAGTGAATTTTGCCTGTAATTTTTATCAAACTATTTAACATCTTTATCTTAATGTTCCTCTTTTTATTTGAGCTTGAAGCTTAGGTAAAAAACATAGGCATAAAACTCAGGATATTGTTCTGTAAAACAAATATAGTAATTAATTAATTGTGAGAATTATAGCATTTCAGATTAGAACTTATTCATGCAAATTATAAAACCAGCAGTTTCCACATGTATAAGATGGATGTTAGTAATATATTCACAGTTTCATGAGTAGTAACTGAATATGAATAGTAAAGTTAGTCACATAGTATAGGTCCTCAATTTTTTTGCCTTAAACTTTTCTGAATTTTACCACTCTACATTGTGTTTCCAAGTAGAGTTGTTATTGTAACTCAAAGATGATGAATTAAAGATCAAGGCTAATCTTATTTCTACCCAGTAAATCCTACATTTCAGAAAAATCATTTTATATGTGTTTTCAAGGCAATAATATTAATTAAAAGGCCATGGTATTTCTTTCTTTTTACATTTAAAGTAAGACTGAAAAATTTGTCTGAAGAACATAGAAAATGTTTTTTATCAGAAACTATTAAAATGCCTTTTAATAAAGCAATAGCCCTAGAAATGTGAGGCAGCAGAAGAGGAAGGATGTCAATACTCAAGTTCAAAGAAATACTGGGAATTTAATTGCATTATTTTAAAATATAAAATACTTCAGAGAATCTGCTAAGTTCATTAAAAATGTTATTTATCTTTGATTTCATGTATCTTAAGCTATGCTATTTCTTTTTTTCAGTTTCCTTGTTGAAACAATTTTAAAAATTGATCACTTAAGAGATAAAAGAGTATATATTGACATCAACCAACCACAAGAGGGAAGTCTTGGCTATATAAGAAATACTGTACATATAGGGAGGGGGTCCATTTATTGCAGAAAAAAATTATAAAGTAGAAAAAATGAATTTTACTTTTTATGTGGTATATTATGATACAATACCTACTGGAGAAAATTATTCATAGATTTAATACACTTGTAGACTTTACAAGTGTAGAATATTACTTTTGTCACATAATACATATCTTTTCTTTAAAACATTAATCATTTGTTCCCTGTAAAATTAAATATTCATACAACTTTAAATATATACATTGTCACCCATACATTTATGTTTTATACATGCAATACAATTCATAAAGGCAATTACCACTTAGGTCTGAGCTATACATAGTGTGGCATCCATTAATTCTCTTTCTATTTAATACTGGCCTCTTCGAGTTGCATTTTGACCATATTTTGTTTTCCTTAAGAATCATACTTGTGTAATTATGAAATTTAAAATCTCATATATGCATTGGCCAAAAAATAAATGAAAATAATTAAGCATTTCTTAATAAGAAAACTATTAAGCTAGTTGGAAATTTATAGTGAAGAAAACCCTAAATTAGTTATTGGGCTCTGTGGTGAAGTATTTTAATTGAATGGGTATTCTGTTGGAAGTTTTTGTTGGAATCACTATGAGATTTGTTTTGTTTGATCATGATCACTCACCAAATAATCAGCCTTTACACAGTATACTAGTAATTAGATAATGCAGTCATCTTATTAACTACTGGATAGAATGTTGTAGTGATCTGTGGCAAAACATGGAATTCAGCACTCTTAAATTCCAACTTTGGTTATTATTTATGAAATATGCAATATTTTTAATATATCCATCTTAGTAAAAAGTATGTAATTTTATCATTTAGCTTTTTAAAATATATTTTTATTGATTTCAGAGAGGAAGGAAGAGGGAGAGAGATACAGAAACATCCAAGATAAGAGAGAACCATGATAGGCTGCCTTCTGCAAGTCCCTATTGGGGATCGAGACTGCAACCCAGGCATGTGCCCTTGACTGGAATCAAACCTGGGACCTTTCAGTTTGCAGGCTGATGCTCTACCCATTGAATCAAACCAGCTAGGGCTATCCTTTAGCTTTATCTTTGAAAAAAGCAGTAACATTCTGTGAATCTTGAAATACTTCTATTTGTACAGATACAAAGAATATTACAAAGGTATTAATGCATACAGAACACATTAATTATGCTGCTTCTCTCTTTATTTATTATTATACCCAGTTAAATTTATGTGCTTTGAAGTTGTAGATACTTTGAATTTATAAAAAAAATCTATAAGTTATTTTTTAAAATTATGTAGGGAAATTTTGTTTAGTCTAACTTATCTAATAACTGGTTCATGTTGATCTGGTGGTACCCAAGGTAATAAATGGTATGCTTTTGATTAGATTTAACTTCATACCGAAGTGTAGCTCTATATCTTTAATTAAAAATCATAAAATTGTTTTATTTAAATATTGGTTAAATTATATATATTTTCAGCATAATAATATATGAGATATTGAACACAGCATAATAATCCCACATGTCTAAGTAAGGTCTGTCTTGCCTAACATCTTATTTAATATTGACAGTGTTTTGTTTTGTATATTTTTTTGTTCATGTGAACAGTTTATTAAACTGTGAAGAGTGTCTATTTTATTGGCATGCAACTCATCAATTTCCAGTTTGAATGGAGTCTGTTCTACTCTCAGACATTTTTTTAAGCATACAATTAGCAATCACTCATGTTCTGAAGGACTTTTAAAGGCAGGATAGATAGACTCTTTTATGTTTTTCTTCTATTAGGATGGATCACTTACAAATAGTCCCTCTGTGATTAGGCATTTATTTTACAGTGAAAAATCTATATGTGGATCTTTTTTAACATGTCTCTGAAGTTCATTTTTATCATCAATCAAGAAATATCGAGGTAAAGAAAGAACATTTAGAGAGGACACAGAATGTTTAAGCACAGTTTTAATGGGTCTGCCAGAGAAAAATGATTGTGTGAAAGATGTGTTTTGTCTTAAGCCAGGTATAAGTTCGCATATGGAAATTTTATTTTTGCTTTAGACCTTCAGAATTACAGTTAGGTCATATTTAATGGTGGGACAGGATTTAGCATTAGTAAAAGATATATTACATTCAAACATCACTCTAGATGTTTAAGGTAAGCAGAATTTTAGCTTTTAAGTTCTGGCTAAGTAAAGAATTAGTGAGCAGGATAAAAGCTGTTCAATTCTTAAATTGCTATTCCAATTTATAAGGATTAATGTATTCTTATTTTCTCCTGTTCTCTGAGTATACTGCATGAATATGCACTTGTTGATACCTCATTAAATGATTATTCTGAGAGAGATGTGTGCTTCATTATCAAACAGACATCAAAGTTTCTTTCTTGAGTGTTATATGATGTGTATTTAATACTGTATATTAGTATTTTCAACGTTTTCATTATAAGGCAAATAATTATAAGTTTCTTTCTAATAACACATTTGGTAGCACAGAATAAGTTTTATTTTATCACTATCTATGAATTGAGCTTTGCTTCCTCTCAGCTATTATTGAGGATCTCTGATCCATTTTCCAAACTTGGATAAGAAATGAAATATTTTCATCATCTTCAACCAAGAGGTCATAATTTGTGAGAATACTATTTGCATTTAAAAAATCAAACTGCAGTTTCACACTCACACAAGTATTGCTGAAATCTCAAACCATCACATTTTTCTCATTTTGCAGTTACTACATATGCCTAGTAAACCAATGTACAAGTAATAGCATTAAGATAATCTTCATATATTAGGAAAGTGAGTTTTTAATGGAGAAATCAACATAATATTTCCAGAAATATTTACTATTAGTTTATTTTAGGGCTTTATAGATTGAATGAGCTATCAAAAATTTAGGGCATCTAATCATTTATGAAACGTAATGCCCTGATGAGACATAAAAAAGTCGTTTCTAGGCAACACTATGAAGTAGGAGAAGTTTATCATTCTAGGGCTCTTTCTTCCATCTAACTAATGTCTCTTTATGTCCTTATGAGAAGCATATTGTCACATCAAATTGTAATTCAACACATCAAAGATTAGCCAGAAGAAAAATAATTTTTTATTAATTTTTTAGCTCTTAGTCTTTTAAACCCTTTTTCTGATTTGGTTAGTTTAACCACAACTCTTTTTTTAGCACTTCTAAAAGCCACCTTCTTGCTCTCTGTGATCTCTGGCAACTGCAGTTTGAATATACAGAGCCTTAGGTCTACCAAACAAATGTTCCTGCCAAATCTTTAAATTAGCCAGAGTTGTTCCTCTTATTTGAAACTATGGATCTTGGCTGGGTCTAGATTTATAGACTGAATAATTTATCATCATCTAACCCAGATTGAGAGTGAATGGTGGCATTATGAATGATTATGCCATGACAAAGGGTTTAAACCGGGACTGCCTTGGATAAATTGCAACATGTGGTCACTCTTCTTAAATGGTTACCTAAACTCTTAGCTGACACCAATTTAATATACTAGCCTCCAGACAGCACTTTTTTTTTACCTTGTGAGTCAACTTGAAAGACATCCAAAATCTGAGAAAATGAATTTATAATGGTGATGGGGCAATCCCCTAGGTTGATATTTGAGCGAAAGGCTTCTCACAAGCTCCTTCAAATTACACATAAGACACCACTTACCCAATGATTCATAAGCTTCATTGGGGATAGGACATTCCAAAGAGAGTATTTTTCTTCTTCAGAAAGAATAAATCTTTGCTTAGCCCACTTCTCTATCAGTCGCCATGTTTCTAGGGTGACACAACAGAGTTTCCTGAGTATTCCTTCTTCATTCCACTGCAAAGCTGATCATCTGGTGATGAGGTAATTATGCACTGAACTAGGAACCGTGCTGGGATGTGAATGTCTAGCAACCACATAGAGTTTGCATTGTAACTAATGAATACTCCCTTGTCTAATATAACCTAACCTAATTACCCATAAACCTTCGGGTAATTTTCACTTGACCCTAAACTTTGTACATTTAGCTGCTTCTCTACCCAATACTGAATGATAACTCAACAAGACATTAGTGAGCATGAAGGGGAAAGGTTGCTCCCTCTGCAATATGTCATTATGCCGCCTGGTATTTTAATCAGAGAAAGTCAGTTGTTTCAGTAAGATCTCATTTACTTAACTAATTATCAGTTGCCATTTGGAGAAGAGCCAGCCCATGAAAGAATATTTCAAATATTTTTGCCATTTGTTGCTTTTGCTTGTGTTCATTAATTTCCTTGTATGCATTGTGTCAGCATACAAGATGAATAGTGAGGCCACTTTAGTCAATGAAAGAAGCAAACAAATGGGTCTTGCTGGATTGTAAGTTCCAGGACAATGTCTCAGTCATCTCTGTATCTCCAGCATGAGATGCCATGCCTGGAGTATAGGACAGGGTTAAAAAAAATATTGAATTTGTGCTCTACTCATGTGCTTTGAAATTATTTCAGATTGATACAAAGGATGATTCTTAGGGATATGGGGAAAACATTTTGTTAATCATTCATAATTAAAACATGCTATGAAGGCTATTTTTAAACTTTTAATTTCCTGAAACTTTAGATATTTTAGACAGTCTGATTATGAGAGTGATTTTAATAAGTAATAATGGAAAATTTTTAATAGAACAGCAGTTTACAGACTGTGTTCTCTAACATCCAGTATAAATGAAACTTTTACAGTGTCTTCAAACACAGTCCGAGCAGGCACAATGGAAATCATCTCCAAATTGAAACCAAGATGGGGAAAAAAAAGATGTATATTAGGCACATGTTCATCACTAGTGAACACCTTATTTACAAAAGTGATGGAATTAGTAAAAGGACCAATGAGAGCTAAAGAGAGAAGTCTCTGAGATGAGAAATAAATCATTTAAATATACTTGAGTTTTGGTGAAGGTAAACCTATCATTGATATTCTTCTGGAGAAATTTGAAGTTAATACCTTCTTTGAGGTCATCATTGAGGTCCTAGGTCCTAAGTTCTTTGTTAAAAATCTGGCTGCAAGTACATCTCAGTGATCTATCTTGATTATTGCTGGATTGGTGGTGAATGTGAAACTTGTATCTAAAATTGTGGTAAGAACTGTATCTTTTAAAATGCCCTTCCTTTCACACTCAGTGTTGGTGTTTTCTTCTCTCTCTTGTTTTTTATTTTTTATTTTTTTTAATATTGCAATGACTTTCTCCATATGCCCAAAGGAGATATGAAAAAATGAATGAGGATGTCAGTAACTATATTTAAGTAATGGTCTACAATGGAAAGTCAGACATATTTGTGCCAGTTTTTGGTTGGAATATTGACCAGATGCTGGGATCCAAGCACTAAAATACTTGGAACATGATTATAAAATTACCCAGTGTTTCTGGAACTATATTTCTATATTCTATCCTGTCACCAACTCATCCAATTTTGTTCCAGGAAGACTATGAAATTTGCAGTATTGTTACAGTAATGGGAGTCAGGTAAAGACTCACTTTCTAAGATTAGATAGGGTGGGGCATCTCTATTCTATTCAAATTTAGAATTGAAGAACAGTTTGCCAACATGGATTTTGATCCTTAAAATGAGGTTCTGAATAATAATAAGGTAGCTTCCCATGTGATGAACTGTCTTTCAAAACTGTCTGCTGCAGCGGTGTGACTGGTAGTATAATAACAACCCACCATAGGAGGTTCTGGCTTTACTGGTCATCAGGCTGAACCACTCAGGCCAAACTCTTGACTGGTCATATACCTGTTCTGAATTGTCGCCTTTCTCCCATTGGTGGAAGGTTTGCTGGACTTAACACAAAAGATCAATCCCACTTCTGGTAACAATGGCCTCAAAGTCTTTAAATCTGATGATGTTATCATCCTTAACAGGTGACTGGTAATCTTCTGTACATGGAGCTCATCTCTAATTAGTCTTGCTAAGATATTTGCTAAATATGTTATGAACCTAACTATAGCTTTAGGGTTTTTGTGTGATATTTGACCAAAAAGGCCTGGGAGCTTTCCCAGAACGTTCTGAAGCATGGCTAAATAATACCAATGAAATGGAAATTGCTTTGGGAAAAAAGGAATACTTTCTAGAGCACCATATTTTATGTTTATGGCAGCTTTATATTACTCATTCTTTTTTAAAATATATTTTATTTAATATATTTTATTTTACAGAGAGGGAGGGAAAAAGATAGAAAGTCAGAATCATCGATGAGAGAGAGACATCGATCAACCACCTCCTGCATGCCCCACAGTGGAGATGTGCCCACAAGCAAGGTACATGCCCCCACCGGAATCGAACTTGGGACCTTTCAGTCCGCAAGCCAACGCTCTATCCACTGAGCGAAACCGGTCTTGGCTATATTACTCATTCTTAAAATCAGAACATTTTCAGTGGAAAATATCACCAACATTCTGACACTGAAATTTTAAGCCATTAAAACAAGCTTGAAATAATCATAGGAACACAGATTTTGACATTGATGACAACAACAAAAGATGTTCTGATTGCATGCCTACTCAGTAACTTTTTTGTAATATGTTGAACACTTCTATCTGCTTTATAGGAAACAAGTATAATATTACATAAGAAATATTACCACAAGTGGTGAAGTGGTACTGCCACTTCTGCAGAGAACATGTGCTAAGGAGTCAGTGATTGAATAGCCTGGAGACTGAATTATTCTCCTGCATCTGAGGTCAGGTCTGTGGTCTCTGGATAATATAAGAAACAGGGGAAGAAGAAGAAAAGCCACATACGACTGTTTGTGTTATAAATGTTCTGATGGCAAACAGGAAACATTTGTCTCTAAGGACTTGCAATCTGACACCTGTCAAAAACACTAAATTCTTTTTCAAGAATAAAATTGGACTAAATTGACCTCTTGTCAGAGATTCCTGAAAGGAAGAAGAGAATAAAAACATGGCAAATTCATTTTGCTATATCTTGCTGAGTATGGAATCCTAGAGGCTGTTGTATCACTTTTTTTTTTTAATGAAATGAAATGATCCCTTGAGGTTAATAGCAGTAAAAATCTTTTAAATAATTTTGTTTTTTATATAGAGAGCGTTATAGACTCTTTAAATAATATTTATACTAAACATTATTTACTTGTGCTAGTGCCTGGTTTAAAAAAATGTTGAAAGCATAATAGCAAAAAGCAAATAGTGATTAAAAAGTAAAAAAAAAAAATGAAAGATTTCAACTCTCAGAAAGGCTACATAGATATGGAAACTGAATCTTGAATATCATATACTAGGGAAAGGTTGACCTGATCTGAAAGGACAAGGAAGAATGGAGAATAAAATATGATATAAAAGTTATGATAGATAGATGACAATTTGGAGGAAGATAACTGAAGGCAATGCATACAATAAGATAGTTAACACTACAGATGAAATTTTAGAACCTGAAGTTATGTCAACCAGGAAAAATTGATTTAGTCAAAATTTTTGTTCACAAAATAGTTTAATGTTTTATACATTTTTATTAATGCTGGAGCTGACAAGAGTTCATGTGAAAATTGAAGGTAATATTTAGTAAAGACTCATATGCATGTGGTCCGGATCTGTGTTTTGCATGAACTTATGGATATGGTTGGACAAAGGGATGAAAATCAAACAGATGAATAAAGTTCTTTATCTCTGGGATTTTAAAATATAAACTATTCAATGCAATTGATGTAAGAAAGTGTATGTGAGATATTTTCATCAAAAATAATACAGAATTATAATTAATTTTAAAAGACAGGTTTAAAATAAAAAAATGGGAGGGGGGATATATTACTGGCTTTGACACCAGTTTTAAAGTAGTGACACGTATCTAATACTTTAAATAATAAGGAAAAAACATAATAAAAAGTAGTTTAAAAAGCCAAACTATGAAAATGCAAGGATGAAAATAAAAGTAAAAACTGACAATTCTGAGGGAAATAGAGACAGTAATCTTACTTCTTTCTGTTTCATTTTAACATAATGGTACATCCCAATATACACTGAGCTGTGCAAGTAAAAAATTTGGCATTATCCTTCACTCTTTTTTTTTAATTAATTTTTTATACATATCTCCCCATTACCCCCCCTCCCTACCAGCCATACCCCTCCCCCCTACCCCCAGTGTCTATGTTCATTGGTTATGCTTATATACATGCATACAAGTCCTTTGATTGATCTCTTATTTACCTCACCTAACTTTAATCTTCCTGCTGTAATTTCACAGTCTGTTTGAAGCTTTACTGTCTCTGTATCTATCCTTTTGTTCGTCAGTTTATAATGTTCTTTATTATCCACAAATGAGTGAGATCATGTGATGCTTCTCCTTCATTGACTGGCTTATTGCACTAAGCATAAGGCTCTCCAGTTCCAAGCAGGTTGCTGCAAATGGTAAGAATTCCTTCTTTTTAATGGCAGCATAGAATTCCATTGTGTAGATGTACCACAGTTTTCTGATCCACTCATCTGCTGACGGGCACCTAGGCTGTTTCCAAATTGTGGCTATTGTAAATTGTGCTGCTATGAACATAGGGGTGCATAAATCCTTTCTGATTGGTGTTTGTGGTTTCTTAGGATACATTCCTAAGAGTGGGATTACAGGGTCAAATGGGAGATCCATTTTTAGTTTTTTGAGGAAACTCCACACTGTTCTCCACAGTGGCTGCACCAGTCTGCATTCCCACCACCAGTACACAAGGGTTCCTTTTTCTCCACATCCACGCAAACTCTTGTCCTTTGTTGATTTGTTGATGATTGCCATATTGACCAGTGTAAGATGGTATCGCATTGTGGTTTATTTGCATCTCTTGGATGATTAGTGACGTTGAACATGTTTTCATGTGTCTCTTGGCCTTCCTTCTGTCATCTTTCTAAAAGGTTCTGTTTAGGTCCGTTGCCCATTTTTTTATTGTAAATTTATCTTCCTTTTATTAAGTTGTATAAGTTGGCTGTAGATTTTGGAGATTAAACCTTTATCAGTGATATCATTTGCAAATATGTTCTCCCATACAGTGATCTTTCTTGTTGTTTTCTTGATTGTTTCTTTTGCTGTGCAAAAGCTTTTTAATTTGATGTAGTCCCATTTGTTTATTTTTTCTTTAGCTTCAATTGCCTTTGGAGCAGTATCAGTGAAGAAGTTCTTTAGGCATATATCTGAGATTGTGCTGCCTGTGGATTCCTGTAGTATTTTTATGGTTTCCCTTCTAGTATTTAAGTCCTATATCCATTTTGAGTTTAATTTTGTATTTGGTGTAAGTTGGTGATCCAGTTTCATTTTTTGCATGTATCTGTCCAATTTTCCCAACACCGTTTATTGAAGAAGCTATCAGGCTCCATTGAATGTTCATATCCCCTTTGCCAAATATTAGTGGAGCATAGTGGTTTGGGTGGATATCTGGGTTCTCTATTCTATTCCATTGGTCTATATGTCTGTTCTTGTGCCAGTACCAGGCTGTTTTGAGAACAGTTGCTTTATAGTATAGCTTGAAATCTGGTATTGAGATACCACCTACTTTATTCTTTCTCAGAATTGCTGTAGCTATTCGTTGTCTTTTTTTGTTCCAGATGAATCTATGAAGAATTCTTTCTAGGTCTGTGAAATATGTCGTTGGTATTTTAATGAGTAGTGCATTGAATCTATAGATTGCTTTGGGTAGTATGGACATTTTAATGATGTTGATTCTCCCAATCCATGTGCATGGTATGCTCTTCAATCTGTTAACATCTTCCTCTATCTCTTTTTTCATTGTCCCGTAGTTTTCTACATATAGGTCTTTTACCTCTTTAGTTAGGTTTATTCCTAGGTATCTTAATTTTTTTGGTGTGATGGTAAATGGGATTGCTTTTTGAGTCTCTCTTTCTGTAATTTCACTATTAGTGTATAGAAATGCCACAGACTTCTTAGCATTAATTTTGTATCCTGCTACATTGCCAAATTCATTAATTAAGTCAATTAGTTTTGGAATGGAGTCCTTTGGGTTTTTTATGTACAATATCATGTCATCTGCAAATAAGGACAGTTTTACTTCTTCTTTTCCAATTTGGATGCCTTTTATTTCTTATTCTTGTCTAATTGCAATGGCTAATACTTCCAGTACTATGTCGAACAGGAGAGGTGAGAGTGGGCATCCCTGTCTTGTTCCTGTTCTTAGGGGAAATGGTTTTAGTTTTTGCCCATTGAGTATGATGTTAGCTGTGGGTTTATCATATATGGCTTTTATGATTTTGAGATATGGTCCTTCTATTCCCACTTTGCTGAGAGTTTTTACCAAGAAATGGTGTTAGATTTTGTCAAATGCTTTCTCTGGAACAATTGATATGACTGTGATTTTTGTCTCTTAATTTGTTTATGTGGGGTATCACATTTATGGATTTGCGGATATTGTACCATCGATGCAGTCCTGGGATGAATCCTACTTGGTCATGGTGTATGATCTTTGTGATGTACTGCTGGACCCGATTTCCTAAAATTTTGTTGAGGATTTTGGATTCTATATTCATGAGAGATATTGGCCTATAATTCTCTTTCATTGTGTTGTCTTTATCTGGTTTTGGTATTATGGAGATGCTGGCTTTATATAAGGTGTTTGGAAGTTTTCCTTCTTGAATGTTTTTGAATAGTCTGAGAAAGATAGGTTTTAATTCTTCCTTGAATGTTTGGTAAAACTCTCCTGTGTAGCCATCTGGTCCCGGGCTTTTATTTGCTGGAAGCTTTTTGATGATTGCTTCAATTTCTTCCATAGTTATTGGACTATTGAGATGTTTAGATTCCTCCTCATTGAGTTTTGGAAGCTTATATTTTTTCTAGGAAAATGTCCATTTCTTTCAGGTTGTCCAGTTTGTTGGAATAGAGTTGTTCATAGTATTTTTTAACAATCCTTTGTATTTCCACAGGGTCTGTTGTTATTTCTCCTCTTTCATGTCTGATTTTGTTTATTTGGGTCTTCTCTCTTTGCTTCTTGGTGAGCCTGGGTAGAGGTCCATCAGTCTTGTTTATCCTTTCAAAGAACCAGCCTTGGTTTTGTTGATCTTTTGAATTGTTTCTTTGGTCTCCAAGTTGTTTATCTCCGCTCTGATCTTCACTATTTCCTACCTTCTGCTTACACTGGGCTTTTCTTGTTGCTCTTATTCTAGCTCTTTGAGTTGTAGGGTTAGGTAATTTATTACCTTTGTTTCCTGTTTTTTGCAATAGCATTGTAGGGCTATGAACTTCCCTCTCAAGACTGCTTTCACTGTGTCCCATAAATTTTGTATTGTTGTGTTGTCATTGTCATTTGTTGCCATGATGTTTTTTGTTTCTTCCTTGATCTCTCTTGTTACCCAGTCATTGTTTAATAGCATGTTGTTTAGTCTCCTTGCGTTTGATTTCTTTCTATTGTTTTTATTATAGTTGATTTCCAGTTTTATGCCACTGTGGTCTGAGAAAATGCTTGATATGATTTCTATCTTCTTGAATTTGAAGAGACTTTTCCTATGACCCAACAAATGATCTATCTTTGAAGATGACCCATGTGCACTGGAGAAGAATGTATATTCTGTGGCTTTGGGGTGAAATGTTCTGAAGATGTCAATTAATTCCATCTGGTCTAGTGTGTCATTTAGGATTGATGTTTCTTTGCTGATTTTTTGTTTAGAGGATTTGTCCAATGGTGACAGTGGGGTATTAAAGTCTCCTACTATGATTGTATTGCTGTCAATCTCTCCCTTAATATCCTCCAAGAGTTTTTTTATGTATTTAGGTGCTCCTATATTGGTTGCATATGTTTACCAGAGTTATTTCTTCTTGTTGGATTGTTCCCTTTAGTATTATGAAGTGGCCTTCTTTATCTCTTGTTATGTCCTTCACTTTGAGATCTAATTTGTCAGATATAAGTATTGCAACTCCAGCTTTTCTTTCATTTCCATTTGCCTGAAATACCATCTTCTATCCCTTCACCCTCAATCTGTGTGCATCTCTTTTCCTGAGTTGGGTTTCTTGCAGACAGCAGATATATGGATCATGTTTTCTTATCCAATCGGTTACTCTATGTATTTTGATTGGAGCATTTAATCCATTTACATTTGAAGTTATTATTGATAAGTACTTATCTGTTGCCATTTTTAGTCCTTACCCCCAAGTTCCTTCTTCACTTCCTCTTTCTTTTTATTACAGTAGACCCTTTAACATTTCTTGCATTGCTGGTTTGGTGGTAATATATTCTCTTAGTCATTTTTTGTCTGTGAAGCTTCTGATTTCACCTTCTATTTTGATTGAGTCTTGCAGGGTACAGTATTCTTGGATTCAGACCCTTCCTTTGCATGACTTTGTATATTTCATTACATTCCCTTTTGGCCTGATGAGTTTCTGTTGAGAAATCAGTAGCTAGTCTTATGGGGGTTCCTTTGTAGGTAACTTTCTGTTTCTTTCTGGCCGCTTTTAAGATTCTTACTTTGTCGTCAGTGTTTGCCAATTTAATTATAATGTGCCTTGGTGTCGGTTTGTTGGGGGTTAATTTTGCTTTGGACTCTGTGAGCTTCTTGGATTTGTGTAGGTTTTTTTCATTCCTATATTGGGGAAATTTTCTGTCATTATTTCTTCAAACAGGTTCTCTAATCCCTGTTCAGTTTCCACTCTTTCTGGAACCACAATTATGCGGATGTTGTTTTGTTTCATGTTATCCCAAAGTTCCCTTAGGCTCTCCTTTTGCTTTTTAACTTTTTTTTCTAGAAGCTGCTGTACTTGGGTATTTTTTTCTACCATGTCTTCTAGCTCACTGATGCAGTCCTCTCCTTCTTCTAGTCTACTTTTGATGCTTTCTATTGAGTTCTTTATAGCAGTGATATCATTTTTCATTTCTTCTTAATTATTCTGCATTTTTTTTAGGTTCTTCCTCATTTCTTCCTGCTTCTTTTTTATTTCTTCTTGCTGCTTCTGCATTTCTTCTTGCTTCTTCTTCATTTCCCCTTGGCTCTTCTTCATTTCCTCTTGGCTCTTACTCACAATGTCGAACTTGTCTTCCATTCTTTTCATCCACCTTGTGATCATTTCTCTGAACTCTTTCTCTGGCAGGCTTATTTCTGCTTCTATTTCATTCACTTCCTTTTCTGGTGATACCTGCCTATCTGTTGTACGCAGGCTGTTTCTTCTTCTGCCCATGGTTTTTCTTCTCTGGGTGTCCGGTTATGTAGTTTTCTCTCCTACGTTGACTCAAAGCACAAACTACAACACAACTCAGTACAGCACACAAGGCAATGAACAGAAATGTATTCATGATGTTATTAATCAACAATAAGGTGACAACCAATGAAAGACAAATTAGGGGAAAGTAGAGAAAGAGGAAGAGGAAATTGAGGGAAAAAGAAAGGAAAGAAGTGCCAAAATCAAATTGGGAGAGGGAGAAAAAGAAATAAATGAACTAAAAATAAAATATAATTAAATTTAAAAAAAATTAGAAGAAGAAAAAGAAAAGAGAAAGAGAAACAAAGTCAGAGAGAAAAGTAAGTGGATAAGAGGGAAAAGGGGAAAAAATATAGATATCAGGAGAAAACTCTAATAAAACAGTCACTACTTCCAATAAAGGCCAGCAACCAGTACCTAGAGATTAATAAAAACTGCAGATAACAACTGGTATAGAGGGAGGTGAGGGAAAAGAGAGGTAAAAAACAAAGCAAGCTAAAAGCAAAATAAAACAAGTAGAATACGCTAAGACAATCTCACAAAAAAGTTAAAAAAATTGATATAATCACTGTTCAGGCAAATAGTAACAAAAGGACATAGAGAAAAAAAAGAAAAAAAAACAAGTTTTTGACTAGTGAAGACAAGAGGAGAGAGGTTTGTATGGACTTTTAGTAGGGGATTTGAAATTAGATATATAAGTGGGGTGAAATTTTAACCAGGTAAAGAGAAAAATAGAGGGAAACTAAAGTTGGAAAAGGGAAAGAGAAACAAGACAGCAAAATGGGGAAAGTTTGGAGGAAAGTGTTGGCATAAAGGTAGAGTTGAGTTGGAGTAAAATTATGCTAAAGATGAAAATAGAATGTCCAAAAAGGTAAAATAGTACTAGTAATTAATAATACTAGTTGAAAACAAAAATGTAATAATCAAAAAGATAAAATCAACTGAGGCAGAAAGAAAAAAATAGTCTTTTAATTAAAATAAGTACAAATGAAAAATAAAAAAATAAAATAAAATAAAAATAAAAAAAAAGAAAAAAACAAAAAAAAAAATAGAGTGGTCATTCACTTCCACTATTATTCTGCTTGGCACTCCTGTTTCCCAGTAGGGAAGGTATTGCAGTTCCCTGTGTTGTACTGATGACGTTTTAATCTCTTTATTCTTTTGTTGTTATGGGAGAGTCAATTTGTGCCTCATCTACTGGGTGGCAGTGTTTTGGAATTGATCTGTGAGACAGAGCACAGGACCTCTCTAGGCTGTGCTCAGATCCTGTTACTCTGTGGTTCTCAAAGCTAGTTTGTGGGGATTTTGCAGCTGGGACACTGTAATAACTCCCAGGCTGTCCCTCTGCCCTAGATAAAAACAAGTCATTTTCCAGAGCTCCCCTCTGTCAACAGCTCCCAGAGTTTGCCTCCACACTTAGAGATCATTCCCTGCCCACCTCTGCGGACCTCTCCAGAGACAGCTTTCCTGCAGCCTGGCTCCCACAGCGTGTGCGACTCTGTTCTGAAGGGCAGGAGACCTCATCTTATCCCAGGCGAAATCTGACCTTTCCGTGTGCCGTGTGGATCTCTGAATCTGCCGCTTGTCTGTGCTAATTGGAGATCGGTGTTCTGGGTCCCAGGCTGTTCCATGAGTGCTTCAGCCTCAACTTTCAGACCACGTAGACATCCACCTCCCTCTGCAAGATGGCGTGGTCTCCGCGTTCAAGCTGGTGGCTCAGACCAACAAAAACCCCGTGGCAGTGGGGCTGCCTGGCCAGGAGAGCCCCGTCCAGCAGTTCTCTGCCTTCTACTGGAGGATAACTGACTCTTAACTTGCCAGGAAACACTCCCCGTGGGACTCTCAGCTGCTCTCTCTCCCTCCGCACAGCGACAAAGCTCCAGACGCGTCCATCTATTCCACCGCCATTTTCCAAAACCCACTATCCTTCACTCGTAATTCTCATTCTATTGGTCATGGAATCCTGTCACTTCTACTTTCTTAATAGCTCTAAATTTCATCAAAACATCTCAATTATCAATTCTAGTCTTTCAGGTTTTTCATCATTTCTTACTCATGTGCCTGTAATGCCTAGTCTTTCACTTCATTTGTTCTCCTTTAAATTTATTTTTCACATTGTGCTTAGTGAACTCCTTCTAAAATGATATTCTAATAGTTTAACTCTCTGCTTGCATCTTTCAAGAGGTCCTTTTTTGATGAGGCATTTATGACCTATCATAACTTAAACATGTGTACTTCTTCAAATATATAGCTACACCATCTAGAACACATAGTTCCTAAGAGTAGTAAGGAAAGAGTGAATGTGGAGAATGAACACCTAGTTTATATGTTCAGGACCATTGGTGATATATCACTTCCCCTCATATTTCATCGATGGAAAATTTATCACAAAGCCCTTTTAGATGCAATATTGTGATCAACGAAACATTTCAATATTCTAGGCCCACAGCTATACTATATTTCCTAACTAACAACATCACCAGTAATATAAAACAGTTTGGTGACAACTTGATATTTTCTCTAGCCCAATGCCAAAATTTTAGTTTACAATGAGAAATTACTTTCCAGGAATGGGAACATATATATTTGCATGATTAACATATTTTCTCCTTATAACTAATATGTAATAAAATATTAATAATTATTTAGAAAATTCCATTGTGATTGAGGAAATGAGGAAGGGAAATTCGATTAATGAAATCTAGTGGGACTAAAATAACTTTATAATGTAGAGCAGTGGTTCTCAACCTGTGGATTGTGACCTGTTTTCTGATGGTCTTAGGCTCTACAGCAGTGACCCACAGGTTGAGAACCACTAGCAAGGTCACCTAAGACCATCAGAAAATACAGATATTTACATTACGATTCACCACAACACGAGGGACTGTATTAAATGGTCGCAGCATTAGAAAGGTTGAGAACCACTGATGTAGAGAGAAGTAATTTTTCCAGTAGAACCAGAGAAATTTAAAGGCTGATAAAAAAGAATTCTTTACTGTATGGAGCTTCAAGGTGTCACAGTCTGAGTGGACCTTTGTGAACCTTCTTTATCTTTGCTTCTTTTATAGACCAATACTACCCTATCTTCATCCTCAGTGCTGTGATTTAGCCTTTTTTGAATATGATAATACATTTAATAATTTTATAGTAAAATATTGGTGTCCTAGGACCAACTCTTGTAAGATAATTGTGTATAAGTATGACCTTATGTTCACTTTAGGGGTCAAGTCTCCAAAGATTATCTTCTATTTTTAATTCCAAGGTTTTAAAGATTCTACTTTATGGACCCCATAGATTGAAAAGCTAAAAAAAATGCTTTAGTGACAGAATAAGGTCTCCAGCTATGGTGTGCAAATCTGTTGAGAGAATTTTTGGAGTATTAAGAGCTCACTTGAACCTCCAAATCATTTTATCTATATTGGTCTACTCCAGACAATTATGTTGAGAATTTTTAGTCATCGATGGAAATAGGAAACAAAAAATAAAACAGTTCAATTAGAGGTGGAAGAGTTTTATACCACAAACACAAAAATGGAATAAAAAGGAAAACAAAGAGGTTAAATATATTAGCAGGCAAATATTATCCATATTTATTAAGGAAAGCAAAAAATAGAGAAATATGATTTTTGGATATAGTAAAAAAAAGGTATTAATGATAACTGAGATGGTCTTTGTGTTATCAGAAGAGAGAGCAATGATCAATGGAAACCAACATAGCTTCACTAAAACTAAATAATGTCGAATTAATTTCATTTTCTACTTGGGTGTTTCCCTAGGAAGACTGATCAAATGAAATTACAAAAAAAAATAATCTAGCCTTCTTATCATTTTAGAGAGCCTCTCAAATTATTTTTTTGGACAAAATAAAAAAAATGTATATTAAGGATAGTATGTTATATGGATTTAAAAATTGGCATAGTCAATTAAATATTTATGTTAGAAGGATGATACAGAGGTTTCTACTTTCTCTGTTTCCACTTCTATTCTAATCAATGTTTTAATTAATTATTGGAATGAAGACATGAGAAGCATTCAGTTTACTAATTGAGCATGCCTCTAATTCAATGACTCAAATATTTATTAGGTACCTATTTTGTTTCTGGTATTGTGCAGGGAGAAAAAAGCCAGTAGATTGACTGCATGTGAAGGTTATCAAGGAATTTTAAGTTATTATGAAATCAATGTAAATATCTGAGTGGCTGTTAAAACAAGAAAATATAACCTGCCTAAGTAGAAGGCAAGAGAACAGGAACACGAAAGGTAGACTGGAGTCAGACTACTTGAGGTTTTATATGGTCTCTTACTACTTCTTTGCTGTGTGACTATATAAATTAATTTCATAAGCTTCAGTTTTCCTATCTCTAAAATGGGCTAATATCTACTTCATGTACCTTTGTGAGAATTAAATGAAATGAACCATATAAAGTATTAAGTATCATGCATAGAACAAGCTATTACTCAGTAAAAATTTGTAGTTAATCTTGGTTTCCTATATATATTAAGAGATAAACATACTATAGTAAGAGTCCTGAGGCTTGTCTCCCAATCTTGACTCTTCCTGTTACTGTTACAGACTGTGACACTTTTAATCTATCACTAGGTAATTATTGTTAGTTCTGGGTATTTTATTTTATTAAAAGTATTTAAAAATGCAATCCATCTAGAGAAGGGAAACTGAGATGATAATAGATCTAGAAACTATGGCATAAAAGAAGTATTTTGAAATATGCAAATTAATTAATTAATGCCTTGCTTTGTTCCAAAAAGTAACTTTAAATTACTGACAAAAAATGCATACAGTGTAATAAGATAAAAATAGCTAAAGCGGTTGAGGCAAAAGAGAAAGAATAAAAGGGAACAGGGATTAATAAATGAGTCACAGTTGCATTAAAAGATGAAGCAGGGAAGATTTAAGACCAGGATAACACATAATCATCATTGGAAATTGCTTCCTTTACTTTGACCTTTATCTCCTAACTTTCCAATTCACTTGCAAAAATGCCCCCACAGTCATAATCCTTTGACCCCTTGAAATATGCCATTCTTTTATCCCACAACTTGCAAGCTATCAGCCTCTTTATTTCCCTATTTTATAGCTTAGATTGTGTGGTTTTTATTACAATTATTCACTTTTTAATCTGTCGGTCATACTCCAAAGCCAAACCAAAACCCTGGATAGACCACAGTATTTGTTCTTCCCTATCCTGCAAAGGCAGTTTCCCAACCAAGTAGACCAGCCACACTTGAAATCAATGATTATTAATTCTATACTATACTTCATTAGCTTGATATTTCCTCTTAACTATTTCATACCTACTCATCTATTATTAAAACTCTCTCGTTCCCTTTCTACTCTTAATTTCCTCATATGTAACATAGGGAATCCCAAATTCCTTATCTTCCTACCACCTGATCTACAATGACACCTTTCCTAAAACTCCACTGTCTTTGTTCTTCATGTAAAGATGAAGGAATAACCTAACTGGTTTGGCTCAGTGGATAGTGTTGACCTGCAGACTCAAGGGTCCCAGGTTCGATTCCAGTCAAGGGCATGTACCTTGGTAGTGGGCATATCCCTAGTAGGGGGTGTGCAAGAGGTAGCTGATCAATGTTTCTTTCTCTTCAATATTTCTAACTCTCTATCCCTCTCCCTTCTTCTCTGTAAAAATTCAATAAAATATATATTTTTAAAAAGATGAAGAAATGCATTGACCTCTGTCAGGAACTCAGTTCCTTTATCCTGCTCCACTAAGCCAACTGTTGAGTCCAAGTCCCTTTGTCAGGGGCTGGATCTCCTTAAATGCTACATGATAGACAGAGAAGCAATGAGAATTGTAGATATATAAGAAAGTCTTTATTAAAGAAGCCAGTGGCCACATAGCCATTGCTAACAAGGAGTCATTAGAAAAAAATAGTTCTTCAAAATAGAGTCCCATACAGTAGACACACTGGCTAGGTAACAATATATATTTCCCACATAGCAGCAGCCTGCTAATAAATAATAACTCTTCCCCATGATATAGCCCCACATACCACAGTCTGCCTTACATAGGGGCAGCTACATCAAGCAGCCACACAGTGCTGGAGGTCAGTAATAACTTTATACTACTCAGCCAAAAGAGGCTTCTTGCCAAATAATGACCTCAGTCTTTTGGGTCATAGACGGGAAAGCTCACATAGTGTACATACAGATTATGGTGGCTTTGCTCTTGTACCTGTGCATAGACTTTGGACACCCTTATTAAGATTACCATATTCAGAGTGGCCTTGAACAACTGGCATTGGGCTTGAACATCTGGCATATTTTGAATAAGGCCTCTATACTCTAATTGGCCTTGAGCATCCAGCATACACTGACTAGGGTCCCCAAAGCCTCCTATTAAAATTCAGTTTCTTCATGTGTGCTCTGGGTTCCAATTCTTTCCCATCATCTCATGCCTATGGCTATAATTTCTTTTCAATACATAAAAATATCTCTCCTCCATGCCCAACCCATAGAAAGTCACAGTTTGATTGCCAGTTAGGGCACATGCCCAGGTTGTGGACTTGATTTCCAGTAGGAATTGTGCAAGAGACAGCTTATGGATGATTCTCTCTCATCATTGGTGTTTCAATCTCTCTCTCCCTCTCTTTGAAATATATATGTATATATTCTATCTAATAAAAGAGTAATATGAAAATTGACTGCACCTCTGCTATACCCACAACCCATGACCACATGCCATGCCCACAAGCCAATCAGAGTGAATATGCAAATTAACCCAATCAAGATGGCTACTGTCACAGAGAGAGCACGGGAGAGGCTTGGATTACTCTTGGTGATGGAGGAAGCCAAGCTTTCCACAAACCCCAGCAGGCGCTTAAGGCAACAAAGTTTCAATGGCTGTGGGAGCAGAAGACTTGGTTCTGCTCCAGGCTATAAAGTTTCAATTGAAGAAGATAAATAAATCCCAGATACAAGGGCCTCTGCTTGGGTCACCCCGGGGGTGTGGCTGGCTTGCAAACCACTGCAGGCCCCTCACCCAGGCCACCCCATCCCCCAAAGGAACACTCACCCTGATCCAGGACACTCTTCAGGGAAAACCAGATGGCCCCCACCCATGCACCAGGCATCTATACTATCTAATAAAAAAGTGATATGCAGATTTACCATCACTCCAACACACAAGATGACTGCCCACATGTGGTCAAAAGATCCTGACCCCATGTGGACACAAAATGGCCATCACAAGATGGCCAGCAGAGGAGGGCAATTGGGAGGGACCAAGCCTGCAAGAGAGGACAGTTGGGGGTGATCAAGACTGCAGGGGAGGGAAGTTGGGGGTGACCAAGCCTACAGAAAAGGGCAGCTGGGGGGACCTAGATCTGCAGAGAAGGGCAGTTAGGGTTGCACAGGGGAAGTCAGTTAGGGGTGACCAAGCCCAAAGGGGAGGGCAGTTAGGGGAAAACAGGCTGGCAGGGGAGCAATTAGGCATCAATCAAGCTTGCAGGGGATTGGCTAGGGGGTGATTGAGCTGGCAGGCAGAAGCAGTTAGGGGCAATCAGGAAGGCAGGTGGTCAAGCAGTTGGAAGCCAGCAGTCCTAGATTGTGAGAGGGGTGTCTGACTGTCCTGATCTAGGTAGGATCAGGCCTAAATGGGCAGCCAGACATCCCTCAAGGGATCCCAGATTGGAGAGGGAGCATGGTGGACTGAAGGACACCCCTTCCCCACTGTGCACAAATTTTGTATACTGAGCCTCTAGTATATATATATATCTTACGTAATAAAAGAGAAACATGCAAATTAACCATCACTCCACTACACCCACAGCTAACCAAAGTGAGTATGCAAATAACCCAACAAAAATGGAGGTTAATTTGCATATGCAGGTGCAGAGCAGTGTGAAGCCTGCTTTGAGGGAAAATGGGGGGTGGCAGAGGGAGCTACTGGAGTGGTGCTCCAGACAGAAGCAAGGGTGTTGCCAGCTCTGGGATGCCAGGTGGCTTGGGAATGGGGACTTGCCAGCTCCCAGGTGGCTGGGGAGCAGGGACTTGCTGGCTCCCAAGAGGCTGGCAGTGAAGCCAGGGGTCTATTCTTGCATGAATATTATGCATCTCTATATCTCTAGTATATAGAGATATACTAGAGGCCCGATGCATGAAAATTTATGTAAAAATGGGCTTTCCTTCCCCTGGCTGCTGGCAACACCTTCACTTTGACTGGAGCCATCTTTGCACCTTCCCACCTGTCCAGAGACCAGAGCAAAGTGAGGTGTTGTGGAATCATTGCCCCAGGCCCCTTGGTGCCCATGTATGCAAAGTAATCCACCATCTCTGTTGGGTTAATTTGCATACTCACTCCTGATTGGCTGGCGGGCATCATGAAGGTATGGTTAATTAACATGTTACTCTTTTATTAGGTAGAAGAAGAATATATATAAAATCCCTTTTTCTATAGGATATTTCCATCAACATGAAATGAATTTTAGTGCCTCATATTCTTAAAAAAAAATCCTCCACAGATGAATAACCATTTTCAGATATTCTTCTACTTCTAAAATCATTCTCAATAGTCGAATTCTCTAACACATGCTTCTTTATACCTTATGTGTTACCCCTCTTGGCCCAGATTCTACCATCTGCACTTTTTAAAAATTTCCAAGAGCCTCTCTATTACAAATTCAGTAAAAACTTACTTTTCTGCATTCTTACTGGGTATCTCAACATTTGGCAGATTTGACCACAAATTTTGGAAATAGTAATTCTTATATTATACCATTTTTTCATATTCTCCCTTTCTCATGTTGATCCTTCTAGTCTCCTTCATTGACTCTGCTCCTAACTTGATTCCTATATTTTAATGTTGTCTAAGGCTCAATGTTAAGTTCTCATTTGCATTTTTCTATATGCTTTCACTAAAATATTATGTATTTATATATAATGTCTTTAAATGTCATTTATTTTGTGATGATTCACAAATTTATATCTCCAGCACAGATATTACTCTTGAACTTAAGTCATACATACCTGGTTGTCTACTTCATATCTCTATTAGGACATCCAATTGCAAAAAAACTTAATTTTCTATATTTTAATTTTCCATTTCCACTCACCATACCAACCCTTTGAACCCTGTGTTTGTGCCAATCACTCAGGAAATGGATCTCATGGATCACTCTTTATTCTGCTCTTTATCTCATATTTTACTCTGTTCTAGCAGCAAATTCAAATTAAATACTTAATCTGGACACACACACACACACACACACACACTCACACACAATTAGGCTTCCAGATAAGTATACAAACTCTTGTCTGGAGATCCCTGAGTTGTAGCAAGGCAATGGGAGAGCACATCCACAGCCCCCGCCCCTGCAAGCACTCCATAGCCTCTAGATGTGGGCCAAAACTACAGCCTACCCCTCCGGCAGATGCTCCAAGACAAGCATGTAGGCCCCTTTCTGGAAACATTGGGGTTATGTTTCAATCTGTTGTCTGCAGTACTGTGGAGATGGGACCTGACATGAACTGTCTCTCCATGGGTCCCAGGAATATAAACCTCCAACCACAGAGCCAGGTCAAAGGACATCTCCTGGACAGATGCTGCAAAGACCAGAGCACCAGAAGTAAAACCTAGGACACTAAATGTGTGTAAAAGCTCTTCTCTGAGAGATAATTACACTTTCAAGTGAGTCTGAGGTAAAGTGTAGTGATGGTAGTCCTCCCCTCTCCCTTATTTATTATTAAAAATAAATAAATAAATAAATAAATAAATAAATAAATAAATAAATAAATAAGGTGCCCACCAGCTGGAGAAAGGCAGAGAAAAAGCACAAAGATGGAGCCTGCTAGTCTTCATTTCTGGGGAGCACCCAGTAGGCCCCAAAATGTGTATCAGATCAGATGCCTGACCCTCAGGCAGATGTTCCAAGACAAGCAGATGAGGTTCTACCACATCTGGCTCTTTCCCTGCCAGCCCCTCCACTGGATCCTTCCCTGCAGGCCCCTAGGGCAAGTGAGTTTGAGAGTGATAGCCCTTAAAGAGTGTTTTTTAGTTTGCTGTAGACTGTGGGTCTCATGGACGGGAGCCCTGTTGGTTTCAAAGCTAGCTATTTGGGGACTTGTCTGTTAGATGCAGATTTTAACGTTGGGAGTGTGTGATGTAGGTTCAAACCCTTTGCTCTTCAAGGAGAAGCTCTAGGCCTTGAGTTTCCTGCCAACTCTGGGTAGCTGCCCTGGGGTTAGAGTTTATGGTGAGATTGTGTCTCAGCCATTTCTATCTGCCTTCTCTTATATCCTGATTCAGGGGTCTTTAATTAGGTGTGTTTGTGGGAAGAGGTTAGTTAGGATCCTCATGTCATAATATTAAACTAAAACCTAATCCTTCTCATAAAAAGTTGCGCAGAAGGACAGACTAGTGATCTTCTCCCAAGATAGGCTTTCTGCCACAATTACCCTCAGGTGATAGTGTTCTTGGGACAGTTATATTTACATTAGAGGCACGGTACACAAAATTTATGCACTCAGGGAGTGGGGGGAGGTGCCCCTCAGCCCAGCCTGTACCCTCTCATAGTCTAGGAGCCACTCAGTTCTCTGAATGGGCCTAAGCTGGCAATCAGACATCCTTAGTGCTGCTATGGAGGCAGGAGAGGCTCCCACCACCACCACTGTGCTTGCCATGAGCCCAGCTTCTGGCTGAGTGGTGCTCCCCTATGTGAGTGCACTGACCATCAATGGGTAGCTCCTGCATTGATCATGTGCCCCATGGTGGTCAGTGCTCATCATAGTGAGTGTTTGAGTGGCCTTAGCATATCATTAGCATATTAGGCTTTGATTGGTTGAACGGACGACTGGACAACCTAACACTTAGCATATTAAGATTTTATTATATAGGATGCAAAGAAAAAGATTCTATCTGTGAAATTGAAAATGGTTTTTAGAAAGTATTCTACCAATATAATGTCAAGAAAAAATTATGACTTTGGATGGTTTTGAAAGAAATAGAAATATTCTAATAGATTTGCTGAAACTTTTGATAAAAGATATGCATTTGAATATGTATTTTAAAATCCAAGAGAAAATCACAGACAAGATAACAGGATATATAAATTTCAAATTAGAGATGAAAATAAACTAAAAAGAGCAATACTAATAAAACTATATTGTACTGGAAAAAAATAGACTCTCAAGTTCAGCAAAGAAAATAGGTTAATAAATCTATAATTGTTTTACTATATCTATATCTAAAATAAAAGACACAAAATGGTTGAGAATAAGAGATTGTCAAAAATATATGTATCAAAGTTCAAACAAATTGACCTAAGAGAGTGAATTTTAAATCAGGCACAACAAATAACAAGGCAAAACATTGTTATATGAAAAAAAAAACATTTCTGTGTTTGTATGTATTTTTAATACATATATTTTTATTGACTTCAGAGAGGAAGTAAGAGGGAGGGAGAAATAGAAACATCAATGATCAGTTGCCTCCTGCACGCCCCACAATGGTGATTGAGCAACCTTAACCTGTGACATTCTAGTTCCTGGGTCAATGCTCAACCACTGAGCCATGCCAGCTGAAGTACTTTTTAGTATATTTAAAGAGAGAGAGAGAGAGAGAGAGAGAGAGAGAGAGAGAGAGAGATAGGGAAAGAGAGACAGTAGTCTTCCCTTATATGCAGGGGATACATTCTAAGATCACCAGTAAATGCCTAGGAGTCAGAGAGATAGAGATAAAAACTAAAAGGAAAGAGACAGAGACACAGAGAAAGATAAATGTAACAAATAGCATTGCTGATTCTGCCCATTTTTTCATAATGCATATATTCCTAAAAAGAGCCTGAGACTTAGTTTTAGTTGTCCATTTCTTCTCAATGTGTATATCACTAGGATAAATATTTTTCTATCATTTATTTATTTATTTTAATTTATTTATTGTTAAGAATATTACAGATATCCCCCAATTTTACCTCCTTTGCCCTCTTCCACCCATTTCATCCCAACTTAGACTTTCACCTCTGTATTGCCTATGTCTCTGTGCTATGATTAATTTGTACTTTTAAAGACACATTTTAAAATAGAAAATAGAAGATGGATTCTAAATGCAAACCTCTGACTTTATTTTGTGCTAGACAAAAGATCCATTGATCTGTTCCAGTATTGTTCTGTAGGTGGCCAAACGGGAACATTTTATTATTTTATTTTTATTTTTTAAATAAATCTTTATTGTCCAAATTATTACAATTATTCCTCTCCCCCTGCCATAGATCTCTCCCCCACCTGGTTCCCACTCCACCCTCTGCCCTTACCTCACCCATTGTCCTTTTCCATAGGTACACAATTTTTGTCCAGTCTCCTCCTGCACCCCCACATCTCCTTCCCCCAAGAATTATCAGTCCACTCCATTTCTATGTCCCTGATTCTATTATATTCACCAGTTCATTCTGTTTTTCAGATTTTTTATTAATTTGATTTTTAGATTCACTTGTTGATAGATATGTATTTGTTGTGACTTTGTTGATCATAATTTTAACTTTATCTTTATCTTCTTCTTCCTCTTCAGCATTCCATATAATACTGATTAGGTGGTGATGAACTCCTTTAGCATTTTCTTATCTGTGAAGCTCTTTATCTGACCTTCAATTCTAAATGATAGCTTTTATTGCTATTCATCACTTTGAATATTTCTTGTCACTCCCTGCCGGTCTGCATAGTTTCTGTTGAAAAATCAGCTGACAGTCATATAGGTACTCTCTTGTAGGTAACTAACTGTTTTTCTCTTGCTGCTTTTAAAATTCTCTTTTTATCTATTACCCTTGAAATTTTAATTATGGTGTGTCTTGGTGTGGTCCTCTTTGGATTCTTTTTGTTTGGGGTTCTCTCTGATTCCTGGGCTTGTAAGTCTATTTCTTTCACCAGGTAGGGGAAGTTTTCTGTCATTATTTCTTCAAGTAAGTTTTCAATATCTTGCTCTCTCTATTCTTCTGGCACCCCTATAATTTGGATGTTGGTATGCTTGAAGTTGTACCAGAGGGTCCTTGCATTATCTTCATATATTTGGGTTTTTTTTTCTAGTTGGGTGTTTTTTGCTTCTTTGTATTTCAAATTTTTGATTCTTGAGATCCTCTAGTCTGCTGTTGGATTTCTGTATGTTATTCTTTATTTCAGTCAGTGTATGCTTAATTTCTAATTAGTCCTTTTCATATCCTTGAGGGTGTCATGATATTTTTTGGAGGTTTCTAGAAGATTCTTGAGTAACCTTATAACCATGGTTTTGAACTCTTTGCTTTCCTTCATTTCTTTCTTTTGTGACCTGTTTCTTTGTCTCACATTTTTGTTGCTTCCTTGTGGTTTTGTGTGCTAGGTGTCCAATGGGCCCAATGTCTGAGCCTCCCTATTTACCTGAGATGGACACTCTTGGTGCATCCCTTTGTGGGTGTGTGCACAGTCTTGTTGTAGGTAAGTCTTGATTGCTGTTGGTATTGCTGGGAGGAATTAACCTTCAGGACAATTGACTGAGAGGACCAGTTATGTCTATAATGGGAGAACATCTGTGCTGGAGACACCCTTATGGAGCAGGACTTGCTTCTGGGGGGCTTTTGTGCTCACTGAGTCTACCCCCTGAGTGTCTCTTATGGATGTGAAGAGTTGTAATCTGGATAGTCTCACTCTGACCACTGGCTACACTGGCTCTTGGATCTCCAAGGAGGTGTAAAGTCATCCCATGCCTAAGGCCACCCAGCAGGAGCTACAGAGAGATGTGCATATTCTTCCTCTTTGTTTGGGGTTTGGAGGTGCTGAGATGAGGCCCCTCTGTGAAGCAATGCAAATTGCTGTGGAGCCTTGGGCCTTCTTTTGGAAATTCTGGGGCTTTCTGACCCAGCTGCAGTTTGACAGGTTTTTAGGCAGAGAAAGCCCAGGCCATTCATATGCAAAAGCCTCTGTGCACAACTTGAGTGTGGTTGTAAATTAGGTGGAGCAGAGTCTCATGGAATCATCAGGATGGAGCAAACAGCAATGGCTACCAATTAGTCTTGCCCTGAATAGGTCCCCAGGTCTCTGTATCCTGCTGCATTGTGCAAGAACAATGATTGCTGCAAGCACCTCTGAGAGAAAACCACCCTTGTGTTCTGTCCTAATACCAGACAGTCTAGTTTCTCTCTGTATGGGTCTGTGTCTCCAGAGTCTCACCTGGAACTGGAGTTCAGAGCAGTTGGGAGCTTGTATCTCCTTCCTGATTGTAAAAGACAACAGTGTACCCATTTGTGTATCTGTGAAATCAAGGAGGAAAGAAAGCAGTAAGACATGAGATTGAGGACCAATTACATATAGAATATTTTAGGCTGAGATACTGGGTTTAAATTTGTTCTAAGGTTGTGGAAGACATTGGAGGGTTTTAGGCGTAAAATACTGTACTTTTATTTATCCTATGTAGAGATTACGTAATGTGAAGCAAGAACATCAGTCAGGAGGCAATTGCAGTAGTTGAGAATAGAACTATTGTAGTCAAAAAAAGAAAAGAAGTGTATAGATTAAAAACATATTTTGGAGATAGAGTCAAGAATAATTTATGATGAATCAGATGAGGGAAAAGCAGTGAGGAAAGGAAAAATCAAGTATGACTTAGATGGGGCTCTGGCCATTGTTGCTTGCTCAGTGTTTAGAGCATTGGCCTGTGCATGGAAGGGTTTTGGGTTTGATTCTGGTCAAACATGTGCCTGGATTGCAAATTCAATCTCAGCTAGGTCCGAGTGTGTGTGGGGAGGCAACCAGTTGATGTGTATGACTGAGATGGGAAAGGTTTTTGGAAAAAAAGATTCTTTTGGTATTGATATGTTTATGACATCTAACAGATACAGAAATTACTATGTGAAGTAGATTTTGCAAATATGAATATGAAGTATACTGGAGAGATATGGATTGAAATATACAAACCATTGCAGGTATTTAATACATGCTGATAAATGAAAAGATTTATGGATACCTTTCTTCATGACGATCGCAGATCAAGCAGCTCACCCTTTATCTAAGTTTTCATTTTCTGTGGATTTAGATGCCTATTGTGAGCTGTAGTTCATAAATGTTAAATAAAACAAATCCAGAGATAAACAATTTATAAAAGTTAAATTGTGTGCTGTTCTGAGTAGCAGTGATGAGATTTGCTACTCTCTCCATCCACCCAGGACCTGAATCACCCTTTTGGCAACATTGTGTGTACTCAATGCTCATTAGTTACTTAGTAGTTGTCTGGGTTGCCAGATAGGTTGTACTAATATTATAATGTCTGTGTTCAAATAGATCTTATTTTACTTAATAATAGCCCCAAGTGTCAGAGCTGGCAACTTGGATATGCCAAAGAGAAGCCATAAGTGCTTATGTATAGGAAAGTTGAATATGTATAGGAAAAATCATGGTATAGGTAAGGTTTGGTATTACTTACTGTTTCAGGTATCCACTGGTGGTCTTAGAATGTATCCTCTGCATACAAGGGGAAACTATTGTACCTTATAACTGCTAGAAAACAATTGAAGTGTTTTGATACCTGTTAACAAATATCAAAATTATCTGTTTGATATTTGTTAGTCTGTTACTAACTTGGTCTGTTGTGTGATAACCTGTTTTCAATTATTTTAACATTCAGGACTTCTCTACCCTTGGGTTCTGTCTGAATGAAAAACACTTTCTAGAAGCCTAGAAAAGAAGTGCTGCTATATCAATAGCTGGGCAAATCTTTCACAAGTTTTGAGTTAGAGCTGTGATAATAGCTTAATTGGAGAACACATCTGAAGGCACGAGAACCAAACACAACTTCTTGTTTGTGTCCTTTCCTTGAACTTACCACTAAAATGGTTGGCATTGTGTCCCAGTCCTCTTCGGTTATTTATTAAAAAAAAAATGAAGAGAGGAGGCTGGTCAGAAGAGAAGGCATTATAGAGTTGTTCTTCCTAGATATAATCTGAAAACTGCATGTGGCTCATGATTTCCAAGACATTAGTAGTAAAACACCCCTCCCTACCTAATAGCACCTCAGGCATTGGCACCTCATGTTAGTAATAAATCCTGCCTTGGAGAGGAACCGATACAGGCTATGAGCAGAGGTTTAGAAATGAGGAGAAAGGGACCTGATGAGACTTCCTCTCTTGCAGGTAGAATATTTTTAAAATATATTTTTCTGATTCTATAATAAAAGAGTAGCAAGAGAATCAAAGGAATTAAAGCTCAACCAGTTTCAAATAAAAACGCTAGGAAATACTTTTTAAAGCAATGTATAATTAACCTGTCAAATGCTATACCTCACACATTATTCAAGCAAACAGCTTGGAAATATTCCATCGACAATGGAATGTAAACTGTTTTCTTGAGAAAGACTGCTTATAACCATTCTTCTAATGCTCTACCTGTATTATGTATTTCTGTTGTGACAAATCCTCGATCTTTAAGAAATATGAATAGCATTTGTAGTTACATTAGCATAGATGAGATTAAAAGGATTATCAATCCCTGTTTCTTATGACATATGTTTGTTATCATCTTTTATAATGATAAAAGTGATAAAGATAATTCTATAGAACACTCATTTAGTATGGAGAGGAGTGGCCAAGGGTGAGCAATATGAAATATTTTTCTTTCCAACAAAAGATTCTCTTGACGTTTGTGATTCTCATTTTTAAGAATCTTGGAAGATGCTTCAAAATGAAATCCAAAGCATAAATGAACCGACATAAATCTTTTCAGGGCAAAAAGACAGGTATTGGACAGAATCTTACATATTCAAACACCCTCACACAAATAATTCCCTTAATATGATGCATATGCCTCTTTATGATCTTCCTGTTTCATGTTGGTCTCATTTCATGTTGCAGACAAAGTATAGTACTCACAGATCTTTCCAATCCAGCCACTCTTTGTCCAATATTCTTTGAATATGCCCCCTAAAAATGCCTTGTATAGGCCCACAATACCATCCTTGCCCCCGTCACTGTCTATACATTCCATTGTGTTTGGCTAAATCCTGATTTTTTATGAAGATTCCAAAGCTCATTATCAGATCTTCCTCCTGATTTTTCCCGAATAAAGAGCCTTCCAGCATATGCCTTTGTATGCTATATTTCTTCAGTTATCCCGAATACACTCTGTAGAGCTACATTGACTTAACGTGTCTGTCTCTATCAGTTGAGATTGTATTTTCTAGGATATTTTCTTTTTTTAATCTTCATCCAAGGATATTTTTCTCATTGATTTTCACACAAAGTGCAAGGGAGGAAGGAGAAGAGAGAGAGAAACATCCAGGTGAGAGATACACATCGATTGGTTGCCATTCACTTGTACCCTTGCAGGGACTGAGGAGTGCCCTTGACCAGGAATCGACCATAGGATCCATTGGACAGTGGGCCAATTCTCTAATCCCTGAGCCAAATCAGCCAGGTCTAGAATATGCTCTTGATATTTCTGGAACCTCACACAAAGTTGGTCACATGGTAGACACTCAAGAAGTATTGTTGAATGAATGAATGCATGTGCATACCATGTTATTTTTAGAAATCTCTCTTAAGGAAAACAACAACAACAATAACTCTTTTGTGAGGGGTGTGAAGTACAGCATAAAGAATATAGTAAATAGCTCCACCAGTGTGGCATAGTGGTTGAGTGTCGACCCATGAACCAGAAGGTCACAGCTAGATTTCTTGTAAGGGCACATGCCCAGGTGTCAGGCTCCATCTCCAGTAGAGGCTTGCAGGAGGCAGCTGATTGATTATTTTCTATCATTCTTGATGTTTCTCTCTCTCTCTTCCTCTCCTTTCATCTCTCTGAAAACAATAAAAACATAGAAAATTTTTTAAAAGAATGCAATAAATAATATTTAATAACTATATAGGGTTCCAGGTGGGTACTAGAAATATCAGGGGGAACACTTAGTAAAGTATATGATTGTCTGACCACTATGCTATACACCTGAAACTAATAAAAAATAATGCCAAATGTAAACTGTAATTGAAAAAAAATAATAAAGAAGAAAAAACGTATTTTTTAAACTGTTAATATTAGAAAGGTAATGTGTAGAGATTTGGTTGTAATAAAAGGCATTATAATGAAGGACATAAGAAATAGTATCTATATATACAAAAAAAAGGTAATATGCTAATTAGACCAGGTGACCATAAATCTTTTGGACGTCTGACTTTCTTCTGGACAGTTAGGGGGTGACCAGGCTAACAGGGGGGCAGTTAGGGGGCAACCAGGCCAGCAGGGGGGCAGTTAGGGCGTGATCAGGCTGGCAGGAGGCAGTTGGAGGTGACCAGGCCAGCAGGGGAACAGTTAGGGGACAACCAGACTGGGCAGCAAGAGGGCAGTTGGGGAGTGACCAGGCCAGTAGGCAGGCGAGCGATTAGGAGCCAGGGATCCTGGATTGCAAGAGGCATGTCTGACTGCTGGCAGTTGGACATCCCCCAAGGGGTCCCTGATTGGAGAGAGTGAAGGCCAGGCTGAGGGACACCTCCCATGAATGAATTTCATGCACTGGGCCTCTAGTATTTACATATAATAAAATGCTTGTAAACTGCCAAAACCAGTTTGGCTCAGTGGATAGAGCATCGGCCTGTGGACTGAAGGGTCCCAGGTTCGGTTCCGGTCAGGGGCATGTATCTTGGTTGCGGGCACATCCCCAATGGGGGGGCGTGCAGGAGGCAGCTGATCAATGTCTTTCTCATTGATGTTTCTAACTCTCTATCCCTCTCCCTTCTTCTCTGTAAAAAATCAATAAAATATATTTTAAGAAAATGCTTATAAACTATTCATTTATGTCATTTCACATATTTATATAAATTGTTATATTTTGGTAATATTTATATAGATGGTTAGTATACAAAATATCAGCTCATTTTTTACTTTGGTGTCAATTTTTCTTCATATTACTTTTTTTTAATCATATCAGGAAAAAATCAAAACATTCACTAAAATATGTCCCTTATTATCACCTAGATAAAATTGTCTTTTCATAGAACAAATACAATTATCAAACAGGATTTTACCTATTATTCTGTACTAATTATCATTCAACTTATAAAGCAACTCTTTTACTGTTAAATATATTGTCCTGATGGTTTGTTTTCCTTCTCTGGACTCTCAGAACAAGACCAAAATTACTTCTTTAGTTGATATTCTATTTCTCCTCTGTACACACATACACAGAGATTTACAATAAAATGTGTACGTTCTATTTACATTTCTTTATCTCCACTCTATATTATTTTCTCTATACTTATACCTTGCCTATTGGCCACATATGTATAGCTAATGAAATTGTTCTATACTAGGTGTGAAAATATCTGTAGACAGTACTATTTCCGTCACCATCTGGCCCTTTAAATATGAGGGGAAATTTATTGATCTTTCCTAGCACATGTGTTTAGTTGAAAACATGAGATTTGAGTCTATCTACCTGATTTTCTACACTTGGAATAAAAGTGATTAAAGGAGCCAAAACCAGTTTGGTTCAGTGGATAGAGCGTTGGCCTGTGGACTGAAGGGTTCCAGGTTCGATTCCAGTCAAGGGCATGTATCTTGGTTTGTGGGCACATCCCCAGTGGGGGTCGTGTAGGAGGTGGCTGATCACTATCTCTCTCTCATAGATGTTTCTAACTCTCTATCTCTCTCCCTATCTCTGTAAAAAATCAATAAAATATATTTTTTAAAAAAGTGATTAAAGGAAATGACATTTGAAATTAGCTTTTATTTATGAAATGATTGTGATTATTCTATTTTCTCTGTTCTTTTTTCTCAAATAAATACATATATAAAATTAGTTAAAACAATTTAACAATTATTTTTTACTTTGGCCAATTAAAAATACCACATTTAGAAAAGAATGATAAGTAAGTTAATGTTTTGTTGTTGTTTGGTATGCATTGAGCACACTAGAAAAAAAGGCTGGGGATAGATGTTTTGGCAAAGATGAAATGTTTAATGACCCACTTATCCAGATAATATAAAATCTCCAATTCACTTTTTAGAGATAAGTGGAATCTCAGATAAATGTAAAGTATGAAACAAACATTCCTAAGTTGCTCTGGGATGCTTTGTTTTGTGGTGTTTGAGTCTGATTTCATTGTCTCCCAAAAATGAATAATGGATTTGCGGACAAAAGTGGTTAGCATAAGCAAAGTTTATTGAGAGAAGCTAGTCCTGGGAAAGGTGTAGCTGGGTTCCAATAGCAGGCCAATTCCAGAGCTCCCATTACATGTAGTCAGGTGTAGTTCAGCATCCATGTGCATAAATGTCTATTAGTCCATATGAGGATCCCACATGGCCATAAGCCACGTGAGCACAGGGAAATATATTTCCCTGGAACCCAGCTCACATGAGAAAGAGAGAGCACCAAGAGGAAGCATATGTTTTCTGTAGAGGGGTTAGATACAGATTTGCTAGCTCCTGGTTGATCCTTTCAAAGAATTCTGCCTCAGCAACATTCTTGGTATTGGTTTATACATCTCACTGCCTTGTGACTTTTTTTCAAGCTGCCTGTCTTAGCAACATCCACATATTTTAAAGTTCACTTTTCGCAGCTTGTCCTTCTTTCTCCACCAAGTTGGGTTGTCTTAGTAAGTCAGCATAGCTGGGTTCCCTGGTTCTACTTCTGCCTGTCCCCCCTGGCCCCCAACACACACACAGCCCCCATGGTCCCATCCATGTCTGCCTAGCTTCCCTCTTCTTCTATCTCCTCAGTTTCAATTTAGTTTTTTTTCTTATATTTTTATATCTGGTAAAATTGAAATTGAAAATATTTATGGTAGTAACATAAAGATTCAGAGTTTAATGTACATAACACTTACAAAAGGAAGCACACACTTGTAACCTGTAAGTGTATTAAGTAATCCTAAATCTGCTAAAGGTCATGAGTCTGAAGTGGAAGCTTCTATTTCTAAGTTATCTGAACCCTCAATTTTTTGTGACACTTTTTGAAAGTGACTCTAAAGTGATTAAATTGCACTTTCAGGAATCTCTAAATGCAGTATGGATATTGATCCTTTCAAAATAAGCACCATTCGGTCTGTCCTGAGAGTTTTGCTTTTTTTTTTTTTTCTACATAAGCCCAATGCTAATCAATGAATTATCTGGACTTTGGCTATCTTCTCATTATATGAATATAGAATATTTTAGTGAAATTAGTTCTGTTCACTATTTTTTTTATTGATAGTATCAGGAAAATTTCTAATGAGTATTTTCCAGTCATACAAGTATTAGCACACAGATCAATAAGCATCATGCAATTTGAATATTGAATTCACCCTTTGAAATGGCCTCAGATAGTTAGCTCATTGATGTGGGAAAGCTTTAATTGCAGTTGCCATTAGATGAACACAAAGTACAAATGTCAAAAACTCCTTTGCATTGGGGGGAGCAATGAAGTTAAAATAGCCATGGTCATCAAAGTGCTGAGTTCAGACAATTCTAGGAAGTCACGCATCCTTAGAAAAGCCAAGAGCAGTTGGGTCAACATTAGCATACATCCTGTGAATAAAGGTCCACTTTTATTCACTGTTATGTTCCCTTTTTTAAAAAGAAAAGAGTAAAGATATATTTCAATTAAAGTGCCAAGATGATAATGCGTAAGAACATTTAAATGGCTTTTCTAATATGCAAGATTAAAATCAGTTAACAGAGCTAAGTAGGCAGTTTGAATCTGGATTTGAGGCTAGGATGTCAAGGGTGAGGCTATCAAGTACATACATAAATCATGAACTTCTGTGTCTGCAGGTTTCATGGCACCGTATAGCTTAAATCTGTGATAAAAAATGAGCGAAAGAATAATGGCATAATTTAAATTGCTGAGGAGTGTAATTTTGCATTCAGGTGGTTAGACTGGAGTTGTGAAGATGGCGGAGGGGTAAGAATTGGGTGATAAAATTTCAACCTGAACTGTTAAAATTGATTGTCACTCTGAAGATAAATAAACTACTTTTTATTATAATCACTTTTCACATAGTGGAAGTTCAATCAATAATAGTGAAATTATTTACAGCAATGATGTAAGGAGAGGAAAAAAAATATTAACCTACCACTCTAGTTTCTTGGCTGAGAACCTTTGACAAGAGCTAGATTAACAAAAAACCAAAAAAAAAAAAAACAAAAAAAAAAAAAAAAGAAAAATTCATTAATATGTGTCTCATATATACATGAGAGAAACTCAGGGATGAGTAAACTCACAGAGTTGGCTAGAACTTGAGCATAAATTGCATTTTCACCTGAAACAAAGGAAGAAGAGTGTGAAGTGGGAGTAATGGGAAGATTATAAGAAGTAGTTAGATGAATAAGGGTAAGGTTTTTATGCAGTTTTAAGTCTGTGCCTTTTCCACTAAGAAGAGTTGCTTATGATTTTGTCACTCTCCTGATGCAGAGAAGGAACACACTTACAAATAGAGAATTCCTTTTGTAGTACCACATACTTATCTCACAAGCTAGGGGGAGGGCAGTTTGGCATTTCCTACAAACTCAGAGACCAAAATAACCACAGAGGATTGTCTGAACATAAAAATTTCTAATTAAAATTAGATCATGGTGGGTAGTCACAACCTAGGCCTGTAGCTTCCTTGACAAGGGTTGTTACCTTAAAGTAAGCCTGTCTCTGGTCTTTTTTACATCTAAGATAACATACCTTTGTAATGTTGGTATAATCTCCATTTTCCCTCAAGGAGAATCATGAACTTCTGTGTCTGCAGGTTTCATGGCAGAGCAGGAGACCACAGAACCTCTCATTATTATCTTGCTTCCCAAATACCATCTGTATTTGCTATAAATATTAATTATTCACTATCCAATATAACAGAACTATGTGTCTCTTCATTTTACTTTTTTAAAAAAATATATATTTTTAATAGAGGCCCAGTGCATGAAATTCTTGCACTGGTAAGGTCCCTAGCAGCTGCTGGCTGCTGGCTAGGTACTCCCTTCCTTGCCCCAGCTGGCCTGCCCCCTGGTCAAACTCCTGGAAGAACTTTGGTTAAAGGGACAATTTGCATACTATACTTTTATTATATAGCATTGATTTCAGAGAAGTAGGGAGAGGGAAAGAAAGGCAGAAACATCAATTATGAGAGAGAATATTTGATCAGCCACCTCCTGCACACCACAATCTGGGGATTCAATCGCATGTGCCCCAGCCAGGAATCGAACCCTGACCTCCTGATTCATAGATCAACACTCAACCCCTGATTCATGCCAGTTTGTTCTCCATTTTACTTTATCCAATCTCAGAGATTTCTCTGCTTTGCTTTCTTATGCTTCCATAATCTTCCACCAATGAATTCCATGTTACCCCTTTAAGTGTCCTCCTTTGAGTGTATTAGTAATGTATAAAATAAGATATAAAACTCACATTCTCCAGGGTATTTTTTCTTTTTTTTAAATTAAATCTTTATTATTCAGATTATTACAGTTGTTTCTCTTTTTTCCCCTCCATAGCTCCCCTCCACCCAGCTCCCACCCTTCCCTCTACCCTTACCTCCCTCCTGTTGACCTCATCCATAGGTGTATGATTTTTGTCCAGTCTCTCCCTGTACACCCCTCACCCCTTTACCCCTGAGAATTGTCAGTCCACTCCCTTTCTGTGCTCCTGATTCTATTATATTCACCAGTTTATTCTGTTGATCACATTTTTAATTCACTTAATTTTTAGATTCACTTGTTGATAGATATGTATTTGTTGTTCATAATTTTTTGTCTTTTACTTTTTTCTTCTTCCTCTTCTTAAAGAGTACCTTTCAGCATTTCATATAATACTGATTTGGAGTTGATGAACTCCTTTAGCTTTTTCTTATCTGTAAAGCTCTTTATCTGCCCTTCAGATGAGAGTGGCAAGAAATATTCAACCTGATGAATAGCAAGAACCTACAACCAAGAATACTCTATCCAGCAAAGCTATCATTCAGAGTATTTTTTCAATTCCTTGAGATTTTGTGTCCCAGCAATTGTCATCAGTTTGGCTCAAATATATTCATACAAATTCTCTATGAGTTTGGATGTTTCTTACATTGACACTTTATAAATGTGAATTTCCCTTACAAAAGGGTAACAAACTTTTCAGAGCTCCTGTCTGCTATTTTTGAAAAAAAAAATCAGATCAAAATAATCCTTATTCTAAAGAGACATATTTTTCTGGTGGCATGTTCTGGTCTCCCACAGTAATACAATCACAGTAACTGATACTACTAATATTTATTTAATTCTAGAGGCCCAGTGCATGAAATTTGTGTACTGGAGGGGATCTATATGCTCATAGTCCGGGATCCCATGGGGGATGTCCACCTGCTGGCAGTTGGTCATCCCTTTAGCAATCCTCTCTAGCTCGTTACCACCTGCCTGCTTGCCCCTTACACTTGACTTCCTGTTCCTTAGTGGCAGGCTCCTTACTACTTAGCTCCATACTCCTTAGCGCTGCCACAGAGGTGGGAGAAGTTTCTGCCACCACCATTGCACTCACAGGCCGTGAGTCCAGTTTCTGGCAGAGCAGCACTCCCCCTTTGGGAGTGTACTGACCACCAGGGGGCAGCTCCTGCATTGAGCGTCTGCCTCCTGGTGGTCAGTGCACATCATAGTGACCATTAATTCTAGTCATTCCACAGTAATGGTCCCTTACACTTTATTATATAAACTAGGGACCCAGTGCACAAATTCATACACCCTAAAAGGAACTGTGGGCCTCGAGGCTGTGCTGGGCACAAGGGTGGATCTCAGCCAATCCTCAGTACCCCATGTGGCCTCTCCCACCATGACCCCTATCTTCTGGCAGCCTTGGTCCCCCTGTCACTGCTCCCACACATTAAGGATGCCAGCCCTGCTTGCACCTGCTGATGGTGCAGAGTGATTGGGGTCAGTACCAGCAGTGGTGTAAGTGGAGCCAGCATCAGTGGGTGAGAGTGGCAGCTGCTGCCTTTATCATCTCTCAGGAGCAGGGGGAGGTGGAGAAGCCCTGAAGGGTGATTGGGGCCAGCAGCTGCTGCTCACACCCAGTGACAGTGCCGAACGATTGACACTAGCACGTTCGTTGGGGGTGCAAGTGGCAGCTCTTGCACCATCAGCAGGTGTGAGTGTCAGCTGCTACCCCAATAGCCCCTCGGGATCAGGGAGAGATTGAGAAGCTTTGAGGGATGACTGGGCCGGCACTGCTGCTTGCACCCGCTGATGATGCCAAGGAATCATGGCTGGTGCTGGTAGTGGGTGTAAATGTCAGCTCCAGTGTCAGCAGTGGGTGTGATCAGGGCCAGTGCCAGCAGCAGATGCAAGCAACAGGCAGAACTGTGGCACGTGGGAGCAAAGAATTTTCAGTAACCACCAGAGACTTGCCCTGATGATAGCAACTGGCACTCCACCTTGGTCTGGTGCCTCTGCTCACCTGCTCCACCATCCTACTGTAGCTGATGCCTGCCATGTTCCACATGCACCCTCTGGTGGTCAGCAGACATCATAGTGACTGTTTGTTTGGTTGTTCCGCTGTTTGGTCTATTTGCATATTAGGGTTTTATATTTTACTAGATGCCCAATGCATGAAGATTTGTGCAAGAATGGGCCTTCCTTCTTCTTGCTGCCTTGATCCCCCTCAGGAGCAGGGGGAGGTGAAGAAGTCCTGAAAGTCTGGAGCCACCTTTCCAACTTACCATGTTGCCCAGAGGCCTGGAGATGCTGGGGTGGTCCTGCCCCAGGCAGCTTGGTGCCCACATATGCAAATTAACCCATCGCCTTTGTTGGGTTAATTTACATACTCTCACCTGATTGGCTGGTGAGTGTCCTGAAGGTACAGTCAATTTGCATCTTCCTCTTTTATTAGTGTAGATGATGTCTGAGGTTTTGTTGTAAATACTTCCTACATGCTAACTCATGTAATCTTCATAAATCTATATAAAGTAGATTTATTACTATCAGCATTTTAGAGATAAAGAATTAGTGAATTTAAGTTACAAAGCTATAAAGTGATAGGCATTTGTATAATTCTATAACTCATCCCCTAGCCATTCTCTTAGATCATCCTATAAAATTGAAAGTAGTGTTGTTTATCTATTATTTTATATTCACTACTCTAAATTTCTAGCTTCAGATTTAAATTCAGATTTGAACAACTGATTACAATTTGTTTTTTATTAACATCTTTAAGTACAAGAGTTTTAACATCACTCAATCACTGTAGTTCTCAGCTATAATTGGGTAGCTTTCTTTATTTTACCAAATTAATTACTCCTCAGTCATAAAAATCTTCTAGACATTTTAAGGACAATTTTACTTTCTCTTTTATAAATCTGATTGGTAAATTCAAAGAAAAATTTTATATGCTGCTTCTTTCATGTTCAGCAAGAAAGAGGAAACAGAGATGGCCCTTTGCCTCAATAATAAAGCAGCACAAGTACAAACTATATATGTGAAGAAAACAAAACAAAGACATATCACATTCAAGTAGAAGCTAATTGAACTGCATTTGCCATGAAAGAAAGTGTGGTCAATTTATTTAGTGATTAAAAAGTTGCTATGTCAAAGGCTGATGCCGAAACCGGTTTGGCTCAGTGGATAGAGCGTCAGTCTGTGGACTGAAAGGTCCCAGGTTCGATTCCAGTCAAGGGCATGTACCTTGGTTGCAGGCACATAGCCAGTAGGGGGCATGCAGGAGGCGGTTGATCGATGTTTCTCTCTCATCGATGTTTCTAGCTCTCTATCCTTCTCCCTTCCTCTCTGTAAAAAATCAATAAAATATGATCTTATATATTTGGATATTTGGTCAGAGTAACAAATAGTAATTAATACTTGGGTTCCTTATACTGGGGCTTACTGTATTTGTTGTGATACCGATGAATTCAGCTAATTCTTAATAATAGAAAAGGAGCAAAGGGAAGGCCAGATATTATAGGCCATTCCCTGCAAAGTACTGCGGGGGAGAGTATTGGACAAAGAGATGACAGACATATCCCAGTAAAGTTGGGATGACTAGGGAAGGTGCCCGCTTCCAGTCACACCTGGGAGCAGAGGTCATTGAACTGAATGGGCATGGCCACTGCAAGCACACATAAATTTGAAATATATATCATTTCTTGAACAAAGAAGTTTGCTCTCTTGGTTTTCCTTGGCATTATGGCTCATGGCTCATGCTTGGCTTCCTGGCATTCTCCCATGTGGTCCATGGCCATGTGGAACCTCCCCCTCACAATGGACTAATGGACTGCAACTAGCCTGATGATGTACTGGACCTGTCATCACATGGAAAGGAAACTGGAGACTGGCTTTGCTTCTAGCTTTACTAAACCCCCAGCTACACTTCTATGCCTGGACTAAGGGGAATGGGATTTTGGAAACTCAAAAATTTAATTCCACAGAAATAAAAATCACTCTTTCTCTGAGTCTGCAAAAATTAGTTTTCTTAGGAATAAGAAATGCACCCCAAGCAGCTCCTGTTAGGGAAGAGGACTCCCACTTCATCCAATAACAGTTATACATCAACTTGTTAGCAGCACCTAAAGCAGCAATGGTTGGGAGTATATTTACCTTCTGATGTGGTTACAGTTTATACTCAACATTAATTGTTAATATTTGTTATTTCACAGCTTATTGATTCGTTGTTTTTTGTTGGCTTATTAAGATACGAGTTGCCAAGTGTTTGCCAATACACTCAGTTGTTAAAAGTTAAAAAAAGAAATTCCCTGTGGAAATTGCATAAAATGTGGTTCACAATTATAAAACTGGGTCTCATTATCTAAAAAGTGGGTCTCTGATTTCTAATGACTTTACCCGTCTGTGTTATGTTGTTTTTGTTAGGGTTTTTATGAAGTGGCTTGTAATTATATGTGAATTCAATAACTAACATAACCTTTCTATTTATTTCATTCTGAGTTTTTCTTCACTATTTAATCTGGCTGTTTCCTGGTGTTACTAATTCAATACTGTTCCCTTCAGTAAGCATTTATTACGGTCCATTGTGTATGTGTGCCAGGCTCGCTATTCCTCTAATTATTTTTTTTGTGAGACTTGCAGCTCTAGGTATTGGTCAATCCTAAATTCTTCAAACAATATTATCAGCACCACTTATTTCTTTAACTATGCGATCAAATTTAAATATAAAAAATATTAGTTTCCCTTTCTACCAGAAATTCTTCTTTTAGCAATATGCTCTGAATTCTGAATCATAGAGTGATAAGAAAGCCCATAACCTTAAAACTTCTTATCTCCCTACTATTTACCATCTAAAAGGATAGTTGCAAGATGCAAATTATACTTAGTTTTGAGTATGTTCCTTCCAATAAAAGACCTCCTCTGTTAATCTTGGTATACAGTACCTCTCTGTTTTCTTTAGTCAGCACCAGAAATCCAAGTCTTCTAGATCATTCCACATCACCACATTTATATCCCATTTTCTTCTGAGCATTCTCTAATCCAGCTGGTGGTCCTTGAGGTCCAAAAGGTTGGGGACAGCTGCAGGGCTAATTTGATTCATAATCTGACCACTTTCCATCTCAACTCATCAAACTCTTTCACCATGCATTCTAAAACTTTAACAAAGTAAAATCCCCTATTGTATAGTTTTCTAGGACAATGATAACAAAATATCACAAACTAGGTGCCTTTAACAGCATGAATTTGTGGGGTTGCTTTGCAATTCTGGAGCTAGGAGTTTGAGATCAAGATGTTAACAATGTTGGTTTCTTCTGAAGCCTCTCTCCTTGGCTTACAGATTTCAATCTTCTCTTTATGTCTTCACATTATCTTTTACTTGCAATTATGTGTCCAAATTTCTGTTTCTTATTGGGACACTAATCATATTGGATTAGGGACCACCTTGATGACATCATTTTAATGTAATTATCTCTTTAAAAACCCCATCTCTAAATATGAGTACATTTGGAGGTGCTGGGCATTGGAACTTCAGCATATGAATCATTGGCAGATTCCACTCAGCCCATAACACCTTTATACACAATTTCTTCCCTAAGCATTCCATTGATCTATTTTTATAGTTCAAATCTAGCTTTTTTCTAAATCACTGCTTCTCTACAGGTAATTCTTTGTTTCTTTGTTTGTAATTATGGCGCTGATACATAGCTGTATACCTCATATACCATAGAGTCTGCAGTGGAATTGTTTCCTTTCTTCCTATGGCTATAGCCAAAATTTTATGATTACTAAAACTTTAATACCTGTACTGTAATTTTTCATAATAACACTTTTGAGTAACACTCTAGAACCCACATTTCAATATACTTTCACTAATAATGATAACCTGTTGACCCTCTCATTTTCCCATTGCCTATACTCTCCATCTTATTTCTTTCATTTTTAACCATTTCTTCTGCTAACTTTGCTAAATTTCAATCCTATTAAATCAAACTGTTTTTTGACTATTCACCAGCATTGAGAAGATTAATAGGGCTAGAGGCATATCCACTGTGGTAACATTGCTGTTTAATGAAAGATCTTGCTTTCAGATGACCCTTTAATAATAAGCATTCTTACTTTATTTGCTTAGTAAATTCTCTTTTCATTGCATTAACATTTTTATACTTTCTCTTTTCTCCTTAAATGTTCTATAATTTCTCCCCTATTCTAATTTTCAGCTGTTTCTCTTATTTATTTTTTAAATTAAAGAAACGGAAGCTATCAGAAGAAAAGTGTAGTGGATTGAATAATGAATATTTTCCCTCTCCAAATGTTAATATCTGGAATCTGTGAATATTTTCTTATATGATAAAAGAGGCATTGCAAATGTCCCTTAAAGCAAAACTCATAATCAAATTAAGGATCTTGAGGTGAGGACATGATTCTTGATGGCTCATGCAGACCCAACATGTTCACAGGGGTCTTGCCGAGGGCTACAATAGGAATCAGAGTCCAACTGTAGGAGATGTGTCAATGGAAGAGTGGGTTTGGAGGACTGTGAAGAAGGGGCAATGATGCCGGGAATACAAGTGATCTCTGGAAGTTGGGAAGTGAAGAACCTAATTCTCTCTTGAAGTCTCTATCAAGTGAGGAGTCCTACTAATACCTTGACTTTAAACATCTGACCTCCAGAACTGAAATTGAATAAATTTGTGTTGTTTAAAGACACTAATTTTATGGTGACTAATTACAGCAGCACTAGGAAACTAATATAAAATCTAGTTTAGTTTTTGATTCTTAGGACTGTTTAACACATCAGTGCCAGATCCTTCTTCTCTTCTGTTACAGTAACCCCTTCCTTCTACGCCCATTCATTTCTGTGGCATAGGATTTAATCAATGATCTCCTATTTGCAAGTTTTTATTTCTATGGTTTATTCTCATATTTTCTAATGTAGTAACTTTTCTCTAAGATTGTTTATATGAGCATATAAATCTACCAAAATATCACATATTTTAAAACAAAATTTCATTATTTTATTTTTCTCATATTCCTTAAAGCAAAACTCATCAAGTTGTTTATAACCACTGCCTTTATGCTCCCACCTCCTGCCTCTTATAACCCCACTCTAATAGTTATCCCTTTTTATCCACTGTTTCAATCATCTCTTTTCAAAATCACCAATGATTTTCAGGTATATATGTTACTGGGAGAGATGATACCTTGGTTCTTGTCTTTTTGAAGGAAAGATTTTTATCAAGAGACAACGTGTAGCAAAGTAAGAATTTATTGGCTACAGCAAAAATATATGTAGGACAGTGAAACAAGGAAGGGCATCAGAGAAGCAACAGGAGAGCCTAGGCAGGGTTGCTTTGGCTCACTGGAAAGTCATAGGAAATGGGGCCTTGGAGACAGGTTCAGGGGTGTTAGCCTGGGATGAGCTGCCGCTGTCCATTGCTCCTCTGTTTGCAAATCTGGTGGAGTTTCTTAGAAGGAAGAAGGGGGAAGAGAATGGTAAAGGTGTGCTCCCCTGGAGGAGAGCACATGTTGGGACCTTTATCCTATCGTATTTATTTCTCTCTTGCAGGTGGAAATCTTAGAGGAGGTATTAGGGCAGTGTTTCAATAGAATATCCATCAGCTTTCCAGGTGTGCTCTTTCAAGGTTGTGATCTCCACTGATAGGTCTGAGCTAGGGTAGGGGGGTCATTAGTCAATGCAGCTGGTCCTGTGCCTGATTTTGATGCTTTGCTGGTCCTGGATCTTAAATACAACTAAAGAATAGCTATCATCTTTAAGGAGGAAAATGTCAGGGGAGTCCAAACAGCATGACCAGTAATATGCAAGAGGAGGAAAGATTACCCAGGCAGTGAGGTTCTTATTTTCTCATTTTTCCCCTTGCTCTACATCCAAGGCTCTCTGCCTGGTGAGTTTTGCTGTACCTGGCACATCATCCTTGCTCTGCTCATATCTAACTGCCTATAACATCAACTCTGAATTCTAAATTTGCATTAGTCATATCTCTAGGGCTCACTCCATTGTCCACATCTTCTCTTTCCTCCCTTCTTCATTGTTCCTCTTTTCATTCTTTCTTTTTTTCTCCCTTTCCCCCTCACCTTTTCTCCTCTTTTCCTCACTCATCTCTCTACATTCTATCATTAGATTAGTAATTTTCAGAAGAAATGATTCTAGCATCTAAGTGCGGGGAGGACATTTGGAAAGTTGTATATTGGAGTAAGGAAAGAGATGGCATTTCCAATGATTGAAAATGATGCTAGTAACTTTCAATAGGTAAGATTAGAGATAGAAGGTTTCCCAGAATGACAAAATTGCGAAAAATTTCCATGCATCTGAAGGGTTTTAGAATGCCATTTAATATTCACACTGGTGAAAGCCTGTTTAGAATTACCTGAGCCTAGAACATATCTTCATTTTTAAAATATTTATTGTTGAAAGTATTACCTATATCCCTCCCCCCACTCCCAGCCTGCACCATGCCCCCCTTCACCACCTTGCTGTCTGTGTTCCTGTGTTATGAATATATACATGCAAGTTCATTGGTTGATCTCTTTCCACCTGCCTACACTCCTCTGCCTTCCCTCTAAGGTTAGACATCTTTTTGGTGCTTCTTTGTCTTTGGATCTATTTTTATTCATCAGTTTATGTTGTTCATTATATCCCACAAATGAGTGAGATCATGTGATACTTATCTTTTTCTGACTGGATTATTTCACCTATCATAATACTCTCTGGGTCCATCCGTGCTGTTGCAAATGGTAAGAGTTCTTTCTTTTTTATAGTATCTTTTTGCATAGTATTCCATTGTGTAGTTGTACCACAGGTTTTTAATCCACTCATCTGCTGATGGGCACTTAGGCTGTTTCAAATCTTAGCTATTATAAATTGTACTGCTATGAACATAGGCATGTATATATTCTTTTTTTTATTGGTGTTTCTGATTTCTTAGGCTATATTTCTAGAAGTGGGATCACTGAGTCAAATGGAAGTTCCATTTTTAATTTTTTTTTAGGAAACTCCCTCCTGTTCTCCACAGTGGTTGTACAGTCTACATTTCCACCAGCAGTGCACAAGGGTTCCTTTTTCTCCACATCCTCACCAAACTTTGTTGATTAGTTGATGATAACCATTCTGGCAAGTGTGAGGTGATATCTTATTGTCATTTTGATTCATATCTCTCAGATGATTAGTGACTTTGAGCATTTTCTCATATGCCTCTTGGCTTTCTGTATATCCACTTTTTGAGAACTGTCTATTTAGGTCCTTTGCCTATTTTTTAATTGGATTATTTATCTTCCTTTTGTTAAGTTATATAAGTTCCCTATAAATTTTGGATATTAATCCATTATCTGATCTAACATTGACAGTTATGTTCTCCCATGCAGTGGACTCTTTTGTTATTTTATTGATGGTTTCTTTTGCTGCACAGAAGCTTTTTATTTTGTTGTAGTCCCATTTGTTTATTTTCTCCTTAATTTCCAAGGTCTTAAAAACACAATTATGTGAAGAGGTTTAGTATATATTAGGAGTTTCTATCATGTGTATAAAGGGAAAATAATACAGTATACTTTCACTTGTTTTTAATTTTTATGAAAAGAAAATCATGGTATAGATTATAATATTTTTCTTAGAAGTTAAGAGAGCAATACAGCATTACTGAATTTCTATGTATTTTTACATTTCAATTTAAAATGTTATGATAGGCTTCTAGATGGCTTTAAAGAGGAAAAAAATCAGATTTACATTTTTAGAAATCATCTAACCTCTGTTTGTGGAACAAATGATTATAGGAAGACCATTTAGAAGACTATAATGGCAGTTCCGTGAGAGAAGAAGATAGTTTTGTTTTAATGTGGTAATGTTTAAGTGGCAAAATAAGGAAGCTTTGTGGATTGACAAGATTATAGAGGAAGAGGAAATGAGAGAGTCTTTGCATGGAGTTTGAGAGATGAATGTGCTCCCTGTGATCTCAGCTATCAGTTGTCTTATGTCCATGGCCACTCATAGAAGAATAAGATTCTCTTACATTTTTAGGATGTGGAGAAAAATTCTCTTACATTTTGAGAATTGGACAGATTCAATGTGAAAGAATGCAGCAGGTATTCCTGAGTACACCCAGTGTAACTTTCATTTGAATTATAATAGTTCAAGTCCAAAATAGATACTTTTTTATGGATTCTTCTGTATTCCATGTAAGAAAATTCTTTTTGATAATGGGCTATATCATCTGATGTTAAAGACCAGTGGTTTCCTTTGTAGAGCATTTGTCTGGATTGTTGAAATGCCAAAGAGCGGGACCCTGGTCACTCTAATATTTTAATCATGATATGAATGATACATGTTCCTTTTGAAATATATTAGACCTCTGGAAATGTGATTAAAATAAGTGAACTCATCAAATCCTATTCCAACTTGCATGGGAATAAAGCACTGTTTAGATAAATTCCTCATACCCAGACTCTGGTTAATGCACATCAAATAGAAGTTGGGGGCATACGTGGTCAGTCTCCAGTTAGTCCCAGTTGTCAGATTCCTGATGGGGGAAATGTGCTTTGTACATAAATCTATACAGCTTTGACTTACCTAATTTCCAGTCATTGACAAAAAGGAGGAGAAGACTGAATGGGAGGTTTACATTAGAAATCAAAGGGTTTTACCCCATTGATGTGATATGAATGACAAAAATGAGAATAGATGAGCCTAGCTGTAACACCTCAGGCATTTTAGAGAATATTTAAGGAAAATCACTCTTGTCAAAGGTCAATGATCTAGCGACCAGATAAAATACCTAGCATTATTTTGGACTCTCAAGTTTATTTCCAGCCAGGGAGATACCAAGAAATCTGGAAAGGTTATTCTATATTTGGAATATCAGTCATTAAACACACAAAGAGAATCCAGAAGTCCTTGTGGCCTGCTAGGGTGATCGTAGTTTTTAGTATTGGCTTTTAAGAGTATTACTAGACACCTATTTCTAAGAAAGATAAACAGACAGACAGCCTTTATTTGTCATAGGTTAAAATTATTATTATTATTTTAGTTTGCAAATTACTTTTTGAGCATTTTCATAAACCTTGCCACCTTTCAGAAATGTTTATACAAAAGCAGTTAGGATTAAGGACTGTTGGAAGGTGTGGTTTGGTTGATATAAGCATTTTTTTAAAGAAATTTATAAGAATATGAGAAATGATTATTTAAAGTTTTAAAACACCTTTTAAAAAGTAGTGCTAAGATCATTGGTAGGTGTTTATTAAAATGTAATTGTAAATATACGGGCCTCTGGAATAATGTATTGAGCAGGAATTGGATAGGAGATTCACTGAGCAGACTTTCTGTATTCTGAAATAACCAGAAAGTGTTTCTGAATGTAATTTGTTAACTCCAACAAACAATAATTCCAATTTGGAAGGAGTAGAGGCAGAATGGTATCAGGAGGGTGGTGGGATAACAGTGACTCAAAATTTGTAATAGTCACATACAATTTGTCAGGTAGCCTGAGATTCACCATGCATTACATTGGTGCTAAACTGGGTTATCTCAGGCATATTTAAGAATTTTGTGGAAAGAATACCATTTTGAGTGTCTACTAAGATGATTGCCTTACTTATGTTTCCATTTCAATGTCAGATTGGACATAATGTCAAGTAGTATACACTGGTGACAGTAATCAGCATTTATTATTCCTGAGGAATAAACAAAGGGAATATACATGCTACTGACCCTACTCTGAGTCAATGAACATCTTTCTAGTGAGACACTGAGAATCCATAATAATAAAAGCCTGGACATCCTTCTGACAAAGCCAGGGTTACGAAGGAAGCCCGGGTCCTGGTGCCAGAGGGAAGCCAGTGCTGGCAGCCAGGGGAAGGAAGACCTACTCTTGCACAAATTTTGTGCACGGAGCCTCTAGTTATTTATAAAGGCCAAGGGGTTGATAGCCTAAAATATGACAGCAAAGCCTGGCTATTATCACCAAAGACCCACACTGGTATTCCTTTATTTATTTATTTATTTATTGCCAATTGTAGATTGGCAGAGTTTAGAGTCAGTATGGAGGTATAGAAGATAGTGGATGGTAAAAAGCATGTGTGTCAGGTAAGGATATGAATGTCTTGAGATGTGGGAGAGTAGCTCTGCTCTAGAGAATTACAGGTTTTATCCCATGTTAATCCTCAGTATGGAGCAATTTTGACCCCTTCCCCAAAGGGGACATTTGGCAGTGCCTAGAGGCATTTTTATTGTTCACCTTGAATGTGATACTGTGGCCTGTGGTAGGGAGAGGCCAGTGCTGCTATTAAATGTCCTGCAATGCTTAGAGCAGCTTCTCAGATTCCTGAGCATGTACAATGGTACCAAGGTTGAGAAACTGGTTATAATATTAGTGCTCTATAAATATGCAGTTGTTTCCACCCCAAAATATATTCCCATAATAATATTCCCAGAGTAAAAGCTGAGATGATGAAAAAATAGAAGGAAACACATTCTAGATCTTTTTAAAATATCTTTCTTTTGCATTAAATGAAATTAGTATTTCTATCTACCATTGCAGAGAGCAGAAAGCATTACCTAATAAACAGTAATATTTAGACTGCCTGATGTTGCTCAATTGTTGAACATCAACCCATGAACCAAGCAGCTCCTAGTTCAATTCCTGGTCAGGGCAAATGCCTGAATTTTAGGCTCAATCCCCCAAAGGAGGCATGCAGGAAGCAGTTGATCAATGACTCTTTCTCATCGATGTTACTATTTCTCTAAAATCAATAAAAATAAATTTTTAGAAAGTCATAATTAGAGGCAAGGAAAAATAGATAATGTGTAGAAATATTGTTTTAGAACTGTACAGATTATATGTGTGCAACAGCCTAGTAGCTATGGATCATTTAACTCATTATTCTATGCATATTTCTCTGTTAAGTATTTGACAAAATAATGAATAACGCCTTTCTCAAGGGTGGGCCCAAGTTTTAGTTATTTTAAATAAACCATGAAGCAGATATTTAGCACAAAAGAAAGCTAGTAAACAGTGGGTAACTGTAGTCTGGACATTGTTATTATTCTGCCTTAGATCCAATGACCAACAACATTAAGAGCAAGCAGTTATTACTCCATTAGATAATTTGAGGCAATTTCAAAGGCTCTTGTTTTTTAATGGCAAGGGTAGGTAAAATGTATCATACATTTGGCCAAAAAATTCTCATATAAACTTTTAAATTTTATGATTTATACTTAATTTAACTGTAGGATATTCATTTTTTCTGAGAAAACTATACACAGATTTTCTGGGAGCTCACTTGAGAATAAAGATTATATTTTCCTAAAATAGAAGAAAAAAAATATTAAATACTAGAGACCTGGTGCACAAAATTTGTGCACAAGGTTGTGTGTCCTCTCATCCCAGGCTGCACTCTCTCCAATCTGGGACATGCCTCTCTTCAGGACTGTTGGTTCCAAACTTCTCACCTGCCTGCCTTCCTGATTGCCCCTAACCACTTCTGCCTGCCAGCCTGATCACCCCTAACACTACCATGCCAGCCTGTTTGCCCCTAACTGCCCTCCCCTGCAGGCCATCTTGTGGCAACCATCTTGTGTCCACATGGGGACAGCCATCTTTGACTACATGGGGCAGCCATCTTAAGTGTTGGAGTAATGGTCAATTTGCATATTACTCTTTTATTAGATAGTACTAGAAGAACAGTGCACGAAATTTGTGCATGGGGATGGGGTGTCCCTCAGTCCAGTCTGAACCCTCTCCAACCTTGGACCTATTGAGGGATGTCCAACTGCCCTCTCACAATCTAGGACTGCTGGCTCCCAACTGCTTGCCTTCCTGCCTTCCTGATTATCCCTAACTGCTTCTGCCTGCTAGCTTGATCACCTTCTAACCACTCCCCTGCCATCTTAATTAATGCCTAACTGCTCCCCTGCCAGCCTGATTGCCCCTAACTGCCCTCCCTGCAGGCCTGATCACCTCTAAGTGCCCTCCCCTGCAAGCCTGGTCACTCTAACTGCCCTCCCTTGCAACTCTGGTCCCCCTCCCACCCTCCGCAAAGTAGCCTCCACTGTAGGTCTTGTTCCCCCCCACCCAACAGTCCTTCCCTGCCAGCCCAGTCACCCCCAGCTTCCCACCTCTGCTGGCCTGGTGACTCCTAACTGGCCTCTCCTGAAGGCTTGATCACCCCCAACTGCTGTCCATTGCAGTCTTGGTCCCTCCCAACTGCCCTCTCCTGCTGGCTTGATCTCCCACAACTGCCCTCCCATGCAGCCCTTGTCCCTGCCAACTCTGCCAACTGCCCTCCCATGCTGACATCTTGTGGTGGCCATCTTGTGTCCACAAAGGAGAAAGATCTTTGACCACATGAGGGTGGCCATCTTGTATGTTGGAGTGATGGTAAATCTACATATTACTCTTTTATTAGATAGTATAGAGACTTGATGCATGGGTGGAGGCCATCTGGTTTGCCAGGAAGGGTGTCCCAGATCAGGATGGGGGTTCCCTTGGATCATAGGAACCTGTGGTGGTTTGCAGGCTGATCACACCTCCCAGCCACCCAAGCGGAGGCCCTGGTATCTAGGATTTATTTATCTTTTACAGTTGAACTTTATAGCCTGGAGTGGAACCAAGCATCCTCCTCATTCCATGGAGGCAGCAATTTCTATTGGGATTTATTTTTCTTTTATAATTGAAACTTTGTAACCTTAAGCAGAGGCCAAAGCAGGCCAGGGTGTGCTGAAAGCTTGGCTTCCTCCTAGCCTCCTGCTCTCTGCAACTCTGTGGCTGCTGCCATTTTTGTTGGGATTTATTTATCTTCTGTAATTGAAACTTTGTAGCCTGGAGTGGAGCTCTGGACTGGCCAGGGTGTGTGGAAAGCTTGGCTTCCTCCATTGCGGGGAAAACCCAAGCCTCCCTCCCGCTCTCTCTGTGGCCACAGCCACCTTGGTTGGGTTAATTTGCAAACTCACTCCTGATTGACTTGGTGGGCGTGGCTGGTGGGCATGGCTGGTGGGCTTAGGGGAGTGATGGTTAATTTGCATATTACTCTTTTATTAGGATATGGTGTGGTTTAAAAAGATATTGCCTTTCAAATATTTTAGCCATGGCTTTCTTAGACTACCCATCTTGAATGAAAAAGCCTCAATTTTAGATTTCATTATTATGATGAAAATTTTTGTGGGTTGATGCCATTGAGTAGGAACATGGGAAAGAGGGAGAAAAATTTTGTTTGGCAGATAATTGAGTATGCTAAGTATTCATGAGCTATAATCAGTAGATACGATATGCTAAAGACACAAAAGAGAGTGGAATATTTAGTCAGAAGTTGGATAAAGGTTAGAAGTGCAGTAAATCAGGTTACTATACTTAGTAAAAACAAAAAGTCAAGAAGTACAGAAAACATTGGAATTCAAATAACCAATAACTTTTAGTATGAGTTTGTTCCAAATATTACTCAAGACTACATTTTTAAAAATTAAAATTTAACTGGGAATTCTCTATTTTATGTAGCAACCTAAGAGATCTGAATAATAAGTGAGATTAATTGCATTAAGAGACATATTTTCCATTGATGAGATATGAATTAATTTTAGGTTTTATAATAGGAAGTTATTACAGATTTCTTTCTAGTAATTTCTATTTCCTTTGTGAAATGATAAACAGCTATTGGCTAGGATAGAGGCACAGTGGGAGAATCATAGAGTTGGGGAAATGTAGAAGGTTTAAAATAACTGCTGTAGAGAATAGGAGAAGAAATTGATTAGGAAAACAATTATTTCCAAACACATTGAGAGCTTAATTGACATCGGAGACCTTGAATTGACAGAGGTACCAATTCAGGCGGGTGAATGCTACTGATCCACTGTGGAGGGTCAACTGGCAAATGGAGTCACCGATACTGAAAAGAGGGCAATGGAAGTGCTGGAGCATGTTATCTAAGCTAAAATGTGAGGACAGTTAGGCGATAGAAGGGAGGAAGTACAGGAGTTGAGGGAAAGAATATGGTATAAAGGCAAAAAGAAAGCTAAGTAAGAGTAACAGGAGTAAGTGAGCTAAGTGCATGCTGTGATATGAGAATGTTGGTTGAATTTAATATGTCAGAGCTATAGATGTTCTGGGCCAGTGGTCGGCAAACTGGCGCCCGTATGTGGTGTTTTGTGGAAGAGCCACACTCAAGAGGCCAAAGAGCTGCATGTGGCTCATGAGCCACAGTTTGCCAACCACTGTTCTGGGCAATAATAAATTGCAGATGTGACCATGAAAAAAGAAAAACAGAAGAGGTGTGAAGGTGAAATTTACTTGAGATGAACAGGAAAAAACCTAAAAGGCATTTGGGAATTCTTAAAAATGGTTGCAAAAGGTGCCTCTTTGTCTTAGGGGACTATGGTGTGACTAAATGAACAATGTATTCATTAGGCACTACTGGAAGCTGAAACTTAAAAGCATCATAACTACATGGCTTAAACTAAAAGTTACTTATTGTATGCTCATGCAACAATCCCAGTCACTAGCTTCCCTGACAAGCTTTCCTCCAAGAAGTGATATAGAGACCTGGGTTCCTCTCACTTCCCATCCCATCAAGTAGTTCCCAAGGCTTCCCTAAACAAATCTCATTGTTGCTAGAAGGAAAGAGAGCTATTTTTTGGAAGATTGCACATGGGTCCTTTTTAATCATCCAGAACTGGATGCAATATATGTTCACACCAATTGCAAGGACTGTGTGTGGCCAAGAGGGAAAAAAAAAGTTAGTGATGAACAAGTAAACATCCTCTTCCATAGACAGCTTCCAATTGTGTTTCAAGGATCATAGTGTCTTTAGGGAAATGACATTTTTAGCTAAGAAAAGGTGTTAAATAAAATTTTCAATGAAACCAAAGGTCTAAGTGGAAAGGTCAGGGAAAGAGAAACAATGTAAGATAAGGTTAGGAGATAGGAAACTATAATAGGTCAAGAACACAGGACAGCATAGGTACCTGGAGATAGTTACATCCTCTTTGAGGATCAGAATAACTTGAAGATGAAGTCCATTTGCTAACAAGGTTTTTAAAGGAATTAGTATCTGTGACCATGGTTTCTAGGAACCTAGAACAACTAGCCAGAGGAGCGCTTGGTCATTAAGCTGCTCTTTGTCTCCTCAATCCGTGGCTGTGGCACTGAATACAGAGTTTCAAGGCCTGGGCTCCGTGCTTCTGAAGTACTTTTCAGGTGCTCTACCATGTCATCAATTATTTTAAATCTTTGATAATGTATTCTGTTGCACTCTGTTACATTAAATGCAATTTTAAATGATGGGTTATGGAACTGATCTCCTGTCCCAAGTATATATATATCCTTTAAAAACCTCAGATTATGTAGGTATATCATTTGCAGTGATTAAATGTAATATTTGTGGCTACTTCTATAAAAATGGGCATCTGCCCTCTCAGGGAGAGAAATATAACTTCCTTTGTTCCAATGGGAAAATAAGGTGTGGGTATGATTATTATAAATTACAATTCCTTTTCTAGTAATTTAATCTGCAATAAATTGAAGACTACTTTAGAGGATAATGTGTTACTAAGATGCTATTGAAAAGAATGGAAAACCTTAACTCATATAAGACAAATTATTAGTATATTTGTGTTAATTCTTTGTTGAGTGAGAAAAATATCTTTCCTCACTTTTAAAAGGAGAGGCTTAAAAGACTCATGCTTGTATCTAGTACTTTTTGAAATTAAATAAAACCATAAAATTTTTTTGAGAAGTTAAAAAATTCATGTGACTAATTAATCATCCATTTGTTTTCTCATTGAGCCTTTATTATGCATATCCACAAACAAGGTTCTTTGAGATTTTTATCATATAGTTATGGAGAACAAAGAAGTAAAGAGCAATCGCAAACTATTAAGAACAATTTGAAAATTAAAAACAAACAAACAAACAATACAACAGGGTTTACTCATATCTAGAGGAACCCATTTCCTAAATTTTGAATGAACAACATAAAAAATGTATTTTCTGTAGCATATGTATCCACATTCTTCATTCATTTCCTTCTCCAATATCTTTTGAAACCTGGATGTATAAATTTTACCAACTGAAATACAATTGAATTAAGGAGATTTTTGGCTGAACTTTGATCTTTCCTTCTTTGCAATAGCTGATGTTCATAATATCTTTACTATTTTATCCACATATTATGATTCCATAAACACATTTTAAAGATGGTAACTGAGATATTTAGTGAGAGGAAAAGCCATGCCTATATTCCCAGAAAAATATATATTGCAACTAGGGCCCAGTGCACACATTTGTGCACTTGTGGAATCTGGCCCACCCCAATCAGGGCCGGTTGGGATGGGGATAGCTGCGGGGGGTGGGAGAGTGTCATCTGTGGGCCATTGGCCAGCTGGCCCAGCTCCTTGGACAAACTCCCAGTTGAAGCGACATTTTGGATATTACTCTTTTATTATATAGGATTTGAGGCCCGATGCATGGAATTTGTGTATGGAGGGGGAATTCCCTCAACTCAGCCTGCACCCTCTCTAATTGGGGATCGCTTGTGGGATGTGTGGCAGTCAGGTATCCCTCTCACAATCTGGGACCACTGGCTCATAACTGCTCACCTGCCTGCCTGCTTGATTGCCCCTAACTGCTTCTGCCTGCCAGCCTGATCTCCCCTAACTACCCTCTCATGCAGGCCTGATGTTGCCCCCAACTGGTCTCCTCTGCTGGCCAATTTGGTTCTGATTGGTCAGTTCCTATGCCAGTGTCAAGAGCCTCACCCTCTAGGCAGCCATTGGTTCCCCACAGCACCTACCCTTGGTTCCGATTGGTTAGTTCCTATGCCAGTCAGCATCACTAGGCCTATCTTTGGGCCTGATCAAATAGGCAGGGCTTAACAGCAGCCCCCTTGGAGGCTGGGAGAAAAAAAAGCCTGGCTGTTGGTGGAGATCAGGAAGAAAAAGAAAGGTAAGTACATGGGTTAACAGCTTCCACTGAGGCTGCAGATCAGACCCTGATTCACTTTCTGGTTCTCAGTCACCTGAGCAGTCAGTGTTGGGTCACCAGGCTGCAGCTGGGCAGCCCAGTGGTGATTTCCAGTTAGTCTGCATTTGGTCACAGGCTTAGTCTCTTCCCAAGCTCCAGGCTTGGAAAACACCTTCCTCTTCCCCTCACCCCACCCCTCTGATTGCAGGCTTTGCCCCTCTGATGGCTGGCTGGGAGTGACCTAGGTGCCGAGGAGGTTCTGGGACCCAGGTATGTATGTAAATTAACTGGCATCTTTGTTGAGTTAATTTGCATACTCACTCTGATTGGCTGTGGGAGTAGTGGATGTACAGTCAATTTACATGTTTCTCTATTATTAGGTAAGATTAGCCCCATGAATATTTAGTGAAATGTCATTTTAAAATAGAATACAAGCTTAAGGGAAAAGGAGAGATTTTATCTACTGCAAGGAGAGTTATATATTGAATTACTCATACAATAAAAAATAAAATGAATACTGTTCTTGTAAGGTACAGCTAGAAAGAAAAGATCAATCAAAAAAAAAAAAAAAGGAACAAGCTGAGACTGATCTGTCTACTTCTGTTCCATTGACTTTAAACCAGTACAAATCAGAATAATTAGAAGAAGCTAAGAAGCTGAAGCCCCTTAGTTGGTTTTCAGTACACATAATATTGTCAAAGAGCACACAAACAGCTGAGGAAGCACATCCACTATATTGAAGGCCACAGGAATCAGGATTGTCTGCTAACAATAAATCACTAAGCAGAGCTAAGGTAGCAAGAAGTAAACAGAAGAATACAGACTGCAATTTACACTGAAATGAGAGAGAGAAAGAGGGAGGGAGAGAGAGAGATATTAAAATAATGCAACACATGATTTTATACAAATTAAATCTAGGACATTCTAAAGATACTTTGGTATATCATAAATTGAGTGGATAGAAGAATATACTTTGGTTTCATGCATGCTTAAGTGGTAATCTCTATTTCCATAAATGTATAGATGGCCTTGGCTAAAATTTTGTTTTCAAATATTTTAAAGCAAGGCTTCTAAAAGTTTTTCATCCAAATGTTATCGATATAGATGAGAAAGAAACTTCTAGAAAAAAAATTAGTGGGATCATAAATGACCCACTGCTAGAAGTTTTTTTGAAAACTTCCGCTTCATTTCTTAAATTCATGTGAAGCACTGAGGAAACTTAGTCTCTTCTTAATAATGGTTCAAATTGCCAAACAGTAGCTAGTAGCATGCTTTTTGAAAAATCCCAGACAAGGACCAAGAAGATGTAGACAATCTTCTGCTTCTGCTATTAACAAGAGATCTACCTTGATAAACTCAGTTACTTCAATTTATCTTAACTTCAGCATCTTTATCTACAAAATGAGATAATAATTCATGCCTTTTCTCATAAACTGCATCATGTGAGAATTGTCCAGTCAAATGACCTATTATTAAACACAGAATTTCAGTACATATTTCTCTTATGAATATCTACAATTATTCCACAGGTATATGTGTAGTTATATACTGTAAATGAAATGAACTGATATATAGAAACAATGTTAATAAGCTTAAAAATTAATAACATTTACTACAGAAAATTTTATGCTGCAAAATGTTTGTCATGTACATTTTTTAGGTCAGCTAAAACAAAATAAAAACCAATAACAATAACTGCAAAACTAGGTCATATATAACGGTGTTTATTTGGAATAGGATATGCTTAATTTGAATATTAATGTAAACTTTTGTGAGACATATGACTTTAAGCTAAGATATATGACTTCATCGTTGTCATAGTTATAGTGATAACAATAGGAAATAAGTAGAGAGTGTTACAACGTTATAGCAATATAAAATAATTAAAGAGTGTTATAGGAAATGTAGAAAAATTATTTTTTGTGAAATATTCAAGAGCACAGGGAATGACCACTCTGGCCAAGCCCTAGCTGCACTACATAGATAAGACCATAGCTGAAGTCTACCCTTAGGAATGACACATGTAAACCGGATAGACACCTTATGAGTGACATTGTGATTGAAAACTACCTTGTTCTCTGATTAACACTTATGTGATGACGTACGTTACTGATAGCCATCTGGACTGCCGTGGGCCAGAAGAGGCTTAAAAATGGAACCCCAACTTCAGACATTGATCATCCTCTTGATCCACCCTCCATGCTGCCTTGCTCCTAGCAGAAGAATGACAGAACCTCTGATCATGAGACTATAGTCACCCTCCTCCCACTGACTTGACCCAACCAGATGGCCAGCCCAAAGATGGATCTGCTGCTGCCCGCAGAGGATGCCACTCTTCCCTGAAGACCCCGTTAAGTTTGATCCCATGGCACCAGGAATCTTGTGAGTAATGAAGTGTGCTGTGTGAGTTGCAACTGCATATTTTTGTGTGGCATAATTCTTCCAGCAGCCTTAATTATATTAATATATGGTTAGATAATAATGCCTGCCCTCCATCCTGCTTGCTTAGAGTAGTCTCTTTGCTAGCAACTACTTAATGTCCAAACACCTGTACAGTTCAGTTTATCTTAAGGATGCCTTAGATAATGCCCCATATACTCTACTTGGATAATCCTCTAAATCTTGATTTCCTCATTGGGAGAATTAGAAACAATCTATGCCAGGTACCTTCTTTATACTCAAAATATTGTAAATGTTCAGTAAATGCAAACTTTTATTATTATAGTTAAGCAATATCAGATCACAATAAAGTTAATCTATGAAAGAACATGTTTACTCTTGGCTGAACTTTTATTTACTTACTAGAGTCATGATGCATGAAATCTGTGCACTGAGGAGGGTCCCTCAGCCCAGCTTGCCCCCTCTCACAGACTGGGAGTCCTCAGAGGCTGTCCTACTGATCTCTTAGGCCTGCTCCCTCAGGGAAGCAGGCCTAAGCTGCAGTCTGGCCTCCCTCTGTGGGAGGTGACCAGGCTGATGAAGGGAAGGTGCCAGCCCCATCACTTCACTGCTGCTGCCACTGCCAGCTGCTGCAGCCACCAAGGTATTTTCATCCATATGGACTCCAGTCCCTTCATCATAAAAAATGACTTTCTTTAGGCATTTTCAAGATGTGTCTTTCATAGGATATGACATTTCTTTCTTTCTTTTTTTAAATCCTCACCTGAGGATGTGTTTCCATTGATTTTTAGAGAGCTTGGAAGAGAGAGGGAAAGACAGAGAGAAACATCAATGTGAGAGGGACACTTTGATTGGTTGCCTCCTGCATGAGCCCTACCCTGGACCCTGGCCAAGAAGAAGCCTGCAACCTAGGTACATGCCCTTGATCAGAATCAAACCCAGATCCTGTGGTCTGCAGGCTAAGGCTCTATCCACTGAGCCAAACCAAGTAGGGCAGGATAGGAAATTTCTTAGCCCTCCAGCAGTGACCTTAGTTTTTTCCTCCAGGAGTGCGGTGGAAACACTGAAGATCACCTTCTTGGATACTTATTACTCAAGTTACCAAGAACACTGTGAATGGCAGTGTCTAGGGAGCTTAGCCAATGAGTGGTCAGAGAAAGTGTTTTATCTGCAGCTCACACACAGAGACCCTTGTGGAGGGGGCGTGTAGCCTTCCCACATGCCCTCCCTTCCTTCATGGCCAGGGAGCCGGACACTGGCCCCATCGCTGGGGCGATGACACCAGCGTCCTGCCTCAGCTGCTATGGGCGCTGCCATCTTTGTAACAGAGTGATGGTTAATTTGCATATTATCTTTTTATTAGATTAGATTTTTATTGTGGTAAAAACAAACAAACAAATACATGAAATATACCATCTTACCCATATGTAAGAAATCAGTACAGTAGTGTTAACTATGTGCATATCATTGTACAACAGATCTCTATTTTATTGCAAAACTGAAACTCTATACCTTAAACAATTCCCATTTCCCCCTCACACATGGAGCCTTTGGCAACTATCATTCTACTTTCTGTTTCTAAAGGTTTGACTAATTTAGATATGTCATATAAATGAAATCAAGCAATATTAACTTTTCTGACTAGGTTCTTTCCCTTAGCATAATATGTTTGAAGTTCACCCACATTTTATCAGATGAGGAGATTTTCTTCTTTTGTAAGGCTGAATAATACTTCATTGCATGTATATTTCACTTGTTCTTATTCATTTATTCAGCAATGGACACTTAGATTATTTTAAATCTTGTCTATTGTGAGTAATGCTTCAATAAAGATTGATGTGAAAATATCACTGGAGATTTCATTTCCTTTGGTTATATATCCAGAAGCAGAACTGATGGATCATATGGTAGTCTTATTTTTAACTTTTTGAGAGGCCTCTATACTATTTCCCATAATGGCTACACCAATTTGAATTCTCATGAACTGTGCACAAAGGTTCCAATTTATCTACTTCCTTGCCAGCATTTGTTATTTCCCTTTCATTTTATTTTGGTATTGATTTGTTTTTATAAGAGCAGTTATTCTAACAAGTGTGCAGTGATAACTTCATTTGGTTTACATTTCCATAATGAACACTGATTTTGAGTATTATTTCATATGCTTATTGGTCATTTGATATCCTCATTGGAAAAATGTCTATCAATTCTTTGCCCATTATTTTCTTTTGCTGTTTTTTTGGTGTGTGTATGTATTTTGTTTCTTTTTGGTTGTTGTTGTTAAGTTGTAGGAGTTTTTATATATTCTGGATATTAACTCCTACCATGAATTTGTCAAATTAATGCTTGGTAACTGGAGCACAGGATACCAGATGGTGAGCTATGGTTCAATAATAGAGAAGTTTATTATTGGAGGGAATACTTTGCAGGTCTTACATGGGAGGTCAGAGCAAAGCACAGAGAGAGTTAGGACCTGGACATCTGCCTTTATTAGGATCTATGGAAGAATTGCTTAATTTAAACAAAAGAGCAAGATTTTGGTAAATCTAATAGAGATTTTACCTAAGGTACACAGAAGGAGAAGGTGCTGGGAGGCAGGGGAACTGGGCACTCAAAGAAGTCATATCAGGAACTCAGTTGTGACTATGTGGGCTGCTATTCAGGACATGCACTTGCATGAGGGGTTTAGCGTCAGTTTAAGGTCTTTGCAAGCCATTTCCTTAAAAAATGGAGGATAAGGCAGCAAGACCATGAAGTAACTTAGCTAAACTTTCAATGACCGCTTATCAAATATATGGTTTACACATTTTCCCCCCTATTCTGTATGTTGCCTTCTCACTCTGTTGAATGTTTCCTTTATTGTGCAAAAGTTTTTGTTTGACATAGTCTCATTTATCTATTTATTTTTGGCACATACATATGGTATCATATCTAAGAAATAATTGTCAAATTCAATGTCATGAGGCTTTTCTCCAATCTTCTCTTCTGGGATTGTCCGAGAAAGGAGGGGTGTTTATCTGATGTGTCCCTTGAGATAAACTTTAACCATGCAGGTGTTTGGAAATTCAAAGTAGTTGCCAGCAAAAAAGACTACTTTATGCAGGCAGGACCAGGGCAGGCATTTTCATCTGACCTTACATTAGTATAACTATGACTGCTGGAGTAATTATGCCACTCAAATAGTTGCAATTCACACAACAATTTATTCTCCTTTTATCATTTCAGTGGGCACAAAGCTTATTAATACACAGCACACTGTTACTCACAAAATTCCTGGTGCCGTGGGTACAGACATACAGGAAGCTCCCAAAATGTGGCTTCCTCCGGTGTCAGCAGAGGTGCCTTCTCTTGCTGGATGGTCAAGTCAGGAATAAAGTTTCAGTTTCAGGGCGGCATTGCCTTCAGAGATCCCTGTGCACAGCATGGATTGATCTGAGGCCCCATGGAGGGGGACTGCACCCAAACTTAAGGCTTTCAGCCAAGATAACTTCTAGTGATCAGAACCACCAGCGAAACACAGACATTAAAGCAATTAGCGATGACCAGGCATCCAGCGATCAAGCAATCATCAATTTGAATGGAGTTTGGAGACCCTTTAAATAGCCTGTGGTACCCACTGCAGTCCAGGAGGGAGTAGGGAGATTCTGGTAAAAAAAAAATGCATAAAAAGATTTTAAGTATAACATTAGTTCTAATGGGCATGTTAGTAAACAAACTTGCAAGCACTCTGGGGAGGGAGAGGAGTATATGTCATCAGACATGGTTTTAAGGCAAGTCAATCTAAGCAGCAGTCTAAGTTCAAATCCTAATCAATGGAATACACACACTTCAGGGCAATGGGGAATGTGTCCTTAATATCACTTTAAGTTTTAGGACAGTTAATTCAAATATTTTAAAACCTTTTAAATATATTTTGGCATTTTTAAACATTTTAATATTTTACTACAAAAAGGATTTTATAGTTTCAGGTCTTCTGTTGAGGTCTTTATTTTGAGTTACATTGTGTATCCTATCTAATAAAAAGGGAATATGCTAATTTACTGTTTTGCCCTCAAAGATGGCAGTGCTCAGTTCCCTCAGTCATGACAGGTGGCAGGTGCACAGCAAGGCTGGGCCTGCCCTTTGGCGGGCCTGGCCACACTGCATGCTTGCCTTCAGAGTCCCCAGTCCCCTCAGCACCCTTTGCCCACCTTCCATGGTCAGCTTGAGGTTGCAGGCAAGCCTTGGATGGCAGCTGCCCAGTTGCTCAGGACCACCTGAGGCTCAGGTAACCAGGGCCAGCTGAGGCTTGCACTGCTGGCAGTGGCAGCAGCAGAGGTGGGCTAGGTCTTTGCCTTCCCCTGATTGCTGGGTAGCCTTCTATCCCTAAGGGCTCCTGGACTGTGAGAGGGGGCAGACCACACTGCGTGACACCCCTCCAGTGCAAGAATTTTCATGCACCAAGCCTCTAGTCCTATATAATAAAAGCCTAATATGCAAATCTACTAAATAGCGAACAACAAGTGGAACAATCAGTCGCTATGATGCACACTGACCACCAGGGGGCACATACTCAATGCAAGAGCTTCCCCCAGTCCACAGGCCCCAGGACAGCCAAGATAGGTGCCAGAGAGGGCCCCCAGATTGCCCCACAGAGGAAGGCAACCTTCGGCAAGCCAGTGAGCGAGCAGTGCTAGGCTGGTCAAGGTGGGTCTCAGCAGGGGTCCATTAGCCAGCGTACAGATTGGCTTTGATTGCCAGCCAGGCCTAGAAACTCTATCTGTGCATACATTTCATAATAAAAGAGTAATATGCAAATTAACCATCACCCCATTATACTCACAAAGCCACACGCACCAGCCAATCAGGAGTAGATATACAAATTAACCCAACCAAGATGGCTGTGGCCAGGGAGAGAGCAAGAGGGAGGCTTGGGTTTCCCCAGTGATGGAGGAAACCAAGCTTCTCACACACCCTGGCTGGCCCAGGACTCCACTCCAGGCTACAAAGTTTCAATTATAGAAGATAAATAAATCCCCACAAAAATGGAAAGCCATGGAGCTGGAGAGAGCAAGAGGCTAAGGTTTCCCCCAGTGATGGAGGAAGTCAAGCTTCTACAGTCCTGTCCTCTCTCGGCTTCACTTAAGGCTACAAAGTTTCAATTATAGAAGATACATAAATCCCAACAGAAATGGCTGCCTCCACTGAGCAAGCAGAAGGCTTGGCTCTGCTCCAGGCTAAAAAGTTTCAATTGTAGAAGATAAATAAATCCCAGATACCAGGACCCTCTCTTGAGTTGCCAGGGGGCATGGCCAGCCTGCAAACCACCACAAGCCCCTCACCCAGTCTGTCTCATGCTCCAAGGGAATACCCACCCTAATCCTGGACCCCTTTCAGGACAAACCATATGATCCCCACCCATGCATCAGGCCTCTCTCCTATCTAATAAAAGAGTAATATGCAGATTGACCATCTCTCCAACACACAAGATGGCTGCCCCCATGTGTACAAAGATGATTGCCCCCATGTGGACACAAGATGGCCACCACAAGATGGCCATCATGGGAGGGCAGTTAGGCAGGACCAGGCCTATAAGGGAGGGTAGTTGGGGGCAATCAAGCCTGAAGAGAGCAGTTAGGGGTGACTGGGCTGGCAGAAGAGGGGAGTTGGGGGTACTGGGTCTGCAGTAAAGGGCAGTTGGGGGGGGGACCCAGGCCTCCAGGGGAGAGCAGTTGGGAGAGACCAGGCCTGCAGGGGAGGGCAGTTAGGGACAAACAGGCTGGCAGGGAAGCAGGTAGACATCAATAAGGCTGTTAGGGGGTGGTTAGGGGGTGATCAGGCTGGCAGGCAGAAGTGGTTAGGGTAATTAAGAAGGCAGGCAGGCTAGCAGTTGGAAGCCAACAATCCTGGATTGTGAGAAGGGTGTCCGACTGCCCATTTTGGCCCAATCCCTGGAGGTGTCCCAGATTGGAGAGAGTACAAGCTGGGCTGAGGGACACCCCCCTCTAGTATTTTATATAAGAGTCTAACTTCATTCTTTTATATGGGATATCCAGTATGTGCAATGTTATTCTTTGAAGAGATTATTTTCCTATTGAGTTTTCTTCATACCCTTGTTGAGGATAATTTGACCACATTAGCAAAAATTTATTTCTGCTCTCTTTATTCAGTTCCATTTTTCTATATACTGGTCTTTATGCTAATACAATACTGTGTTGATTGCTGTAGTTTTATAATATGCTCTAAAATCAGAAAGTGTTAGTCCTCCAGCTTTATTTTTAATTCTTGAGATTGTCTTTACTATTTGAGTCCTTTTATATTCTATATAAATATTAGGATTTTTCCCATTTATGAAAAAAATGCCACTGGGAGTTAGTTAACAATTGCATTGACTCAGTTGATTGCTTTGGCAATATGAATATTTTACTAGTATCAATAATAAGTCTTCCAATCCATGAACACTAAAATTTCATTATTTATTAGTTTAAAACTTATATTACAAATGACATTTATCAGCCCTGAAAAATTTTAGAGTACTTACTTGGCCAAAAAAATTGGTTTTAGTTGGTATGACACTTGAATAGTTGGCTGCATTATTTATATGTATATCTTTTTACATTATATGGCAATGCACATTGTTCTGATAAGTCTAATACACAAAATAAGATACTTTAGAACAGTTATGCATAAGAAATGCAATATTGGATTTATACATTGGGTCCTAGGATGTGATTAACTGCAGAAAAAATCTTGTACAAAGGAAATGGAAGTTATATAACAGAGTGAGCACATATCTAATTTGAAGGGCAACTGCAAAGTATGTGCAACTTTGGCAGCAGTGCCTTTGAGGAGGTGGAACTATTTCACATTAACCAGTTTAATACTACACAAGATAAGTACCATCCACTATCAGGATATAGCTTTAAGGTTTTATGAACCATTCTTATTTCTAACTTTAGGAAATTGATGTCTTTCCTTAGCTGCCTTATTATGGTTTTAGTCACAGTTCACACAAAAAGGGCAATATGAATACTCTTCAACTAAAATCCTGTTGTAGCCTAGAAAGTGAAGTGGTATGACATTAGAAGATTTTAAAACTACAGCTCCTTTTAGTGCCCCCCTCCAAAATACATCTGCACTCTTCTGAAACAGGCCTCTTCCTTAGGTGTCAAAGTCACCTTCACAACATCTGAGATTCATTCTGTCCCAAGATGCAAGGAATACTAAGGAAGACATAATTTCTTATTCCATAGAGGTCCTTAATCATGGTGGAAATTAGATACATCCACCTAATAATCTTCATTATACTTTCTGCCAAATATACCATAGATAGTTCAATGATCCAGGGTGTGTTTGTAGCCTTTTAGTTTGACATTTTTCACTGCTCCTTATCTACATCAGTGCCTACATCAGGCAGATTCTTCAGGGAGACATCAGCAACATTCACTCCACTCCATACAGACACACTAGAGTCTCTATGACCCCTAGGACTCACCATGAGAGTTTAGTGGGTGAACTCCCAGCCTTTCTCCTATTACATAATGGATCTGGAATAAATCCAGATTTCAACCACTTCCAATAATACAGTTTTTGGAAAAGCCACTTATCTTTTAAGCCACATTGGTCAAGATATACTGAATTGGAAATAATAAACAATTTTTAATTGGGGCTATATTTTACAACATTCATATATATAAAAACCTAATATACAAATAGACCAAACAGCAGAACAACCAAACAACTGGTTGCTATGATGTGCACTGACCATCATGGGGTGTGCATGGAATATGACAGGCATTGGCAGCAGGCTTCAGAGTATGTAACATGGTGGGCTTGGGCCACATCAGGATGCTGGAACAGGTAAGTGGAGTTGCCAGACCAAGGTTGGGTGCCAGTCACTGTCATAAGGGCAAGCCTCTGGTGGTTATTGAAAATTCTTTGCTCCTGTGCACCCAGTGCTCTAGCCTGCTGCCAACATCAGCCCCAGTCACTCTGCACTGTCAGCAGGTGCCAGTGAGCTGCTGGCACATGGGAGCTGTGGCAATGGGAGCTTCTGACAGACTAGGGACCTGGGGTCATGATGGGAGGGGTCAGGCAGGGGCATGGAGGATGGGCATGTACCCACTGCAGCATTGCAGCCCACAGCTCCTTTAAAGGTGCACAAATTTGTGCACTGAACACCTAGTTAAGAATAATGAGCTTAAATATGCTTACTTAATGCTGGACCAAATTAAGACAGCTATCTTCCTCTTGTTGATTTGCTCCAGCTAGGATAATAACTGGCTTGGAATTTGAATTCATATTATAGTCTTTGCTAAAGGGAAAAAAAATGGTGGTTTAAGAAAAAGGCTGCCATGTTGGAGACCCATCATCTCTCCCTTCCAATTGTCTTCCATGACATCAACAAGAGCAAATTCATCCACTAAATTTTTCTTTAAAATCCTGGTGGCATAGGACATGCCAACATCACCAACCCAAAAATTGTTATCTTATTGTAGGGGTTTTGTTCTTCCTTAAGCAGATTCAGAATCAGCTGATACATAACAGTTGCCATACTATACTAAGAATCTAAAAAGCCAGGCCTGAGTGGCTTAGTTGGTTGAGATTCCTCCTGTGCACTGAAAGTTTGCTGGTTCAGTTTTCAATCAGGGAGATACCTGGCTTGCAGGTTTGATCTCAGTTGAGTTGCAAAGCTTACAGAAGGCAACCATCAATATTTCACTGTCATGTTAACATGTCTCTGTCTCTCTCTTTCTCTTCCTTTCTCTAAGCATGTTCTTGGGTGAGGATTTAAAAGAAGAATCAAAAGGAATCTGAAGTGCACCACAGAGGTGTGGCGGGGGGGGAGGAGGTATGGGACATGGGTGGCACTAGCTTTGGATATGCACTTGGGGGAAGCTGCTCCTGTACTCTGCATGCATTTTAAATTAAGCTTAGAGACTTTCCTCACCTTTTTAATATCTCAAAATAAGATTGTCACTTACTCAACAGGTACAGTTACATGACGTAACATGATTCTCTTTCTCTGTCCAGAATCTTCTTTCTAACAGATCTGTGCCTGTTAATACAGCAGATACTCTCAACTCCTCTCTCCCTGTTGGTATAGCTGAGATCCCATTGAAAAGGCTGGTTGCTCATGTTTCCAACATCCATTGTAGCAAGAGTCTTAGTCAATAAGGTACAAAAGGAGGAAATTTTACAGAAGTTTTCTTCTACAGGATACTCACAAAGAGAATCTCCTTGCTCTTCCTTCCAACTTTTAAATGTTTGGATCTTTGCAGATTTTTTTTGCAAGAACTCAAACAGGACCTACATATTAATGCATTGCTAAATTAACCAGATCTAGGGTCATGGAACTCCAGATATTTTGCTATGTGAACTTTGATGATGCATCTCTTTCCTTCAAGTCCACCAAATTGACAAAAAATATTTTAAATTATACAGCTCTATTACCTGATTATTAGGGTAACATTGTACTTAGAAATGGGGATCTCTTTAATCTTGAGCTGATTTCCTTACCTTGATATACTTCCATTTCTCACTCATAACATGTCAATGTTAATATATTTACCTTATAATTTTGTTATAAGGATTTAGGGAAACAAAATGCATGAAGTTTTTATACTGTGTGTATAAAGGGATAAACAAACAACCAAGCTAGTGTCACCTTTATCCTTTATGTTGTATATACTCACTTCTCTTCTCAAGATAATTTTCTATTGTTGCTGTCTCCCATTGATCTATACCAATTCCCTCAAACCTACATCAGTTAGTGTTTCATGCCCACTATTCCATGTCAAAATTACAAATGACCTTCACATTGCTAAATCTAGTAGTGGGTAATTGGTCTCACTTTATTTGACCTATCAGTAGTATTAGATATCACCTTCTCTTTTCCAGAATGCTTTTTTTATTAGGTATTCAGATAATTAAACTCATTTTTTTCTACATCCTTAGCTTTTTCATGTCTCTTTAGCTTGTTTCTGGTCATCTCTCCTCAAACCTCCTCTTTCACTCCTCTCTTCCCAAACTTGCTCTAATATAGTCCTCATTTTGTAAACAGAAGCTTCATTGTCTATATGTCCAGTTAAAAAGATGTAGAATCAGCCTAAAATGCTAAATTTTTCTTAAATTCTACACTCAATCTATTAACATATCTAATTGATTCTGCCTTCAATTTCAACTAACTACAAGATAAACACTCTAATTAAATTAATTATCACCTCCTACCTAATTCTTAGAATAGCTTCCTTTTCCTTTATCTTGCTATAGCTTAATCTCAAAAGAATGACCAAGAATGATTTTTTTTAAATTCTCATTTATTTTGCAGCTCAATTTTATTGGAGGGGCCCTAGGGAGGAAAAAGGGTAAGTTGGAATTCCATAGAAATTTCCATTGTTGAACAGGATACCAGATCCCAGGTCTGTCTGGAAGCCAGGAGAGGATCAGTGTCCTTGATTCTTTGGTCCACAAAGAATTAGTGCTTCTTATTAACACGTGAAGTGATCATGTCACTTACACTCAAAATATTTTAATTCTATTCCCCATCATAATTAAGCCAAAGTTCTCACAGAGATCCATGCAATATATATCCAGAAATTTTCCTCTCTTATATCCTACCATTCATCCCCTCAGTACTCTATTCTAGTCAATGTTCTTTGATTATATCTGGCATGTCTCTCTTTCAGGTCCTTTATTTATTAGTACATAACTCTAGACTAGGGCTCTCCCATTTTTCTAAGTCTTATCAATAATACCCATTGAGTGAAACTTTTCCCATCTAAAAACATCTCCTAGCCCTCCTAGCTGGGTTGGCTCAATTGGTTGAAGCTCTGTTCAGTACACCAAAAGGTGATACAACCAATTAATGCATTTCTCCCTCTTACTCTCTCTCTCTTAGCCTCTTTAAAATCAGTTAAAAAATAAAACTGCCTCCCTTCCCCAACTATTCATATGCTATGCCATATTTATTTTTCCTCTGGGTTCTCATTAATATCTCATATAATAGGCATTTTCTTGACTATTTTCTGCCTTGCCTTTTAGAAATACATTACGAAAATAGGTCTTTCATTTTGTTCACTGTTGTATCCTCAATAAATGAAAGATTGGTTTTACACAGTACACACTGAACACAAAAATATTTGTTGGATAAATGTTGTAGGGCAAGGAGAGGGCTATTTTATTCCCATTTTACTTAAAATCTAAAATAAAATTCAATCCCTTATCTCACAAAGCTGTGACACTTCCAATCAACACCATTAAGTATATTTATAGATACAGAAAATCAGGGAATTCTGTTGGTTTATTTCATGTTCAAGATCATGTGCTTTCAATTTAAATATAATAGAAGTTAGAGACTTTATTACTCAAGATTCTTCAGTATAAAACCTGGAATTCAAATCAATCAGACTATCTATATATATAAAAGCCTAAGCAACCATCACAACTGAACTGATGACTGAACAGGGTGCATGAGGTAACCAGGTTGGCAGAGGGGTAATGAGAAGTGATCAAATGACCGAGCAGTAGGCTGCATGGGGCAACCAGACCAGTGGGGGAGGGGGGATAGTGAGGGTTGACCAGGCTGGCAAGGGAGTAGTTGGGAGTGACCAGGCCAACAGGAGGGGCAGTAAGGGGCAACCAGGCTGGCAGGGGAGGCAGTTGGTGGCAATCAGACCAACAGGGGGGAGGAAGTTGGGGGTGAATAGGCCAACAGGGGGAGTAGTTAAGGGTTATCAGGCAGGCAGACAGGTGAGCAGTTAGGCTCCAGTAGTCCCGGACTGTGAGAGGGATGTCCCCCAAAGAGTCCCAGATTGGAGAGGGTGCAGGCTGTGCTGAATTTTGTGCACGAGGCCTCTAGTGTATGTGTGTTAGGTATATACTCAGAAGTAATAGGCTCATTTGATCAATTTAATTATTAGAAGTTATCATCTATAAAAGTCTCTAAACAATATATGGTAACTAATCAATCACTACATGATTACATAACTCAACAATGTAAGAAATTGATTTGCTAGCCACTTAGCCAATTTTATCTTATGGGGAATTTGAAGCACATTGCCTGCTTCCATGGGGTTAGGGGTAAATGGAAATCATCCTCCATTTGGCCCTGCTGAAATGATGGGGGAAGGGTAGGGTGGCTTACTTCGAAGTTTTAGGTCACCTTCTTCCTGGCCCTTTGTCTAGAGAGAGCAGATCTTTCTTAGAGCTTATTTCTGTGCTTTTTGGCAGTTCCAGGTTGGCAGTTCCAGGTTGGCAGTTTCCATAGGACTCTGACAACGATCTATGGGAGGCAACAGGGAAAGCCGGAAACTCACTGTCATGTAATTCCTTCAGTTACGAGGTTCCTAAGCAGTTTCCCTTCTTCTCTCTGCTTTCACAGTCCTATGCTTATTTGTTGTGTTATATGTAGAAGTTTTTAGATTTAGTAAAAGAGCAGAATGAGGTTACTCTATCTTGGCTGAAACCTAAAGCTCTGTTGTCTTGTTTTATTTAATTAGTATTTTAGTCTAAGATAAGTCAATCCATTAAAAAGTAGAATTTCAATTAAACATAAAACATTTCTTTTTATCATGACATTTTACTATGAAATGTCTTTAGCAATTAAGTGAATCAGAAGGTAATTATATGCTTATTAATATCATTTTCTAAAAAAATTGTCATAAATTTTATAATACTTCAAATAAATCTCCAACTTTGTGAGAAGTCTAAGTGAGTGAAGTAATTCTTATTTATATTCATTGTAAATCTTTAGAAAGAACTTATTTCATGGTTTTACTAAATATATTCAAATATTCAACACTTATTTTGTTTGTTGTATTATTGTTTTTGTAAGCTTTTATAAAAGCAAACTTCTATCTCTAGTCCTTCTAAGCTGATTTACTTTCTTGGAAAATAAATATGTGAAAAGTAAAGGGTGCTAAGAATTTTTAAATTAGAATTTTTTGTTTTCTTCTGAAGTTCTTTTCAATGGGGGAACTGAAATTTAATAAAAAAAACTTTACATCCACATTCATTTTGAAATAAAAATAAATGGTCACTAAGAACATGAAGTTTTGGATATGCTTTTTCAGGATAAGTGAAGAAACTTTGAAGCTATTTTTTTAAATAAATAAATTAGAGTTATAATTTAGACCTTTCATGTAATCCTATGAATACTTAGTTTTTGCAGTAAAGAATTAGAAACACTTCTAGTTCATGTGCTGTCTATGGTTAAATTTAGGTGTTATATATACATAAATATGAAAAGCATATTAAAAATCAGCGAGTAAGTCATGATAACATGCCAAACAATCAAGGAGTGGAGTCAAGAACTAACTTATTAAAAATCAGATGTGATGGTAAGAAAATTCATCAAATTACTAATATTTGAAAGCCTAATTGAGAGCTGAAGATGTAATTCTTAAACAAATTACAGACTATATTGAAATGAGCAACTATTTTTGTGCTAATGCCCAGAGATATAGCAAATGAACTCCTTGACCCATACATTTACATGACTTTGAATCAGCACATTTGCAATGTCTAGAATATTAATGTACTAGAAATCAGAACAGTGTAAATATAAGAATAGAATTTATTTTATGTTTAAAAATGTATCATTTGATCAACAGTTATTTTACATTTTCTAAGGCAATTCTTATTTCAAATACTCTGTCCAGGCCATGTGTTATTTATTTTAATACAGAAAAAAATATCTTGAGCTCTTTCTTTCCTTTTAGTTTTTGTAATATCCTTCTCTACATAAAGTCTCCAAGTGCCATTAAGAAAAAACAAAAACAAAGAACATTATTGCAACATCTTCTACCAGACATTGAAATTCTCTCCCACAAAATTACAATTTATTTATGAGTACAAACAAAACTTGATATTCTTCAGAACCCAAACTATCACAATCTAGACTTTATTATGTCATATATTTAAATACAAAATAGTATTTACTATCATGATTATCTACTTTTCAATATTATTTCTTTATTCTTTATGTCACAAAGAATTGTTTTTTAGTGAATTGTGAAATCAATTTAATTGGTCCAGCCCAGAATTCAGAAAAAAGAGAAATGTAGAATAGAATAAGAAGAGAAATGATATACCAGAGTTCATCACACATACTAAGGAAATATAATTTTACAAAAATATAGTTTATAAATTTACAGAATTGTGATTTAACTATATTATTCACTGTGCTTTCAAATAGATAAAAGCCATTTTCTTGGAAGACCAACATTAGATATCCTTAGCTAATATTCATTAATTGCTTAATATGTGTTGTATAATTTAAGTGCTCTCTATGCATCCCTCTTTCTTTTGACAAGAACCTATGAAATAGGTGATATTATTTTGAGGCTTTGCACGCTTTAGTAGCTTAAGATGATCAAAACTACAAAACTAATATATAGTAGAGGAAGTTTTCAAATCCGCAGTTAAACTTTAAGTTTAATGTTATATGTTACTTTGTACTCTGGGTAGCACAGCCCTTTCTGAATAGTTGAATTTACACACTGGTGAACATACATTTGTCCTCTGGAATAAGTCATTTTTTAGGTGAATAAAGGCATTAACAGTTCCGGGACATGAGATTTCCTACTTCTGGTGGAAAGAAGGTTAATCACATCATCATTGGATTGCAGTGTACCATATTATGAATTAAACAAGGTGTCAACCAAATTGAAAATATCCGACATTGAATATTAGTAGTGATTAATTCAATATTAATTTTCTTTGATTAACTATAATATTCAGTACCTAATATGTATACAGTACAGTACTAGAAATTTTGGACTGTGGGAAATATGAAGATACTAGAGGCCCAGTGGATGACATCAGCCACACGAGGTGGCATCCTGCCTCCCACCATGAGAGGAGGCACCCCATGGTGGGGAGGGATGGGCGGGACCCGCACTGGCCACCATGGGAGTCAGGCCAGGATGGCTCCTCGGGGGACTGGACTGGTGCCCTGGAGGGACAGGACCCACACCTGACTTGCAGCATGCCCTGGCCACCCTGTCTGTGTCTGCCCTGGGGCCACCTAAGCCTCCGTGCTGGCTCGGGCAGGTCCCCCTGTCTCTGTTTCCCTCTCCGTTCCCTATCTCACCTACATATGCAACCTTCTCCTGTCCAGTTGTGACCTGTTATGGAGTCCTGAGCTTAATTTGCATATTACCTGTTTACATATATATAGATATTTATTTTCTTATATCAGTACCACTTCTTATTTCACAAAAGTTTGAAAGACAGTAACTACAAAAATGTGCTTGAAAGTATCAGTAATACTATTTTCTTTATGTGGATTTAATTCCATAAATGTGGTGATGTATGAAAAGCAATATTAGATGTAGTAGACTCACTGAATGAAGCAATTTTGATAAAGGAACTTATGGCATAAATAGTGAGACAGATTTACAATACAAATGTAATGAAAATAAAATATATAAATTACCTTAGCATTGTAATAATTATATATCACTCATCCTTGAATGATAAAAATAACTCTACCATAAAAAGATGCATGGACTTATACAATAACAAACTTTCTAAGTTTCAAAATTTCTCAGGTAAAAAGTGAAAAAGTTATTCAAAGTAGATGACTCCAATTTCTTTTTGGTCCAGAATTCTTCAACACACCATTCATTGTGATGGGAAGGAATAAAAAGACATCAAGAATCAAGGACCAATAGTAATTCACAAAGACATAAATATATCCCTGCTCTGTTTTCCTCCAGCAGGTATTTCATGAGTTGCTATCCTTCATAGCCCTACTGGCTGACTCCCTCTTCCTTCCCCCTCCCACTTATTCCAAGTTGTCTGTCTAGTTTTGTACTTTTTTATTCAAAGATGATTTGTACTGTCTGGATGAAATGTAAATCTACTTAAATCAATTCTCTTTTCTGGATTTTGCTCTTGGGAAGGCTGAGTTTTATGAGGTGATTTTATAGAAACTGAGGCAGAAAGAAAAATGAAATAAACACTAGAGGACCTGTAATGGGTGCATCATGGAGATTGTGGGGCCTCTAAAGGTCAGGTGGTTTCCAGTATTCCAGTCTTAAGGTAAAAATAAATCTCCCTACCCTAAACCTATAGCATAGGCACAGAAGAACCTTTGAGTTCCAAGGACTGATAGGTTTGTCATTCATAACAGTCTGAAGATTCAAGGCCTTCTCCTCCTTTCATGGGTACCAATCAGGACTTGCAATTTTTCAGGAAACCTTAAGGAAAAGAGCTGAGAAACCACAGTAGAATTCTGGAGTAATATTTATTATATTCATTTAAAACAAAAGAAGAAAAAAGAAAACCTACAATAATGGTATTCAATTTACATTTAGTTTTGGAACAAAAATGTGTATGTGTTATATAAGACAAATCAACCCAAGCTGTAAAAGATTATGTAAGTGGAATATATATCATAGATTGATTTTAGCCACTGAAATTAAAGATGACTGATTTGGAGAACTATTGAGAAGAAATAAATGTAGATACTCCAGTAACTGAAAATAAATAAATATGGATACTCAAGTCACTGCTGATTGGAGTTTTACTAGTGGAGTGGGGAGTCTGAGTTGGAAAGATGAGACAAAATAAATAAAAGAATTACAGTCCTGGGTATCACCTAAATACAGCTCACAAACAGGACAGGCAGTCCTGACAGCTGTTGCATATGATAGAAATTATATCCTAAGATACTATAGGAATACTTCAATGTTGATTAGGAAACACTGCTCAGTGGTATGGAGGCAGTGACTTATTGAGTGCCCCAGAGCTGTGGCTTCAGCGGTTATTTACTCTCCCAGGCTCAGGAGTAAGATTTTAGTGAATGCAGTCCAGTAATCGAATGCTTTATAACAGATTTGAGGGCACTCTGCTCAGATAATGAGAACCACTTTTCAGATAATGAAAAGAAGTTTTTGTGTGTTAATTTTGGGATTAAAAACTTTGGTTATATGGATAATGGACCAGGTAGCTTTTGATTGTGGAATGTGGAAGAGATCCATTTAGAATGGATGGGAGAAGGCATATACAAGTGTGGTTTTTGCCATCTATGGCTGAGTAAAGCTTATCCCAGCTGTGAAAAGCCCTAACAATTTGCAGGAAGCCAAGGATGAAACCCTAACACAATCCCTTTCAATTCTGCTTCTTCCAAGTCCCCCATACCTCTAACACTCATGAAAATACAGACCATAGTTATTTGTAATACCTCTTTTTTCCTAGTCAATTTATTGGGTGAGGAACATTATCTTTTCAGCCTTGGACTATACAAGCTGCTGTATGATTTCTGAACACTGTGGCAGCAGTGACCAGTGATCATATAAAGGCTTCTTTTTTCTGTCCTCCATTGTTTCAGGGAATTTTTCTTGGCTCTTATGTGAACGAAACTGCCTGTCTGTAAATCTGTCCCCATCTAGAAACCTCTTGCTTCAGAGGTAGTTATTTCTCTCTGAGTGTCTCTATGTCCAGGGCCACCCACACTCAGGACTAGACCTCAGTTGACCTTTGCTTTATTCTCCCCTTTAGGGAGCCTTGTCTCTGCTCTAACAGGGACTCTAAGCCTTTCCATTCACACAAGAAAAAGTAGGGCTGATAAGGTGTAAATATTTTGGGATAAATAAAGTAATACTGGCAAGTAATTTGTGAAAAGCTGGGAATGTCCAGTGGAGACCATTAAATCATTTGATTTCATTATTGTATAATAATTATTCATAAAGGCAGAGAAGCTGTTGCAGATCATACTTCTTTAAACTCAGAAAGTCTTAATTATGGAGAAATATTCTTCCACTCTGAAGACTGCAATTAATGCTGCCATGGCACTGCCTTGTCAACTTTAGAGTGCAGGGAACATTTCCAGAAATAAGACAGACTTCCTGGCTATGACTTTTGTTTATGAAATACTTTATACATTGACATTTAGAATTTTCTATTTACTTGATTTCAGATGGTCATATATTACATTAAAGAAAATTAGAAATGATTATAACTTTTCCCAAATCAGGAAAAATTCAATATCTAGTACATTGTTATTTTTTCTATGCACCATTAATAAATATATTTCTAAATTCCAATTGTCTTTTTAACATTACCACTAGTATAACAATGGACTTTGCTATTTTCTAGCAGCATCCACATTGTATTCATTTCAGTGATTTGCTCTTATATTCTTATGTGTTATAACAAAAATGTGGGCAATCTAAATTGCTAGATGTATTCATTTTGTAGAATCTGCCTTTTTTAATTAGAATATTTTGAGATGATGGTTTGAAAAATGCAGTAAGAAGTTATGAAAGATGAAGTAAAGTATATAAAATCCTTGAAATGAGCTACAGATAGATGTTGGAATTTTTGAGGATGAATTCAAATACTATGACCAACAATGATGAAGAAAGGCATTGCAAAATATATAAAAATATGATATAAAGTGGAAATTAAACTTTTAAGACTTGTTTTAACATTCTACTATTCAACTTTATCACAGCAAGGAACAAAGGGATAAACGTGCAACAAAAAAGAACTGAAATATGATAAGACTGTCATCAGCTAGATATTTCACCTGTCAGTCCCCACCCCCCACACACAAACACACACTAAAATGACAGTGGCTTTAATACAGTAATTATTTGGATAAGGCATGGCCTTTAGTTTAAAAATCCTTTTCATATATTGTCATATTTCTTTTATGGATGGAGACAGTGGTTAGCTTGGCACTATCTCAGTAACATATCTTTGAATCCTTTTGTCTGTGGTTTGTAACAAAAGCTTCTTGTCATTTCTGCACAGTGCCAAGACAAGGCAAAGCCTTTTCATTTTTTATTACTAAAGGAAATACAGTAGTATCATGGCACTAGCTTAAAAATCTTATTTGTAAGAATAAATCAAACATAATTTTTCTGCCTTAACTGATCTTGCAACATTGTTCTTTCACATCGTGAATATACTTTTGCCATTCTTTTTCCATACTAGTTTATTTCAAGTAGCTCTGTGAATAATTACTCATTTGTTCAATATATATCCCCTGATAGCCTACTACGTGTCAGGAACTTTTCTTCATTTCAAATTGAATGTAAGTGTTAGATAAAAATCTGTTGGGTGGCTTCATTAATGCTCATTAGAAAAGATCCTTTATGCTTGTGGTAAAGAGTGAAACAAAGGAAAACCATTTCTTGAGAAACATTTCCATTTTAGTACAAGAGAAAACCACTGGAAAAATTAATTTATTTCTAATAAATAAGAATTAAAATTATAGAAAAAAAATTAGCAAATGGTTCTATTAACATATTCCATTGTAAGAACTTATCATCTTGACAATCTTTACAAATAATATTTGCAGTGTTTCATCGTGATACCAAATTGTCTTTTTGAATCTGACTTTGGCTCAGGTGTGGATACCTGCACTATAAGATTAAACCTGTTTGGCAAGGCATGAGGATCAATCTTTCAAAGCCACACAACTCTGAGGCAGACAGTTCTTAGGGCTCTATGATAATCTATTATTATTGAGAATGCATGTGATATATTATATAATTATATATTATATTATATAGAGGCCCGATACACAAAATTCATTCATGTCCCTCAACCTGGCCTGTACCCTCTCCAATCTGGGACCCCTTAAGGGATTTCTGACTTCTGGCTTAGGCCTGATCCCACAACCAGCAGTTGCACTCCTCTCACAATATGGGACTGCTGGCTCCTAAGCACTCGCCTGCCTGCCTGCAGCCAGATTGCTCCTAACCACTACTGCCTGCCAACCTGATCACCCCCTCACTGCTTCTTTGCTGGACTGATTTACTTCTAACTGTTCCCCTGCCATCCTGATTGCCCCAACTGCCCTCCCCTGCTGTCCTTATGACCCCCAAGGACATCCTGGTCATCCCCAGTCTGGTTGCCTCTAACTGCCCTTCTCTGCCAGCCTATTCTCCCTCAACTGCCCTCCCTGCCCTCCTCAGCCAGCCTGATCACCCATAACTGCCCTCCCCTGTTGGTCTGTTTATCCCCAACTATCCTCCCCTGCTGGCCATCTTGTGGCAGCCATATTGCCAAGGCCAACTTGTAACAACATCACAGTGGCCATCTTGCAAAATCACCTAGGCTTTTATTATATAGGATAATTATTTCATTGCTGTATTTTAATTATGTAAATTCTTCATCCCTTATTCAAAGACCATAACTATTGTATCTTCTTATATCTCCCAAATTATAGTTAATTTATTTTTTAGATTAATATTCTCAACTTCTTTTAAAGTAAGAGCTCCCATTTTATATAGTCATTATCTTACTTTGACTTTATTCATGCTAACAATAGTATCTGCTTTTCTGTTACATTCACTTGAATAAGTATTGTTATTTTTTCAAGTAAGGTAAAGATAGGCTAGATTTGAAAAAATAAAACAAAATTAAATAACTTAAATATAATTAGGCTAAAACTAGCATTCACAAAGCAAGTGACATGTCATGGAACATGCAGATTATTGACTTCAAAACATAGTATTTTAAGCCTTTACTTCTCTTTGTGCATAAATGGGGTCAGGCCAGCCTGCCCTGATTGGGGCCAATCAGGCTGGACCAGCAGTGGAGAGGTGATGCAGGAGGTTGGCCAAGAGACCCTGCCCCCAATCATGGTGGGAGGAGACAATTGGGTCCAGGGTGGCCAGGGGGAAGAGCCATAAGCAGTTGAACAGCTGGCCCCACCCCTAATTGGGGTGGGGGGCAATTGGGGCTGGGCTAGCCAGGGGGGGAGCTGTGGGTAGTTGGGTGGGCTGATCTAGGACCCCAATTGGCCAGTTGGCTGAAGCAGTGCCCCTCAAAGTGACTGGTTGTCCCCGTCATTCTGGTCGCTTGATATAAATATATCTTGATCAAAGAGATATATTTATTGATTTCAGAGAGAATGGGAGAGGGTGAGATAGGTAGAAACATCAATGATGAGAAAGACTCATTGTTTGGTTATTTCCTGCATGCCCCACTCTGGGGATTGAGCCCAACACTTGGGCATGTGTCCTGGACTGGGAATGGAACCATACCCTCCAGGTTTATAGGTCTATGTCAATCACTGAGCTAACTGGGCTACTTCTGTTCTTTTTTTATTATGATATACCTTGATTGTAAGTCTCAAATGTCAGGAATTGTATCTATGTAGTTTCTTTTTAGTATCACCATGAACATTCATCTTAATTTATTATGATTATTTCTTAAATCATAACTCTTTCCCCATATGTTATGTGCTTCCTAAAGGCAGTAAATATCCCTATTATGCTACTGTAATATCCATTGCACTTAGCATAGTGCCAGGCAGACAATGAATCTTAAAAATAATATGTAGAAAACACAAATTAATACTTTAAAATGGTAATTATTTTCCTATGGATAATGAGGGTTATTATGTCAAATATTCTTTTTCTCACCAAGTTAGATATATGTATTTTTTCCTGAAATTTCAGTCCATACGAGAATAGATTAAAAACATTTGTCTGCTGGAATTGGTTCGGCTCAGTGGATAGAGCATCAGCCTGAAGACTGAAAGGTCCCAGGTTTGATTCCTGTCAAGGGCATGGACCTTGGTTGCAGGCACATCCCCAGTAGAGGACGTGCAAGAGACAGCTGATCGATGTCTCTCTCTCATCGATGTTTCTAATTCTCTAGTCCTTTCCCTTTCTCTCTGTAAAAAATCAATAAAATATATATTTAAAAAAATAAATAAAAATAAAAACATTTGCCATTGGAGCTAAAAGTGGAATTTTTTAAAAAAGTGAATATACAAAGTATTGTTTAAGGTGCTTTATACATATAGATTTATTTGGTTAATTGACTTTGAAAATGTATTTCATATATTGGTTGTCCTTGAAATCATCCTATTAAATTTAAAATTACTTGAATAATTGATCACTTGAATAAAATAATTCAATATTAATTTAAATAATTATCACAAAATTATAATTGCATGTACTCTAGGGAAAACTAAAAAAATATAACAGGCACAGAATGAGAATAGAATACAAATAAGAGAATTTCATATTTATAAAGAGTTTTTCAGTTTATTAATCATATTCCTACACATTTTCTCATTATCTTTTTAAAAAATCTATGGTAGTCAGTCTGTTCTCTTTATCTATGAGCCTGTTTATATTGTGTTTGTTAATTGATTTTGTTCATTAAATTTCACATATAAGTGAAATCAGATGGTATTTGTCTTTCTCTGACTGGCTTTTTTCACTTAGTATATTGTTCTCCAGGTTCATGCATGCTGTTGCAAAAGGTAAGATTTCCTTCTTTTTTACAACTAAGAAATATTTTCTTGTGCAAATGTACAACAGCTCCTTTATCCACTCATTAATTGATGGCATGTGGGCTGTTTCCAAATCATGGCTACAATAAGTAACATTGCAATGAACATGGAGGTATGTATATTCTTTTGAATTAGGGTTTTCAGTTGATGTATTTCCAGAAGTGGGATCACTGGGTCAAAAGGCAGTTCCATTTTTAATTTTTTGAGTCAACTCTATACTGCTTTCCACAGCAGCTGAACCAATCTGCATTCCCACCAAAGGTTCACCAGGGTCCCCCTTTCTCCGTATCCTTGCCAATGCTCGTTATTTGTTGACTTCTTGATGATAGCCATTCTGACAGGTGTAAGGTTGTACCTCATTGTGGTTTTAATTTGAATTTCTTTGATGATTAGTGAAGTTGAGCATAGTTTTATATGTCTACTAGAAAATTCATGCACTGAAGCGGAGGACCCCTCAGCCCAGCCTGCCCCTCTCATAGTCTGGGAGCTCTTAGGGGTAGGAGGTGACCTGGTGATCAGGACAAGGCAATGCCCCATAACACCTCCACTGCTGCCACAGCTGGCAGCACAAGCTTGGCCGACTCTGGTTACCTGAGCCTCAGGTGGTCCTGAGTGGCTGGGTAGCTGCCATCTGAGGCTTGCCTGCACCTCAGGCCTGCCCGAGGTGGCTGGGGGCGCTGGGGGAACTGGGGAACTTTGGAGGCAGGTGAACAGAGCAGCCGGGCCCACCTAGGGGCAGGCCTGGCCTTTTAGCACATCTGCAGCCCTGGAAGGGCTGAGGAGAGTAGGCGCTGCCATCTTATGGCTGTGGGCACTGCCATCTTTGAGGACATGGCAGTCAACTAGCATATTCCCTCCTATTGGCTGTGGGAGCCACCATCTTTGCAATGGCATGAGGGTCAATTAGCATATTCCTTCTTTATTAGATAGGATTGACTATCTGTATGTCCTCTTTGGAAAAGTGTCTATTCAGGTCTTTTGCTCATTCTTTAATCGGATTATTTTTTTTTCTTGATGTTGATCTCTATAAGTTCTTATGAATTTTGGACATTAACCCCTTATCAGATGTATCATTGATGAATGTGTTCTCCCATTTAGTATGTTGTGTTTTTATTTTGTTGATGAGTCATTAATACAGAGAACAGACTAGTAATGATCAGAGGAGGTGAGTTGGAGGTCATGTGAAAAAAGTAAAGGAATTAAGCCCCCACCCCTCACCCCCACTTAGAAAAACACACAAGAAACAGACAAAAAGTATGGTGATCAACTGAAAGAAAGGATGATGGGAAGGTAGAAGAGGAAAAAAGAGGCAAATAGTGGCAGAAGGAGACTTGACTTTGGGTGGTAAGTGCACAATGCAGATGCAGTATACAGATGATGTGTTATAGGGTTGTACACTTGAAACTTTATGGTTTTATTAAGGAATAAAATCAATTAAAAATAAAAACCTTATAGTGAAGCAGGACTCATTATCCTCATTTTAAAGAACCCTCATCTTAATAAAACCTAAAGGACTCAATTTATTGCTAAAAATAAAAAAAAATAAAAACTGTTGAATTAGAAATCAAGTTTATTTCTGTTGGTTATTTTTTTAAAATCTCATAATTTTTCTACTGATGGGTCTTGCATTTCAAGCATAGATATACTATAGAGGATTAGTAGACAGGGTATAGGTTCATTTATCAGAAAACAAAAATGGGGATAAAAATGGTAAATACTACCATATAAGACCACACTGCTTAATCTATTTCTGAGCTTCACTAGCATCAGCTTGCACTTCTTCAATACTCTAGTTTTATCGTTTTCTAATTTAAATAAACATTATTCTTGATTGACAGATTTCTCTACTCTGACATGAACATTTCTAAAATCGAGTTTAAAAATTTTCAAACATTGATTTATTTCTTTCACATCTTTGTAGGGTTCTCTTCAACCCCACATTCAAACTTAAATTGGAGATGCCTTCCTATTGTTAACAGAGTTTGCGATGTAGATTTCCAGAACATAGTCACCAATTATTCTTAAACTAGAGGTTCAGTGCATAAAGTTGTGCACAGATGGGGTCTGGCCAGCCCATCCCATCAGGGCCAATTGGGGCTTGACTGGCCAGGGGAGTGACCATGGGAGGATGGCTGGCCAGCCCACCCCTGATTGTGGTAGGGGGCCTGATCTGGGGTGGGGCCAGCCAGGGGGTAAGGCTGCAGGTGATTGGGGGAGCTTATTTGGGCTCCAATTGGGCCAGTTGGCTGCCACAGTGTACGTCATAGTGACAGGTCATTCTGATCATTCTGGTCGTTCCACTGTTCTGGTCACTTGGCATATGTATATGCATTTCTTTCCCATTTAACTACAACTTGTTTTGTTTTATTTTTTTTTAAGCATTAAAGAAACAATATGCAACCCAGGACTATACTAAATGCTAAAGATACAAAGTTGTGAGCAACCATCTCATCTTTGGGGAATTAAAAACCTAGTAGGGGAAAACAGATGCACACATCATTTAGTGCAGTGTTGAGAGTGTTGAGATCCAGATCTGCACTGAATCTTTCTTTAGTAGACTCTGTGGAGTACCCAATCGTTAAGGACTCTCTATAGCAAAGAATTCTACATCTTTTTGGTAATACCAAAACAGACTGCTGTTTTTGTTTGTTTTTTAAAATCAAGCTAAATGCATTGATTGACAGTAAATATAGTCAGATTATACAAGTATTGGATGTTGTTTATTTGTTTTTTATCCTATCTAGCTGGAAATCCCATTTTTGACCAGTACAAACCTGGTTGCACAACAATTGCAGGCAACTATTATTAGGTCCATTGATTTCTTGCAGAGAAATTTTGTTAGAAATATTGATTCAATATGTAAATATATTAATCTCCAGAAATTATGATGAAGGAATGTTAGATGGAATGCAAGATTTGTATTTTCCAAAAGGCAATTTTGAAATCAGTCAAATTGCAAAGCCAATACTTGGGTAACCTTTGAATTTTTTAAAAATATATTTTATTGATTATTTTGCAGAGAGGAAGGGAGAGAGAAAGTCAGAAACATTGGTGAGAGAGAGACATCGATCAGCTGCCTCCTGCATGCCCCACAGTGGAGATGTGCCTGCAAGCAAGGTACATGCCCCCAACCGGAATCGAACCTGGAACCTTTCAGTCCGCAAGCCGACACTCTATCCACTGAGCCAAACCGGTCTCGGTAAATTTTTTTTTAAGCAGGTTAGCAATTATACTTAAATTATTGGCATGCTTAAATTAGATTGTAGATAGATCCTTCTGTTGGGTGGAGTGAGAATTAGGAAGGTACAAGAAAATTTGAACTTTGAGAGTCCAAACTCTGAAAAGCCTAAAAAAAAGCTTGCTTCTCCAAACATCATGAACAGCTCCTAGGAGCCTCAGGTAAGCTCACTAAGATTTTGTACCTAGCCACAGGGAGTTGCTCCTTAGAATTGTTATTACACATGGAACCATCTCAGAAAGCTGGCAAGATCCCATGAGCATGAATAAACACGAGAGAAATGCCATTTTATAAACAGGCATAAGCATTTGCGAACACAGCAGTAGGTCTGCATGTCCACATTTATCTTTGTGATTATAAGAATTATTGAATTCTTGTAATAAAAATTATATGAATTAATATAAGAATATAAGCTTACCTAGTTGCAATAGAAATAAAAGAGATTTCATACCCTACTTGATATGGACTTTTTATCTAAAAGTTATGCCCACTCTAAAGGAGCACATAGCTCTGTTTATGTTAATTCTTTGTTATGCCTTGAAAGGGCCTAACTGAGTATTCTGACCTGGTTATGTCAGCCCCATCAGTCACTCATGAGCTCCAACTTGCTTAGCTGATAGAGTATACTAAGGTACCAATATTCACTACTTCTGCAGCTGCAATGCAAAAATAGCTAGTCTTTGCAATATTGTCTACTTCATTTTTACCTTCTTAATAATTTCTGTTATTCATACCACCTCTATCCTATATCCTACTTGAAAAAAATGAACATGAATCAAAAGGCTACTTCTTTTTCTTATTTCGTCTATGAAAAACATTTTCTAAAGTCAAAAATACATTTATAGTCTATGAGTAAGATGAGTTATACTGCTTATTCCAGGATATAAAAATTCTAAAATCTCATAGACAGATTTTCTAAGCCAAATAGTATTGTGCAAGTTGGATACATTGTGAAAATTAATTGACAGTATTTGCCTAATTTTATAATTAAATATTATTTAAAAAACATTTATGTCTATAAATTTTACTGCAAACATATATCTTAATCATTATTTAAAAATGTGTATATGTGTGTATATAGTGATGTGTATATTTTATGTACTTTGTGTGTATCTTTTTTCAACAGAAAACAATATGCTTGATTTAACTTCAACCATTATAACCTGTATATGCTGTTTAAAATCTCATTTAAAAGTTGAGTAACAAGTTGTAAGCTAGGAAGCAGGTGGTTTGTATTTACTATGTAATTTTGTTAAGGGTTGTGTTTCTAAATGAGAACATAGACTATTACTTTAATGAAATTATTGATGTCTTGAGCTAAATACAGATTTAATAATAAAATACTTGATTGAGGCATAAAGAATAATAAAAAAATGAACATCAATGTATCTACTACTGATAACTTTGAAGCCTTGCAGACATTTGGTCCTGTTCAGAACATCCATGGAGACATTCAGTCCATACTAAATGGTCCTGTATAAAATGTCTGTATTTAGAAAAGGTCCCTTGGTTAAAACAACCCATGAAGTTAATGCCTACTTTTGTTTACAGGATTAATACATAAAAGTACTATATGTCTACTGTTCCAATAATTGTTTTATGGCTGTGTTGCCAAAAATAACACTTGTTGGCTTGGTAGCCTAGTTGGTAATGACCCATGAGGTGGGGTAAGTGGGTTCTCACAAATGGACTGTCTCCATGGACATGCTGGACAGGACCAAATGTCTGCTAATCCTTTGAAGCCTCTGTAAGTGCCCTACCTGGCACCTTTGCACACAAGTATCCTCTGTTATAGATGTATTTATTTTATACTTAAAATTTTTATCTTTACCACATATGTATCTATTCCATTGTTTAGTTATATGCTTTTGAACTTATATAAATAAAAGGTATTGTATATATTCTCTTCTAAAATGCTTTTCAAAATCACTTTGGCTTGTAGGATTTAGTCATATTTATGTGCGTGATTGTAATTCCATGACATTCACTGCACATGATATGCTATAATTTTTATTTATCCATTTACTCTTGACAGACTTTTAGATGATTCTATGTGTTTTTTTTAAAACAAGTCTATTATAAAAATTCTTGCACATAGTTCTTGGTACACATATGTGAGTGGAGTTGTTGATTCATAGTGTATCAAGCTGATTCACTTCATTAATTGTAATATTCAGTTGTTTTCAAAAAAAGGTTGTATGTATTTACATTTCTGCATTCTTACTAAAGCTGGGTATGCATCTTTTGACACTTTGAGATGTAATTATATCTTACCGTGCTTTCAATTTGCATTCTCCTGTTCACAAATGAGGTTGATCATATTGTCAAACATTTCAAGGTCATTTATTTTTCTCTGAGAGCTATTTCAAGACTTTTTAAATTGTTATTTGTCTTTATTTTACTTATTGTAGAAGTTCTTTATCTATTGTTTATACCAGTTCTTTGTATATATCTTTCAAAAGTATCCTACATTGTGACTTTTATATTGGTTTCTATATTTAGCACCTTTTGATTAATATAATTTTCAAATTAACTTATTAGATTATTATAAATATTTTATTGTGATTTGTACTTTTTGTGTCTTGAAAGTCTTTTTTAATATTCTGTGGTTATATAGAGTTTCTACTATGTTATCTTTGGAAATTAAATTTTGAAAATGTTATGAGGTAGACATCATGTAAGTTTGATTGCTTTCTGACTTAGTGTGGATTCTATCTTTAAATTCCCTGAAAAGAATGCTCATTCCCTAATATTGTGCACTGTCCTCTTTTTATTTTTTAATATATTTTATTGATTTTTGACAGAGAAGAGGGGAAAGGGATAGAGAGTTAGAAACATCAATGAGAGAGAAACATTGTTCAGCTTCCTCCTGCATACTCCCTACTGGAGTATGCAAACAAGGTACATGCCCTTACCCTGAATCAACCTGGGACCCTAGAGTCCATAGGCCAAAGCTCTATCCACTGAGCCAAACTGGTTAGGGCTGTCCTATTTTTTTTGTCATGATGCCATCATTGCTTTTATTTAAGCACAAAAATCCCTAATTTTTTTTTAATAAAGCAGTTGGTTATTTATTTTTTAATATTAGGTTAGTCTTTGAATGTTAAAAATAAACTTACCCATGGGAAAAGGTGATTTTTTAAAAATTTCTTTATTGATTAAGGTCTTAACAGTGGTTCTCAACTTTTTTAATGCTGCTACCCTTTAATAGAGTTCTTCATGTTGTGGTGACCCCCCAACCATAAAATTATTTTCATTGCTAAAAAAATGAATCATAATGTAAATATCTGTGTTTTCCGATGGTTTTAGGCTCTACAGCAGTGGTTCTCAACTTGTGAGTTGTGACCCACAGGTTGAGAACCGCTAGCAGGGTCGCCTAAGACCATCGGAAAACACAGATATTTACATTATGATTCATAACAGTAGCAAAATTACAGTTATGAAGTAGCAATGAAAATAATTTTATGGTTGTTAGTCACACAACATGAGGAACTCTATTAAAAGGGCGTGGCATTAGAAAGGTTGAGATCAAATGTGCCCTTATTCCCCTGTCATATCCTATTTTTAATTCATTTTTTCAAGCTTATCAATTATGTTACGTAAGTCTTTGTTATTGTCATTGATTTATTTTTCCACCTGATCTTTAGTATACTGAGAGATATTTGTTAAAACTGCTGGTTATAAAGGTGGATTTGTCAATTTTTCCATGCAGTTTTATCAATTTTGTTTCATGTATGTTAAAGCTATATTATTTGGTAATTTGTTTTGAATTATGTCTTCCTCATGAATTGAACATTTTATGACTTCTTCGTGACCCTATATACCTATTTTCTCTGTATCACAGATTGTGTTTTAAAAAAATGACTGCAATGGTATCTCTCATCCCATACACTCCTCTCACAATGTGACTTTGACCCTTATTCTATTGAAAGATGGGTCTTTGTTCGAATTTGGAAAACTTGTGATTAAAGAGAAAGTAATATTATATACCTTCCAAAAGTAGGTTATAAAAGGTAATAGCATCTCTGCTCATGGGCCATGCAGTAAGGAAGCCCAAATTGAAGAACATGAAGACGTGACATGGAAAGGCCACAGGGGGGTGAGGACAAGCAAGCTGACAAGAGCATCAACAGCAAGTCATGGAAGTAAAGACACTTTAAGATGATTTTTACTCTTGGCCATTGGATCATCCCCAGACTTTGAGGCTTTCTAGTTAAGACTCCAGATATTGGGAATTAGAGGTAGGCTATCCCTGTTTTGTGTTGGATCACTTACACACAGGGAAAAAAGGTTTTAAACTAATATTTTAGGGACAGATTTATTTTGCTTAAATAAGTAGAATAAGCTGTCATATTTCTGCAATATTTCACATAAGATTTAGTTTGGTTGCATGTAATGGAAAACCCAAAGTGAAATGCAAGTTGCTTTTATTCCTCCTGAATAAAAGAAGTCTGGAGACAAGCAGTCCAGCATTGAAATGGCAGCTCCTCGGTTACCAAGGAACAATTCTCTTTATCTTTCTATTTGTCACTTTTATCATGATGTTTTAATTTTCACCTTCAACTGAATCCACATTTTAGGCAGCAGGGAGGGAAAATGGGAGGAAGTGTAAAATGGATCTTCCTTCCAATTGAGTGAATCTCTATTAGATTTCCTTAAAGCTCCAGTTTATGCTTCATTGGCTACACCTACTGCAAGGGAACCAAGAAAATATAGCTTTAAGTTTGACAAATTGCTGTTCTGAAGAAAATCAGTTTTCAGTTACTAAGGAAAACTGGGAGAATATATTTGAAGTAGTCCCGACAACCATTTATTCCCCTGCAAATGGTATATCTTTGGCTTTTATTCTAGCTATATCTTTATTATTCCGGTACGTTTCATAAATGCATATAGCTGAAGTTTTTGCAATTAGATTACTTTCATATTTTATTAATGCATTCATATTTACTGTTATTAGATTCATCTTTAAAATTTTAACAAGCACATAGCTTGTTATAATATAATACTGTTATATTAGGATATAACAGTAACCAATGTCTTTACATTTCTCCAAAAATATGCAAGGACTGTGAAATAAGTCAATTCATTTTCAGTTATATATTATTTACCTTTATTTATGTCTCTTATTTTAAACCTCACAAATTAGAAAATTCTAATATTGAGTCAAAATTATTTACATGTCTATCACTTTCTTTGTTCAGTTTTTTTTATTTTTTATTTTAACCCTTAGATTTTATTTTAGAGATAATTTCTCTTATTCCTGAAACACATTCTTTTGTAGTTTCTTATTACTTTAATGTTTTATACACTCTGTTTTGAGTAGCAAAGTATTTCACTCTCATCCTTAAAATATAATTTAATGAAGCATATAGTAAAATTGTATATTTTTCTCATAATTTTGAAGTCCCTTTGTCATTGTTTTTAGGCTTTTATTAATACTTTAATTATTGCTTTTGTTCTTCTTAGTGTGGTTGGCTAATAACTCTCTTCCTATTTTCTCTTTCATTGTATAATATTTCTTTTTCACAACCATAGTACCAGATTCTGTTCCAATGTCTGAAGATACAATGGTAAGCAACACATCGTGGGCCACATGAAATAATAGAAATTTGTCAGAAGAAAAGAAAATTGAGAAACAGCTGTGATATATACAATGATGAGAATCATAAGTTAGAACCCAGGAGTATTTATCCTCTGGTGATCCAGGAATTTTCTGGTTCTCAATGTCTTAGATATAACTGTTTATATATATAAGCTAAATGAGAATAATGAGGATAAATTAGTTTGTCGATGAGAAGTGACTATACAGGCCCAAGGGTTTGTAATTTATTTTCACATCAGCTATATATAATAAAGAAGATGTTTTCTGTCAAAATTATTTAAAAATAATTCAGAAGGTAATGTAATTTTGAACCACTGTAATGTTAGAAATTTTGTTAAATCTTATTGTAAAGACTGATCAAATATTGGCAATAATGATATTTAGGTTCTGAGAGAACAAGAAAATAATTAGTGCCAGTGGAAATCAAGAAATATTAGAACTGAAGAACTTAGATTCATATATGCATAACCCATGGACACAGAGAATAGTGCAGTAGACCTGGGGTGGGTGAGAGCAGGGAGGTGGGGGATTAATAGGGGAAAAAGGGACGTCTGTAATACTTTCAACACTAAAGATAAATTCAAAAGAAAAAAATATTATGGTTAGGGAGGAGCTCTAATGGGCAAGCATGATGTTTTATATAATCCTGATATCTTAGATGGGTTCTTTGGATTGAAGGGACAAGAGTTTACCTCTACCTGCTTTGTTCTCATCACATTTCTTTATAGTAAAGAAATGTGATGAGAACAAAATTCAAAATACAGCCAAGATTGTGTTTAAAGCAAAAAACTGGATAGGTCTTAGCAAAGGATACCATTCTCTCAAAGGTAGCTTATGATTGTTATTTTTTTCTCCTCTCTTTCTCCCTTATTCTCACCTCTTGTAGATACCCAGCTTGTTTCTTACATTGATTTTGTTCTCCTCTTTTCTTGCTTTTAGTTTCTCTTGAGTACTCTTCTCTTTCATATCTGATAATAATTACTCCTGTCTTTACACAATTATGACAACTTAGGGTGCATTATTTTTGCCACTATAGGAAACTGGCAAATTTTATCTGCATTTTATTGCCATTTATTTCTGAGAGAGAAAAATCTATTTGGTTTTGCCTATATTGTTGAACTAGATCATAACCCTATTCACTGGTCAGAATATGAATCAATTTTCCTTGATCAGGATTCTAAACCTCATTTAACCAGTTGAAACCAGTGTTTAGGGAAATTATATGGTATATAACTATCAGACTAAAATTTTGATATTGATTTCAACATTCCTATATATGTATCTGCTACTTATTATGAAAATAATTCATTTTTCTTGATTTGTAAAATAAATTCCTATTAGGAGTAATAGGATTAAGATTGAAATTGTTACTTAATATGATTGTTATTTCTATAGCCTATCACTCACCAAATATTTTGACCTATCAATAAGTAGACAGCATACTTATGACTTTTAAACCCATGAATATATTTTCTTTTATACATTTTTCATTTCAGAGTAGTTTCAAGTTCATAAAGTTATTGTGGAGACAGTACAGAGTTCACATATAACCCTTACCCAGTTTCCTCCATTATTAATATCTTACATTAGAATGGTAAAATTTTTATAATTACTAAGGAAATGTTGATACCTTAATATTAACTAAAGGCCATACTTTAATCAGATTTTTCAGTTTTCTCCTACTGTTTTTTTCAGCTTCAAGTTCCCAACAAAGAAACCACAGTACATGTAACAGGCGTGTTTTCCTCTGCCCTCCCCTTGTTGTGACTGTCTTTTCTTCTGCTTTATTCTGTTGCTTAAAAAAGTACTAAGCTGTTTTTTATATATTTATTAATTCTTATTTATAGAGCTCTAGAAATGGTAAGTCTATAGTAAGACTGAAGGTTTAATTCTGTAGCTTAATGGAAGGTCATATGCAAGATGAGGAGCAAGAGTTAAAATATACACAAAAAATAAACCATTATTTTCAAATGACATTTAAAGCCTTCTGATACTAATATTCTTGTTGAAATTGTTTAACTTTACACATCCAGTCACAAAGTTTGACTGATAAAATAAATTATTACTATATTAGCATGTACTTAATTAAACATTATAAAAGCTACAAGTCACGTTTGTTAAAAGTTCTTTCATAATTGTAAATTTAATTATCTGAAAATTATCAATCATTTTATTAGTCAACACTTGAAATTGCACGCATGTCAGTATAATTATTAATGCCAGCCCATTTACTAGCTCATTTACTCTGGCTATGCACAATTATGTGTGACATTTAAAAAAGAACACTGTTTTCAACATGATACAATCATTTTTCTGAAGATCAACAAAAGCTCTATTTCTTATAATTCTGTTGCTTATTGTTTTTCTGACTACATTTGTAAACTGAGAAGAACCAGATGGTAATGGAAAATATACCAGTGGTAGTCTACTTAATTGGTATCTTAAATTGTTTTTGTTCCTACTCCAAAAGAATCTATATTTTATTTATTTTAGTTCTAGAAGGCAAGAAAATGTCATCTTTTACATTTTATGATATTTTTTACATTCATTTCTCATTTGAATCTCATAAGTATTTTGTGATATAAGTAAGGTAAATATAAACGCAGCATCTCCAGGGCTCACCCACCTCTGAATATAAGTGGAAGCAAATAAATATTAATACATATATTTTACTGGCTCATTTAACTGCATTTGCAAAACATAGGTCCTCCATTTATTCCTCACAGGCCTTCCATCCTCTATTACTGTTTGCTTCTTGATGAAGTCCAATCATAAAAAGCCTTGAGGGGACATGAGATTCTAATGCTGACATATTAAATACATGTATTTGATTAATTGTTCTTAGAGTTTATATATTCCATCTGCTTTTTTCTACCTCATTAATTTCTTTATTGAGACATATTTATACAATGCCTTCTATGTATTTCTCTTTGCTTTATATTTGATGGGTTTCGTGTTGTATAATACAATAGACTGATTTCATGACTTTACAAATGATATATCCTTATATCAATGGACAAGTAATAGATAAAAATTAGGCAGGAATAACATCAAAAAGTGATAGCTGCCACAAGGAATATGAGGTGTGGTCACGTGAGAAATATTGATATGGCATCTAAGTTGAGACTCAGTGATGAGAAGGAGCCAAGCATGTGAAGAGCTGGAGAACAGGGATCCAATGAAAAGGAACAGGAAGGTCTAAGTCTTAGGGGAGAGAAGCTTTGTGAACTTGAGGATGTCAAATAAATACGTGGCTGCAACACAGAGACTGAAGGATGGCACTGCTTCTGAATCAGTCTGAAGAAGCCCAACCTTTTAAGACTAGTTATACCCACTTTCAGGAAACAGAAGCAAAAAATTATTCCTATAAAGGAAGTCATGTCAAGTAAGTTTTCTAAGTTCCAACCATACTCAGATAATAACTTTTTGTCAATAAAGCATATTCTTTTAAGGTATTAACTTTGTATCTCCTTTACTTTTCTCTTCTTTCCCTGTAGAAACCTCTATCCATCTTCCAAGGCAAGCTAATGTGCTCCCTTCCCTAGGGAAATACTCGACTTTCTTAGGCTATAAGCTCCCAGAGCACTGGATGAGTGTTGTTTTCATAGAACTTATTACATTGTAATATGCACCCACCCCCATTATAAATTTGTCAATGAAGAGGCCTTGTCTCATTCATTTTTTTATCCTTTTCCTCCCTACTACTAAAACCACCTTGCAGAAATGAATTATTTATAAAATAATTGGTTGAATATATAAAGTATAAATTAATGATCGAGGTTAATTGAAAGAAAATGTTTTTAAAGAAATATTTAATAATTTATTTTATTTGAAATTAAGACACACTGGAAAAGGAAGCCACAACATACTACAGAAGAAATGTATTGCTCTAAACAAATTTATATGAATGGAGCAACAATAACTGCATATTGGTTTCATTTTTTCTGGGTTTATGTAAATAGAAACAGAAAGATGATAGTGACATGGTTACTCATGGCCAAAATAAAAGTATAGTGCTGTTTTATATCCAAATATTTGAATAATAAATTACTACTCATATTCCTATGTAGGAAGACAGAGAGAATGCTGACCATTTCTAGCTTACAACAGGTCCTCAGATTACTTCAGAGATCTGTTCATACTTAAGGTGATTTTCGCTGTAAGTCGGAACCTACCTACATAAGCACCTACATCACTCACACGGAGCACATAGACAGCAGTAATGACGTGAAATAGTAAAAACAGTTTAAAAGAAAGATAAAAATTCCTGACCTTTACTTGTGGCAAATAAATAATTAAAAATATAACGCACATATGTACATATATCAAATGATGAAACTTTTTTTTTTAATAAATAAATGGGAGATGGCAATGTAACCATAAAACGACTTACGTGGAGTCTGATGTAACTCGAGGACTGCTTACTCGGTATTTTTTTTCTTGAGACAAACCTGAAAGCAAACATTATAAAAAGTAGATTCTGAGAGGCCCCTTGGCTAGAATTTGAATATTTTTCCAGGTTGATATTTCTCTCATTATTGTGGAGCAAGCATCAGGATTTTGCTCAATCTTTGACAGTTTGGTGACAACATTACCATCGACTGCTAATATCAACTTAATTTGAAGAGATTGAGAAGAAATTTTAAAAGAGAATGAACACAGTTTCCACATGTTTAGAAATATGGATGATATTACTGATACAAGTGACACAGGTCAGGTACATATTTTTAATTTTCTTCACTATTTCCAGAAAATAGTCAACTTCTGATATATTCACAATCAGTTGATTGCCTTAAAAAATAAAACTTTTTAAAACAAAGTATTTGTTTAAAGTCACATTATGCTTTTAAACAAAGTTAGGTTTTATGAATAAATAAGGTGAAGTAAAAATTTCACATCATTGCAATTTTAGCTATCAGCCAAATTATATTTAGCTTTATGATATAAAATATTAAGATGGAAAGTATCTAGTGTAGTAGGATGGTAATATTTCTTGCACACTGATGATGGAAACTATTAATATATAGTCAACAGCCTTAGGCCCTATATAAGAGCAAGAGCTTAAAGTTTGAAAAGAACTGAATAAGGAGTAGGGAATATCCCATTGTCCACACATTGTCATTTTCTTCAAACAGAATCTCAGAAAATATGCTTAGGCTATTATCGAGTGTTACTATAAGTACACACTTATGAAATTAAATTCAGGTAAATATTCCTAAAATTTTAGGAGGATGCATTAAGAGAGACACAATGGTATTTTACATTAGTTCAAATGACCTGTTTTTAGGAGCCTCAGTCACCAGGAGACATGACAACCCTTCATGTGAAGAGGCAATACCCTTCACATTATAACTCCATATTTTGAAGTCTTGTATATTAGCTACTATGAGAGAAACTTTAATTTGACCTGGATACACTATGTCACTTTTGTCTTTAGTTCTTTATCTGCAGCCCTATTAATTCATTTAATTTCAACTAACATACATTTTGCTTGCCAAAGTGAGCAAATACTTTTCATAGTATAAGGAACACATTCAATGAAGGTATTTTTTAAGATATCTATAATAATAAAAGCATAATATGCTAATTAGACTGGATATCCTTCCAGACAACCTTCCAGATGAAGGCGGACTATGAGGGCAGAGCCCCTTGCATGAATTTCATGCATCAGGCCTCTAGTAGAAATATAGGAAAGAAGACAAATATGCATTAATTAACCCTATTAGGTAGAGACAGAAACTATACACATTTTGAAGTGTGTAAACATAGCCATAATATTTTACGGAAAAGTTGAGGTCAAATATTTAATTATTTTTTTCCTATGTATGTTGTTTCCAGCTTTGTACTAATTTATATAAAAGCATAATATCATCTTTATGCCTAAATTTTTATTCAAAACAACTTCTAAGAAAGATTTACTAAGATAGAACAAATATTTTTAATTTTTTAACAAAAAATATTACATTAATTCTCATGAAAATAATCCAAATATATACTTCATCATTGAATAATTGCTAGTATCATAAACTCTTAAAGAAGTTGAATACTGTGGGATTTGTTACAATAGTATGTAAATAAATGATTCTTCATTGTTTAAATTAACATTAACATTTTAAATAAATAATGAGATTGGACATTTTTGATATGTACATTAGTAGTCATTTGTATTTCCCTTTTTGTGAAATTCTTTTCCTTTATCTGGATCTTAGGTGTTTTCATTATTGATTATGTGACTGACTATTTTTTTGGTCAAGTCTTGCATTTATATTCACTTTCTTACATATATTAAAGCATAGCCTTTGTCTTCTTATTGGAAATTTCACATAGTCTATGTAAGAATAAATATATTTGTGCAATCTTTTATATAATTGCCTGGGATTCACCCCAAAGCCATCATTTTTGGCATTACAAATATATGTAGTAGACTCTCAATTCTTCTGCAATATTTGAGATGTCATATACTATCTAAACTCATTCTTTTTCAAATATTTTTCTAATCAAATTCCTAGTTTCTTCATTTCCATTTTGCACAGCAAAAGAAACAATCAACAAAACAAGAAAGACCACTGTATGGGTGAACATATTTGCAAATGTTTTCACTGATAAAGGTTTAATCTTCAACATCTACAGCCAACTTATACAACTTAATAAAAGGAAGATAAATGATCCAATTAAAAAAATGGGCAACGGACCTAAATAGAACCTTTTCAAAAGACAACAGAAGGAAGGCCAAGAGACACATGAAAACATGTTCAAAGTCACTAATTATCCGAGAGATACAAATGAAAAAGACAATGCGATACCATCTCACACCTGTCAGAATGGCAATCATCAGCAAATCAACAAAGGACAAGTGTTGGCGAAGATGTGGAGAAAAAAGGAACCCTCATGCACTGCTGGTGGAAATGCAGACTGGTAGCTATTGTTTTGTTATAATAAAGAGGTGTCTATTGTGTCTATTGTGCACACCACTCTTTTACTTAATGCTAAATGATAATGAAAAGAAAAAGCTAGTTCATTAATTATTGAACTAGTTATTGCAGCCACTGTGGAGAACAGTATGGAGTTTCCTCAAAAACCTAAAAATGGAACTCCCATTTGACCCAGCAATCCCACTCTTAGGAATTTATCCTAAGAAATTAGAAACACCAATCAGAAAGGATTTATGCACCCCTATGTTCATAGCAGCACACAGCTTACAATAGCTACAATTTGGAAACAGCCTAGGTGCCTGTCAGCAGATGAGTGGATCAGAAAACTATGGAACATCTACACAATGAAATTCTATGCTGCCATTAAAAAGGAATTCTTACCATTTGCAGCAACCTGGATGGAACTGGAGAGCCTTATGCTAAGAGAAATAAACCAGTCAATGAAGGAGAAACACCACATGATCTCACTCATATGTGGATAATAAAGAACATTATAAACTGATGAATAAAAGGATAGATACAGAAGCAGTAAAGCATCAAACAGACTGTCAAATTACAGCAGGAAGGTTAGGGACCTGTATGCATGCATATAAGCATAACCAATGAAGCAGTAAAGCATCAAACAAACTGTCAAATTACAGCAGGAAGGTTAGGGACTTGTATGCATGCATGTAAGCATAACCAATGAACACAAGACACTAGGGGGTTGGGATATGCCTGGGAGGGGAGGGGATGGGGAGATATGTATACATGTAACACAATAAAAAAATAGACTCTTAACTTTAATCAAAATTTTACATTTACATTATAACTTATTGTATTTTAATTTGCTGTTTTGCTTTTGATTTTAAAATCATTTTCTTGTTATATGCAGTCTAATTTTTTGCATTGTGAACTCATCAATTTGTTCATTAGACAGTGAGAGGTTAGCTTAAGTGATGTCTTAAATACTACACCTTTAAGGTGCCCTTTTTATTTGAATTTTTAATGAACTAGCTTTTTCTTTTCATTATCATTTAGCATTAAGTAAAAGAGTGGTGTGCACAATAGACACAATAGACACCTCTTTATTATAACAAAACAATAGCTACTAAATAACTACATAGTTATTGTTACTTAGTGTTCTGATCTTATACATATTTTTTGGTTCTGATTTATACACATTTATGTTTCTTTCTTTCTTTCTTTCTTTCTTTTTTAAATTAAATCTTTATTGTTCAGATTATTACATTTGTTTCTTTTTTTTTCCCCCTCCTTAGCTCCCCTATACCCAGCTCCCAACCCTCCCTCTACCCTTACCTCCTATTTCTATTTCTTTAATCTCCTCAGAAATAATTCAATTTTGGTCAAGGTTTGTGCTATTTCTCTGGAACATTCTGAACTCAGTATGTGTTTAATAAATGTTTTTTCAATTATTGGTAGAATAAGCAAGAGTTTTATTATGTTAGAGTGTTAATAATAAATGGCAAAAAAGTAAAAATTAATTTGAAGTGTCAGGCAGAGGTTAAGTAGAAGTAAGTTTTGAAACACTCTGAAACACTAATACCACTTACCTTTAGGGTAATTAGATGTAGAATAGTTCCAGTCTAGCTTTTTTAAAATTCATCTTGGGTGAAAATATAAACTAGAAAACTTTTCCATTTTATCTTACCTTCTGAATTTTCTATAATTTTTTAAAATCTACAGAAGATTTTATCCAGTTTGGGGGTCTTAGATACAATGTTCATTTAGAAATCTCATGCTGTTTCACACTGAGCCTTTCTTTGTTCTACCTGTTCTTATGGAATGGCTGTAGCTATTTTGCAAAACATATTATGCTCTGTTCCAAAATATTTAGACCAATTTTATTCATTTAAATAACTATATTTTTTTTCTGGCTTTCAAAATTAATGTGTAACAAGTTGGGACATATAAAACAGACAGGAGAGAGGAAAATACTTCTTGACGTGTTCTGTTTACCTTCACATGCAAACTTTCTTTAAATCAGCTTCAAAAAGGTAGATATGTTGTTTTTAGTATAAAAAGTATAGGTAAATATAAGACAAACATTGAGCTTTTAAAATTGATTCTAAGTTGTTAGAATAAAAATATAAAATATTTAATTAAAATTAATGAATTAATGTTATTATTTTCTAAAATTGGGCAAGTAATCTTTCTTGGTTATGCATATAGCTTATTTTCTAAATACTAAAAATACAATAGTCATTTAAATATTTTCATCATTTGATATGATATCTATATATAAATATTATAACACATATTTCATGGACTATATTTGATTTAAAAAGCCTTATATGATAACCAGTTATTATTTATTTATTTATTTAAAAATGTATTTTATTGATTTTTTTATAGAGAGAAAGGGAAAGGGATAGAGAGTTAGAAACATCGATGAGAGAGAGACATCTATCAGCCGCCTCCTGCACACCCCCTACTGGGGATGTGCTGGCAACCAAGATACATGCCTGGAATCAACCCTGGGTACTTTCAGTCCACAGGCCGATGCCCTATCCACTGAGCCAAACCTGTTTGGGCTGATAACCAGTTATTTTTACCCTATTGGTAAGGGTTTATCAGGCAGACATGAAGGGAGGCGGCGAGAGGGCAGGGAGGATGGAAACATTTCTGGCCTGAGCAATTAAAACAGCCATTAACCAAGGACAGTGGTATCTCTGGCCTGAACAATTAAAGCAACTATATGGTAGATCAAAAGCAGCCCTGACCTGAGCAGCTTGGAGATGCCAAAATGCTTATCTTACAGAGGATAGAGAAATGCGACAGGATAAGGGATGAGGAAGGCATGCATTCATGGACCTAGAAGAAGGAAACATTATTTTCACAGGAGATAGAGGAATGTTTCAAGATAAGGGAGAGAGGAAGAGGAGGGCCCCATGTGGGCTTTGAGCTTTGACACTGATACTATCTAGTGGAATGAACAATGACGAAAACACTGGGGTCCTAAATTAAGGAAGTCCAATTAAAAAGGGTCAGGGTGAGGGTCAGAAAAAGAACTACAGTGTATATAAACTGGAGACAGAGAGACATGAGACAGATTTTAGATTTTTGGATTTAGATTATACCCATTATAGAGAAAGAGAGAGCAGGCTTTTCCTATTTGGGGATCTCTCTCAGGGGATCCTCTTTGGGGACACCCATGCCCAGATGGAGTTTGTATATGCTTCCAATAAATATCCACATTTTTATTAAAGAAATCTGTTAGTCCATGAAGTTATTCTTCATATTTGTTGGACAAGGACCCATGAGAAGAATCTGTACCCTGAACCCCACGTTTCACTATGAACACATTTTTTGATGGTTGTATGCCACATGTATATGACAGACAGATAGTTAGGGACATACAATCCTACTGAGATATATGAGAATGTCTCCATCTTGGTGGGGTTCAGGGTGGCATTTCTCTATCCTTTGTACAAGTAAGATAAGCATTTTGGCATTTCCAAGATGCTCAGGTCGGGCTGCTTTTGATCTACCTTATAATTGCTTTAATTGCTCCGGTCAGAGATACCTCTGTCCTTCATATATGCATTCACCCCCATGGACCCTCTGTATTCCCTAAGATTCCCTAACCCTGCCTGTTTTATCTCTAAAATTCCTTTCAGTAATATGCTCAGATAGGAATTGCTATTTGCTTGCTCATAAACCCATTATATGGTGATTGGCAAAGAAATCCCATCTATGTGCAAGAAGAAATTAAATTGAAGACTTCGAACCAAAAAACTAATTTTTAAAACCTAGAGTTAAGAATTTTAAAACAATCTCCTTGATATAATTATTTTAAGTGAATGGATGAATAAAAATATGGGGCGTTCCGCCTTAGTCACTACAGTATCAGTAGTGGCAAGGGTACTACTGTGCCTGATTCAAAAGAAAAAGATTAATCAGCATATAGGGAGTGGAAAAATGAATGAACAAATACAGTATAGTGTATATATCTGCACACATTGACATCAATGCTTGAAATTGATTTAGTCTTTTAGTTGCAACAAGAAGAAACATTGGGTCATCTATTAACTAAGGTACTATTTGAATACTTAAACATGTAACCTTTTACTGGCATTTATGACTGATGAAAGCTAGATGATTTGCTTCAAATGATTAGAAGTGCAAATAGGACTAACATAACCAAATGGTCTTTTCCCTATTCCCAGAGAACAGCTTCAATTCCATTGTTGTTAGAGGCAAGTGCAGTATATCACTTATTCTTTGTCTTTTGTTTCTATCCTGACTGTCCCTTCTGGAGGCATCTGTCACATTGTATTCAGTTCCCTCTGCATTATGTTAATGCTTTCAGCTAGCTGTAGGGTATCTGCTTAGGAGCAACTAGACATACTCCCTGTAGGGGTCAGTTACATGCAGAAAAGAATAAGCAAAACTGCCCACAGAGGTTCTGGCTTCCAACAATTGTACAAAAGTGTGAAGATTTATAGGCGAAAATAAAGTACCTCATGCTGAGTCTGGCTCCAAGTCTCCCTGGAGAACCTTCCACTTAGGCAATCTCTTTTATCCTGTGAGCTCGGTGTTCTATCTGAAGGAGTTTAAGTTTCATATTAACAAATTGGCTTAATTATTTTTAACTTGACTGTTAACTATCTGCAGTGACTTAAAACAACAACAACAAACCAAGCTTCAGTTTTTCTTTCAAGAGGAAATTAAATAAAGCTGTTAACGGAGTTTGCTCTGGGAAGAAACATGGATTCCCCTCCTAAGGAGAGTTCAAGCAGCCAGGTAGGCAGCTTATAGGCAAGCAGTTTCAAGGAAAACAACACTAACAAAAACTAAAAATAATATGAGCTTGTCCACAGTATCAGGATTTACTTATCATGAAAGGTGTTTTTTCCATTAGGCAGTTTGGATCTCTAGTTTGGCAGCCATAACATGGGAGCATTGGAATATATTAACTGAGGTGTGTTCTATCAAGCTCCTGGGAGCACATCACATGAATATTTTCTTACAAAGAGTGTACGGAGGGCAAGGAAAATCAATCTGGTGAGTTTCATTTTACTCAAGGTTTAAAACTAATTGTGGTTAAGAAATAGTTTCATTTATTTTATATATATATATATATATATATATATATATATATATATATGATGTATTTACACCACGTCTATGCAGCATTATAGTCACTCTTCTAAGCATTAAAAGGTTGCAAAGTTTAAAATTACACCGCCATGTTCATTGCAGTATTATTTACAATAGCCAAGATTTGGAAGCAACCCAAGGGTCAATTAGTAGATGAGAGAATAAAAAATCGGTGGTGCATTTACACAATGTAATACTATTCTGCCATAAAAAGAAATAAAAATTTACCCTTTCCAACAGCATAGGTGAGCCTGGAGAACAATATGCTAAGTGAAATAAGGCAGTCAGAGAAAAACAAGTACCATATGATTTCACTCATATGTGATATTTAATGAACAAACTGAATACCAAGCAAAATAGAGATAGACTCATAGAGAGCAGGCAGACAGCTCTGGTGGGGGTGGAGGGAAGTTAAGGGAATGGAGTGGAGGAATTGAGGGGGGAAAAGAGTGAGAGAAAACTCATAGATATGGATAACAGCGTTGTGAAGATGGAGAGGTAGGAAGCATGAGGGTGGCGTGTGGGTGAAGTTGGGAGAAGGAATAGAAGGGATTAAATAGTGATGGAAAACAACAAAATAAAATAAACCTATGTATTTAAAAGGCTAAGCAATCCTTATGCTTGGACAACCAGCCTGTAGCTCTGATGCTCATTGTTCATTGACCATCAGGAGAAGATGCTCAACGCAGGAGCTGCCCCCTGGTGGTCAGTGCACTCCTACAGCTCCTGGAAGTCCCTACCCACTGCCTGCGGACCACAATTGGCCCCAATCATAGGCCAGGCTGAGGGACCCCGCCCGAATATGAATTTGAACACTGGGCCTCTAATAAAATTATAAAATATTATAATCATGACTATTGACTAGGGAAGATTTATAATGTTAGTACAAATATACATACATATTATATATATATATATATTTTTTTTTTTTTTTTGGGGGGGGGCGTATATGCTGTTAAAAATGTGCCAGGCTTATCCATTCTTTTAAATTTATCTATATTGTTGAAAATATAGATGTCCCTTTCCTTTTTTTCCCTCATTAATCGCCTCCAGTCTGCAACAGCCCCCACACCCAGGCCTTTACCACACTATTGTCTGCGTCCATGGGTTATGCATGTAAGTGAAATCCCTATACCCTCTGAGATTCTTCATCTGTTTCATGCTTCTATGTATCTGGATCTATTTTGTTCATTAGACTCCACATAGAGTGAGTTCATATGATGCTTATCTTTCTTTGACCATCTTATTTTGCTTAGCATAATATTGTCCAGGTCCCTCCATGCCATCTCAAGGGTAAGAGTTCCTTTGTTTTTATAGTTGCATAGTATTCCATGGTATAGTATGTATCACAGCTTTTTAAATGCACTCATCTGCTGATGGGCATTTGGGCTGTTTCCATATCTTAGTTATTATAAATTGTGCTACTATGAATATAGGGGTGCATATGTCCTTTCTGATTGGTGTTTCTGATTTCTCGATATATATTCCTAGAAGATGGATCACTGGGTCAAATGAATCACAATTACATTTTTTATTTTTTGAGGAAACTCCACACTGGTTTCCACAGTGGCTGAATAGATCTGCAGTCTCATTCACAGTGCACCTTTTCTCTACATCCTTGCCAGCACTTGTCATCATGATGATAATGCTAAATATTATTTTATTTTTATTATATTAAGCACATTCATGTACATAACCATACTTTTTTACTATTCTATGAAGTAATGTTGGTTGTCTTATTCTGCTGTGGAAAGTGGTAACTATTATGGTACTCAATATCTTTTTTTTTTAATATATTCTTATTGATTTCAGAGAGGAAGGGAGAGAGACAGAGAAACATCAGTGATGAGAGAGAATCATTGACTGGCTATCGCTCACATTCCTCCTACTCAGGGGAACCAAGCCCACAACCCTGACATCAAACCTGGGACCCTTCAGTAAGCAGACCAATTCTCCATCCACTAAGCCAAACCAGCCTGTGCTGGTATTAAATACCTTATTTCCAAAACCTCCAGTTTCCCCATGAGAGGAAGTGGGTAAGTTGAATCGTGCAAAGTGATGTCTTTGATGGACCAAAAGGACCTTAATATTTCTCTCAATTTGATTAAACCTTAGACAGGTTTCTTCCTGACTCTTACTTTTCTTCTGAGTGCATTGATGTTAGAAAATTTAAAATTGTAAATACTTTCTCTATCCCTTTGAGATGTAAACTTTACCCAATTTTTTTCCAGCTTTAATTTTAAGGCTGTCTTTACCAAGGCCTCGGGAGTCATCCCTTTGAACTGTAAGCATGTAATCATCAAGGAATATGGAATCCTACCCTCAATTTTTATGGGGAAAGGAGTGGGGAGACCGATTTTGATAAGAGACAGTTGAAAATTAGCAAACTTAGGTCTGGACAATCTCTACTGCTGCCTCTCTGCAGTATCTTCCCGTATTTTTCTGTTATTATATACCAGCATTTTAAAATCCTTTTGACTTTTGTTTCAGCAGAGTTATTCAATCTCTCTCCTGTTGCAATAGTCTTAATGAAATTCTTCTTTGAATATTTAATTCATTTGGTGTAATTTTTTTTAACATGAACAATTTTGACAATAAGTATTGTAAGAGAAACAGATCATAAACAAAATGTAAAATGGTGATTGACTGGTCTGCATATAGAAATAAAACTTACTAGATAATTTTTACATTATTAGGTAATTGGACAATTACAATGCTGCTATAACAATGATATCACCTTTTATTTCTTAAGACAATATGTTTTCTTAACTATTTTGTCTTTATATATGTATATCTATATTTACATATGTAAATATACATTTTATATTTATAGTAATTTATGTGTGGATACATATCTTTTTCCTTTTCTAAAATGAGATATTGAAGAAAGGTTCCTCAAACCTAGGGTAACATAAGATATGTGTGGATACATATCTTTTTCCTTTTCTAAAATGAGATATTGAAGAAAGGTTCCTCAAACATAGGGTAACATTTTTAATAGAATATAAAATGGTGGATACTTACAGTTTTTTTATTTTTAATTTCTTCAACAACAACATTTTTTAACTTTTATTAGACACTTAAAAGTAATGTGTCTTGAATTTTTGCTAGGTTATCATTTTAGCACCTCCTGTTAAATGTGCACACTACTGGTCCCGAAACTTAGATTGGGACATACTGTTCATGAGCATGTTGTAGGTTGAATGTCTATTTTATTACAGTCTTTAAAGGCTATTTGTTGGGTTGGATACTGTTGACTGTGTTGTCATTCTTTGATAGAACTCTATCTTTCTGGAATTAAGATAGGTTGCTTTGGATAGTTTCTTTATCCCTATATGGTCTTTTCAATGTATTCCTTTAGGGAATAGTTTGTGCTTTACCAAATTCATTTCTGATTCTCTTGGGCCTTGTTTGAAATTATATATATATATATATATATATATATATATATATTTAGTGAATGTTTGCTCCATGCCATGACTTGTAGTGTCTGCATATATATATATGCAGACAATAGATATTCACTTCTGTCCCTGCAGACACATAAAGAAATTTGAAGCTTTGCATAATTGTCTGTGTGATATTCAAGCATGGATGTCTTCAAATTTCCCTGAATTTAGTGCAGATAAAATTGGGTTGGTACTGATTGGTTCTCAGAATGAATGTTTAAACTTTAAGGTATGCTGGTGATCTTAAAGAGGAGATTTTCTTTGCTCTAAAATCACACTTTTGGCGCTGGCCAGCATGCCTCGGTGATTGAGCATTGACCTATAGAGCCAGAGGTCACGGTTCAATTCCAGGTCAAGGCACATGCTTAAGTTGTGGGCTCTATCCCCAGTGGGGGACATGAAGGAGGCAGCTGATCAATGATTCTCTCTCAACATTGATGTTGCATCTCTCTCTGCCTCTCCATTCCTCTCTGAAATCAATAAAAATATGTTTTTTAAAAATCATGTTTTGACCTTAAGATTAGTTTAAAGTTGTGTGTGTGTGTGTGTGTGTGTGTGTGTGTTTACTAACCATATAATTTTATTTCTGTACCTACCCAGTGCAAATTTTTCACAAAATGCTTTTCTGATTCTGGAAGAGTTTCTGCCACACTTTATAATTACTGACCTCTACCTGCCACCTTGCAGTCTGATTCTAATAGATCACAAATACGTCCACACTCTGCTCTTCAGCCAGGAAATCTATTCTTTTATGCATGAGAGCTTTAAAATTACTGTTGATTTGTAAGGTTCAACTAAAAAAAACCCCTTATTTGTTTGCTTTAGACTTTTTAATATTTATTGTATCTTCTTTTATATTAAGTTTGCAGAACACTGCAGGTTGAACATATAAAGGACACTCAGAAATGTAAATTGAATTGATAGATAGGTCATGTGAAATGTTTGCAGAAAATATTATTTTACAATGAGAAGGGCTAATAATGAGTCCATAGTGATTCTGAGTTGTGAATAAATGTATGTCTAACTGGGCAGTCAAAGAGTGTACCACATTTTTGGATACTGCACTAAATAAATGAGGTAGAAAAAAATTCCTATGAAATAGTCTCAATTCATTAGCCTGGTAAAGTTTAGGTATCACTTTAACTAAAAGGGTATTCTGAATGATGACTGGTGCTTTCTTCTAGCCCTTTAAAGAAATGGGGCTTTACATTCCTGTTCGATAGCCTGAGAAAGTTGAATTAGTTAAAGTCTACATTAAATAGCAAAATGTGTTTAATTGATAGACCGTAACATAGAAAGTAATACTTGCCTTACCAGATATAGTTATATGATTTCTGATAAGCTTTCCTGTTAAGGATTGAGAATGTGCTTACATGTTTTTGTTAGAGATGGCTACCGGCATTGGTAGGAATCTGGCAACTAATTTGTAGAGTTTTTATATACGAATCTTTCTAAGTTCCTGACTCTCCAAAGAAGTCCTAGTCCTTCTGCTGTCTCCCAAAACCCGTGATCCTGTAATTCTACCATTTTAGTGAGAATAAAAGACCGACCTACAAATTGAAAATATAAAACTTGTTATTAACAGAACGATAAAAATATGTTTCTGTCCATGGTGGAAAGACAATTAAACCTCAGTATAGTAATACCTTTAAGTGTGTTTGTTATTCTTGTGGTACATTAAAAAATATCAACCTTGCCCTGGCCAGTTTGGCTCATTGGATAGGGTGTTGTCCTGAGAACTGAAGGTTTTGGTCAAAGGCTTGTTCTGTGGCCCCATTCAGAGTGCATGTGGGAGGCAAACAATCAATGTGTTTCTCTCACATCAATGTTTCTCTCTTTCTGTCTCTCCCCCTCCCTTCCACTCTCTCTAAAAAACAATAGAAAATATATCCTTGGGTGAGGATTAATAAAACAAGACAAAACAAAGCAAAGCAAAACAAATAAACACCAACCTTGTTCCCAGCTGGGAGCATTGATAAGCATAGTCGGAAAAACCTGTATATCCCAAATGCTCAAAGAATGCCATCTCAAAGTAGTTATTGATAACTTGTTTAAAGCTTACTGAGATTTATTCTGCTGCACTTATTTCCTATACTGACATACACTACTAATACATGATACTCTCTAACATCTGCTTTATAAGAAATAATATATTTCAGATTGCTTTTAACATTTATTTTATCCTTCTTTCTCTTTCTCCAACTTTCAAAGGGTATTCTTGCATCTCCCACCAGAGTTATCTGTGATTCGTATAAAATTCTTACATTCTCATTATTTGCTATGACTACTGAATACATCAGAAACAAGTGAAAGGATTTTCAGCTTCAGTAATCATTCTTCACACAAACTAAGTTATTTTTGTCATGGTTTGAACCATGGTATATGCTTATCTGAGCAATTCCTTTGATATAACACAATAATAATATACTGTGCACTTTACTTATTCAGATTATTTTATATCTTATAGCACTGTATTTGGGGACAGTGAGATATTGACAAACCTTTTTGTATTTGTTTTAGTACTTTATACATTTAAATTTATCAAGGTGACATTGGTTAATAAGATTATATAAGATTTGAGTGCACATTTCTATGAAACATAATCTTCATATTGCATTGTGTGCCTCCACCCAAAATCAAATTATATTCTGTCACCATATATTTGATCCCCTTTATGTTTTACTAACCCTCCTTGCCTCTGGTAAGTACAATAGTGTTGTCTGTGTCCATGAGTTGTTGTTTATTTATTTTTCTTGTTTGTTCATTTGTTGCCTTCTAGACTGAATAATGAAGAATTTAAAAATCTAAATAGACCAATCAACAATAAGGAAATTGTAACCACCATCAAAATAAAATAAAAAAAAATCCCTAGCTGCTATTGCTCACTGGTTGAGCATTGACCTATGAACCAGGAGGTCATGTTTTGATTCCTGGTCAAGGCACTTACCTGAGTTTCAGGCTCAATCCCCAGTAGCAGGAGAGGAAGAGGCAGCTGAACAATGATTCTCTCTCATCATTGATGTTTCTACCTCTCTCTGTTTCTCCCTTCCTCTCTAAAATCAATAAAAATGTTTTTAAAAGAAAACTAAAGTAAAAGTCCAAGAGCAGATGGATTCATTAATAAATTCTACCAAATGTTCAAATATTTGATTCTTATCCTTTTCAAAGAATTCCACAAAGTTGAAGAAGAAGCAATATTTCCTAACACATTTTATGAAGCTAATATAACCCTGATACCAAAACCTGTCAAGGATAACACACAAAAAAGAAAACTATAGACCAATATCTCTGAAGAATACAGATGCAAATCCTTAACAAAATACTAGCTGCCAAAACCGGTTTGGCTCAGTGGATAGAGCGTCGGCCTGCGGACTGAAAGATCCCAGGTTCGATTCTGGTCAAGGGCATGTATCCTGGTTGCGGGCACATCCCCTGTGGGGGGCATGCAGGAGGCAGCTGATTGATGTCTCTCTCTCATCAATGTTTCTAACTTTCTATCCTTCTCCCTTCCTCTCTGTGAAAAATCAATAAAATATATTTAAAAAAATTACTAGCAAATTGAATACAATAATACATAGAAAAACTACATAATGATCAAATGTATTCATTCTAGGGGCACAATGATGGTAAATTGATCAATGTAGTACACCACATTTACAAAATAAAAAATAAAATCATATAATCTTATCAATACATGTGGTAAAAACATTTGCTAAGATATAATGTCCATTTATGTTAAAACACTCAATAAAATGGGTATAGAAGAAAAGTACCTCAATATAGTAAATGCTATATATGACTAATCCTCAGTTAATATTATACTCAATGGTGAAGAACTGAAAGCTTTCTTTCTAAAATCAGAAAGTTGACAAAGATGTCCACTCTCACCACTCTTATTCAACATAGTACTGGAATTTTTAACTAGAGCAATTTTGCAAGAGAAAGAAACTTTAAAAGGCATCCAAATTAGAAATGAAGAACTAAAATTGTCACATTTTGCTGACAGCATGGTTTTTATATAGTAAACCCTAAAGACTCCACCAAAAAGCAATTAGAAATAATAAAAGAATACAGTACATTTTCAGAGTACAGAATCAATGTACAAAAACCCACTACAACTTATATATATTAACAATGAAATTTCCCTATACTAACAATGAAATTTTAGAAAAATAAAAATATTTGTTTTGAAATTGCAAAACAAATAAGATACTTAGAAATAAATTTTAAAAAAGGATATGAAGGTCCTACACTGAAAACTACAAAGCATTATTAACAGATTGAAAAAGTTAAAAATAAATGGAGATATCCTTAGTGTTCATGGATTGGAAGAATCAATATAGTTAAAATGTCTATATTACCCAAAACAATTCTATCTAATAATAGAGTAATATGCAAATTGACCATACCTCTTCTACACCCACAAGCCACGCCCATTCACCACACCCATTAGCCAATCAGAGCAAGTATGCAAATTAACCCAATCAAGATGGCTATGGCCACAGAGAGAGTAGGAGGAAGGCTTGGGTTGCCTCTGGTGATGGAGGAAGCCAGGCTTTCCACAAAGCCTGGCTGGCCCAGGCCTCTGCTTAAGGAAACAAAGTTGCAATGGCTGTGCTAACAGAAGTCTTGGCTCTGCTCCAGGCTACAAAGTTTCAATTGTAGAATATAAATAAATCCCAGATACCAGGGGCCTCCACTTGGGTTGCAGGGAAGCATGGCCAGCCTGAAAATCAACACAAGCCCCTCACCTATGCCGCCCCACATCCAAGGGAACCCTCACCTTAATCCAGGACACCCTAGGCCATCCCACACCCCAAGGGAACTCCTGCCCTGATCCAGGACACCCTTCAGCTGGCCCCCTCCCATGTATCAGGCCTCTATCTTAACTAGTAATATGCAGATTGACCATTATTCCAACACACAAGATGACTGCACCCATGTGGTCAAAAGATCCTGCCCCCATGTGGACACAACATGGCAACCACAATATGGTCAGTAGGGGAGGGCAGTTAGCAGGGACCAGTCCTGCAAGGGAGGGCAGTTGTGGGTGATCAGGTCAGCAGAGGAGGGCAGTTGGGAGGGACCAGGCTGGCAGAGGAGGGAAGTTGGGGGTGATCAAGTCTACAGAAGAGGGCAGTTGGGAGGGACTCAAGCCTGCAGGGGAAAGCAGTTAGGGGTGACCAGGCCCATAGGAGAGGGAAGTTAGGAGCAAACAGGCTGACAGGGGAGCAATTAAGCATCAGGCTGTAGGGGAGTGGTTAAGGGGCTGACAGGCAGAAACAGTTAGGGGTAATCAGGAAGGCAGACAGGTGAGCAGTTGGTAGCCAGCAGTCCTGGATTGTGAGAGGATGTCCGACTGCCCATTTAGGCCCAATTGAGGTAGGATTGGGTCTAAATGGGCAGTGTAACATCCCTTAAGTGGTCCCAGATTAGAGAGGGAGCAGGCTTGGCTGAAGGACTCCCCAATACCCTGTGTACCAATTTCATGCACCAGCCCTATAGTATATATATGTTTAATATAATAGCCATCAAAATTCCAAAAACATTTTTTAAAGAAATAGAACAAATAACACATCAGATTTGTATTGAACCACAAAAGACCCTGAATAGCCAAAACTATCCTAATAAAAAGACAAAGTCAAAGGTATCATACTCCCTGACTTTAAATTATACTACAAAGTGACAATAATCAAAACAGCATAGCATTGGCAGAAAAATAGACACACAGACCAATGGAACAGAATTGAGAGTTGAAATAACTCACAGGTATATGGGCAAATCCTTTTTGACAAAGAAGCTGAAAACATACAATGGAAAAAAAAGAAAAGCCTCTTCAATAAGTGATGCTGGGAAAATTGGAAAGCCATATGAAAAATATTGTAGTTAGACTATATTTTGTCCCCATATACAAAAATTAATTCAAAAAAATTAAAAACCGCCAAGACCTGTTTGGCTCAGTGGATAGAGCGTCGGCTTGTGGACTGAAAGGTCCCAGGTTCGGTCGGTTTCGGTCGGGGGCCTGTACCTTGCTTGCAGGCACATCCCCACAGTGGGGCGTGCAGGAGGCGGCTGATCGATGTCTCTCTCTCATCGATGTTTCTGAATTTCTATCTCTCTCCCTTCATCTCTGTAAAAAATCAATAAAATATATTTAAAAAAATTGAAAACCTAAATATAAGACCTAAAATTATGAATTACATAGAAGAAAACATAGGTACTAAAATTATGTACTTTGGTCTTAAGAGAAGATTTTATGAATTTAACCCCAAAGGCAAGATAAATAAAGGCAAAAATAAATGAATAGTACTATGTTAAACTAAAAAAGCTTGTTTGCAGCAAAATAAACTCCCAACAAAGTAAAAAACCAAACAACCAAATAGGTGAAGATATTTGCAAACAACTGCTTCAACGAGAGGCTAATATAAAAATATATAAAGAACTCATACACCTCAACAACAAAGAAACAATCCAACTAAAATATTGGGAGAAGACCTGAATAGACACTTCTCCCAAGAAGAAATAAAAATCGTTAATAGGCATATCAAATTTTTATTTTTATAAAATATGAACAAATGAAATAAAATTTATAGAGGTTATATTACTTGCCCAGACTCATAGCCAATAAGACATAGGAGCCAGCAATTTTTATTCAACTTGTGCTACCACCAGAAAACTAAGTGTCAAATCTGTAAGTGTAACTTAGAGGGGGCACTAATACCTTGATAGCAGCATATTCATAATGCATCTCTCATACATGATATGACAATGGGGTAGGGATTCGTACTAAAATGATTCAGAGCACTCACCTAGGTTTATAACTGTTGATCAGTCCTTAGGACTTAGGAAATCCAGGTATAATTACCATATAACTGTTTCTCCTATTAAAACAATTGATACTTAAAAATCCGTTAATGACCATCTATTACTCAATACCATCAAGATAGTGAATAATTATAATTAAGGTCTATGGGCCTTTCATGAACCCATCCCTCTCCATCTCTAATATTATCCTCACACCATAACCTTTTGCCTAAGTGAACTATTTGCTGTTCCTCATATCTATACTCTATTTTTCTGAGTCTTTTTACACATTTCCTCAAGTGGGAAGCACTTTCATTTCCCTTTTTTCCCCTTAGCTAGTTAACTCCTAATCATAGGAAAACCTAGTTTCGGCATTGCGTTATCCTGAATGGCCACCTGACTTCTCATGGCTGAGTCAGGCGCCTTTCACAAGTCCCTTATTTGCCACATATTATAAGTGTCTCTTCATTCATTAGGTTTTAAGCTTCATGAGGAGGACAATTTGTTTCTTTTTCACCAATATGACCTTAGAATATATTATATGCAGTGGTTATAACAGATACTCAATACATGTTTTAAGGTAATTGAAAAGGTAAAAGTGGAATATACCAAAGGAAAATGTACCAAGCAACTACAAAAAGTCCTAACTCCTAGGGAATCTCATAATTTTATCTTACCTCTTGAGAAAGCTTCCTGATTGTGGGCCCACTTAGGAAATGAAACACATCTCTTAAGGTTCCCTTTATGATAATTCTGGCTAGACCTTTAATTTAAGAAAATGCAACATTATATGGTATAAAACAAGAGATTGCATTATTATCTGCATTAATGGTGCCAGTCTATTGATTACCAGTCAGGGTCATACCTTACTGGTCTGTGAAGGGTAATTGAGGTTCATCTTAATGTTTATATCCCTTATCCACTCATCCTTAAAACAAAACAGGTACAGTAAATAAAATCTTTAGAATGAGAAATAGAGAGGCATGTGTATTAAAATAAACAAATAACTTAAAACTCCTGCTACATTACATTCACATTCAAAAATCATTTCTAAAATGTGATAGTAAAATAAGAACATATGTGTATGTTAAGAACCAAAAAAGAGTGGAAAATGAAAAAAAAAATCCTGGTCTCCCTACCCTGAAAATCATAAAACATACACATAGACTAATTATATCAGTATAGCTTTTACATATGATCACAAAGATGCATTATAAACGTTAGGAAGACAGTGCATGTAGGTGATGTGTGATAATCTCTCCCGTATTTTATCTTCATTGGAGGATATTTTTACATATATGTATGTGTGTGTATATATGTGTGTATATACACACACACACACATATATATTAGAGGCCCAGAACATGAAATTGGTACATGGGGGGAGAAGGAGGAGGGTGTTACTCAGCCCAGCCTGCACCCTCTCCAATATGGGACCCCTCGAGGGATGTACAACTGCCTGTTTAGGCCCGATCCTACATTGATCAGGTCTAAATGGGCAGTTGGACATCACTCTCAGAATCCAGGACTGCTGGCTCTCAACTGCTTGCCTGCCTACCTTCCTGATTGCCCCTAACCGCTTTTGTCTGCCAGCCTGATCACCCCTTAACCACTCCGCTGCCAGCCTGATTGATGCCTAACTGTTCCCCTACCAGTCTGTTTGCCCTTAACTGCCTTTCCCTACAGCCTGCCCTCCCCCCCAAATTCTCTCCCCTGCAGGCCTGGGTCCCCTGCAACTGTCCTTCTTGCAGACCCAATTGCCCCCAACTTACCTACTCTGCAGGTTTGGTCCCCCCCCAACTGTCCTACCCTGCAGGCCTGATTCCTCCCAACTGTCCTCCCCTGATGGCCACCTTGTGGTGGCCACCTTGTGTCCACATGGAGACAGGATCTTTGACCACACAGAGGCAGACATCTTTTGTGTTGAAATGATGATCAATTTGCATATTACTCTTTTATTAGATAGGATAGAGGCCTGATGCATGGGTGGGGCCAGCTGGTTTGCCCTAAAAGGTGTCCCAACCAAAACCAGTTTGGCTCAGTGGATAGAGCGTCGGCCTGCAGACTGAAAGGTCCCAGGTTCAATTCTAGTCAGGGGCAAGTAACTTGGTTGCAGCACAATCCTTGGCTGGCCCTGGTTACTTGAGCCTTGGGCTGGCCCTAGGTGATTGGGCAGCTGCCATTCAAGGCTTGCTTACACCTCTTGTTGGCCCTGGGTGGCTGTGAGGCTGAGGAGACTGGAGGACTCCAGAGGCAGGTGCGTGGAGTGGCCAGGCCCACCACCTGGCCTTGCAACACACCTGCCTTCCCTGCAGGGTTAAGGGGACTGGGTCCCACCATCTTGTAACTGTGAGTGCTGCCAATTTTGAGGGTGGGGTATTCAATTAGCATATTTCCTCCTTATTGGCTGTGAGTGCCATCATCTTTGCAACAGCATGAGGGTCAATTAGCATATTCCCTCTTTATTAGATAGGATGCTCAATAAGCAAATCAAGAGATGTATATAATAATATGAATTAATTCAATGGCAGAAGAAAAGTATAGGAATCAAGAAAAATAATTTTAAAGAAGTCTCAAAGCTTTGGAATGGCATCTCAAACTGGCTAAGGTATATTAAATCCAGTGCACAGAGTACTATACAATGTTTTATACTTAAAATTGAGGCTGGACACACAACTATACAGTTTCTGCTCTCCTACATCTGCCCAGTTTACACTTTTTTTGTGAAGTGTAAGATTTGACATGTGAAGTTTTGAGATTTTTAGGAAATATATAGAAGAAGAAAGGAAGGAAAATGAACAGAAGGAAGGGAGAGAGGAAATTTGCTTCTCAGTTCACTTATAGGGCCCAAAATGCCATTTTATGTAAGGCTCCTATCTTACAAATGGCTCTGTCAGAGTTATATGATGGGATAATTTACCTCATCCAAATTAAGGAATGCTTTGGTATCATTTAAATGCACATAGAGGAAAAGCAATTTAAAAGTACCCTTTGCGTGGTATTTCAAACTAGCAGATACACAAACTTGCTGTCATATTACTGATCCATTAAGGGACTATGACATTTAAAGTTGTTCATTCAGAAAATTATTATTTGAAGCAGGAAATGAATGAATTATTACATTATCATCAAAAGAAAGTTTTATACATGGAAACCAAGGATTCTGAGGAAAAGCCAAGGCATCTGGTCCATTTATTATTTTTTTCCTTACTATGAATAAAAGTGAAGATATTTTGATATATAAGATGGTTTCTTACAATACAAGTGGCATACAAGGCTGAAGGAACAAATGAAAACAAAAATTTCCTATTAGAAAAATCTCCCCCATTATTAAAGTCTTAAATTTAATCTCTTCATTTTGGAACAGATTAAGGGGGGGAAAGTGCAAGCCCAAGCATACATTATTGTGCATTTACTAATCACAGCCCTGTTTGCATCTCTCCTTACCCATTCACCTTGTACATGTTTCATATCCCTCTTCCATTTTGATGGCTACGGACAGGCAGGTACTACCAGCGCACATGGAGACAGGATTTCTTATGCATATACGATGTTTACTTGAAGAAGAAAGTTTTCATGAAAACCTAAAAAATAAATATTCATCTCATTGGTATACAATTTGTGGATTTTTCAGCAGTTTCATGAAAAACTGAAAACTATTTGAGGAAACTAAATGAGCAATTTCACACAACTCTAGTTTGCTTGCTCTTGTTTCCTGTTTTGCTCTGTTATGCATGGTAGAAAATCTTAAAAAGAATGCCTTATATTACTGACCCAGCTCTTTCTAAAAGTGGTTTTGTCATACTTCAAGACCTTAAAGAATAGATGAAAGTAAAGCTTTGTAAGTGTTTGCATTGAGAAAAATGAAAGTTGAGAGGCACAAAGAAGAATTAAGAACACATGGACTGTGGATACTGATAGACATTCAACCTCTAATGAACATTTCAAAATGAAACTTCAGTGAAAAGAAATAGTCTGCTGTAGTGGAAAAAGAAGAATATTAGAAAATAATTGCTAGAAGAAATAGAGCAGATTTAGAGTTACTAGCACATACAAAGGAGAGTTATTGTGTGGGGAGTCTGTAACTGAATTGGTAAAGGCATCTCTCAATGTAATACTTAACACTGAAAAATGAAATGCATTATTTTCTAATGAAATCTTAGAATAAGTTCAAAATTCAATGGTAAAATAGACTTAAACATAACTTCACAGAAATTTTCTTTCAAAAGACTTTTTAGGTTAGATTTTCTTTCTCTTTCTCTCTTTTCTCCCTTACCCAAGAAATGAGAATAGTAGTTTCCAGAGGGCTTGAACATTAACTTTCATTTCTTCCTTCAAACATTAAGATGTTACCCTATTGAAAAAAAAAATCTCTATAGATGAACCACAACTCTGACTACAAGGAAAATGGTAAAATGATAATTTCTCACATGATCCAATAGTTCAGCTTCTCTTTCATTGTTTCTAAATTATGATACAAAGTACAATAATTTATTGGTACTCATATTGTATATTAAAATCCATGTGTATCATATACCTTCCAAAAGAGCTGTATAAATCAGATTGTAGTGGTACATGATTTAGAAATAAAATCTCCAGTCTTCATAAGTAAGGACAGCAAATGTACTTGGATGCCATCTTGAAGAGAGCTGCTCTTGCCCTCACATTTCAACCTCAAATTTCAAAAGAAGAGAATAATCAAATTCAAAAGGTGGTCTGGTAAGTGTCTAATATGACATTCTGTTCATAAAACTTTAATTTTAGGCTATGGCATAGATTATTAGTAGGAAGTATAATGAGAGGAATGTGACTTTATCCCTGTAGGTCATACTAAATAAACACTAGAACAGGAGTATTGATTTTCTTTGGTGATGTTAACAATATTTTTTACACTTGTTAGGACATGAACATGCCATAAGAATTGTTGCTACATGGGATAAATTTAGACTGATTTTATCTGTAGTTTTAACAGTAAGAGGTGCAATTTTCTGAATGCTTGCTATATATAATGTTCTATTCTAAGCATTTCATAAGTCTCAAGTTAGTGATTTTTATGATAATACTGTACAATCTGATTATCTCAATTTTGCATATTTAAACATGGAGGCAGAGAAAGATTCCATGACTTGGTCAAGGACAGAGAACTAACAGTGGCAGGCCTGGACACTGAACCTATACTGGGTGGCACTGCATCTGAAGTCTTGACAATTTAGCTTTGTTGCCTCTATAACTTCAATTTTATTTAATTTTGCTAAAGTTCTATGCCTTAGAACCCATGGCTCAGTCATCTAACCATATTTTTTAATGACCAAAATCAACTTTTCTAAACTATGTTGTATCTGGCAAAAAATAAGTTAATAGCCAATATTGTAAAATACATGAATGGAATTTTATGTTTCCCACCTACATTAGATTATTTAAATTATTTTTATTTATTATATAGAATTAGTTGTGTTGAAAATGAAAGCACTGTTATAAAATGTTTTGAATGCAGTGGATATATTATATGGCTCTCTGTAAACCTCAATTATTGTAAAGACCCTTTCAACCCTATATACATCATGCTCTTATTTTTATAGACACACAAAAATAAATTATCTCTAGTTCCTTAGGTTTTGAAATTTATAAGACACGTGATGAAGAAACCCATATTTTGCGACAGTACTAACTGTCAAGAACCTCTTTAGATCACTATTTTATTATTTGGCAAAGATCAATAGAAGTCACTTATTGTGCTTTTTGTGGGAGGAAATAGAAGGAGATCATTGATGGTCATAATTCAAAATCACATACTGTGTGGTTAGTTTTGGGAGTCTCTAGAACAATGAAACTGGCAGCCTATAAAAGCTATTTAGATTCATTTAAAGAGAAAAAATGACAGAATTAGCTACTCCACAGGAGTGGTCTGTATCTATAGACATTTTAATGGCTCTCTGTGATGAATGTACATTTGCATAGGATTTCCAAATGTTTGAGGGATCTAAACCTGAATATAAAACATATGCTTATTTGTACTTCACTGCTTCCTAAACCTTTACAATACAATAAAATTTTTTGAGCAACACTGTTTTAATGTTTCAGAGAGGCCAGGAGAGATAAAAATCATTTAAAATGGCATAAACAGTGATAGTTAAGAGAGAATTTATTCATTGTAGGAGACATGATATCTGAATTCAAGAAGCATATGATAATCCTTTACATTGCTTGCTTTTTTAAAATAAAAGCTTCAAGTTCATTTCTGAGGCAATGAGTTCATTGAAATTAGTATGACACATGAGCACAGTTCTATTACATAGTAGGCACTCAGACACATAGGTCTGATACAGCATAGTCACACAGAAAAGATTCATGTTAAATTAAATGAATAACTGTACACATTGATATATGATATATAATACAATTAATTTTATCGACACTTGCTATTTGCCAGGAAAAATGCTGAGATTTTGCAAATATATTTGAGAAGGTGTTATTCTTCTTCTTCTATAAATAAATTCCAGGATTATATTTTCCATGTTATTAAAAGCCCTCCTTACCTACAGTTTTCCTTGTTTAGTTCTGACCCAGTTTCTTTTTGGCATTGAATTCATTTGTTATTCTCCCTCACTTTTTACAGTTGCACCTGTATATATATTTATACTTTATGTGTATATGAAAGAATCTTTAGTCTTTATTGGTATGTTAGCTTAATGATAATATATGCCCACTAAAAGCTGCTAAGGAACATTTAAAAACAAATTAATAGAAAGAAAAGTGCCAGATACTTTAGCTTGCTACCTATTGGAGATTACATAGTTCAAAGATACAAGAATGGCAGGCAACTAATTAAAGTAGAAAACAACTAATAGGCCTTAATACACTGAAGAGAAGGCATGACACCATAAAATAGATGGAGCATAAATAGCTATTTGCAGTACATTTCATACAAAGTAAAAATGAAACACAAGGAGGCCCATCAGGGAGCCATGCTGTAGAAGAAATTGCTGTTAGTGAAGACAGTTGAGCCCTGGAATAGAGTGCTGTGTTTCAGCGAAGCTCCATGGGAGTTCATGGAGAAACAGCTGCTCCCTGAGGACAAAAATGCAAAAACAATAGGCTGGACATTTGCTGACAACAGAAATCCCACAGATCATTGTAACAAAAGTAACACTGGGCTACATGAATTACTCTGAAGGCATCTATGAACCCTTTTGCTGTGCCCTTCAAGTGGCCTTCCCTGTAATTGCTTTAATTAAACAATGAAAGTTGAGGACACTGTAAAGAAATCAAATGTGTTTCAGTACTTCACAGTAAAGAAGTGGTGATGTGTTTTCATAATCATTCTTAGTACAATCAGAAAAAAAAATCAGATACCTCCTCTAGGTAACTATATAATTTAAATGCCTTTTAAAAATAATTATGATTTTGAACTACTAAGCAGCATGTAACCAAGTGCTGCTAGTAGAAAACTAGTAAGGTTTATTTTGGGCATAATTTAATTTAAAACATGGTGAAGTTATGGAGGGAAGTGGTTAGATGATCAGATAGGTATTGACCTTCTACATCATCATTCAGTGTCCACATTCTCTGACAACCACTTATGCTAAGCATCAATTTTGTGTTTGTAGATCTATTCAGAAAATCTAGCATGCAGAGATTTACAAGAGAAATGCAAACCTTGAAAGACCTTGGGACAAAGTAAGGTTTATCATCCCAAATGTTCTGCTTGCTCTTGTTGTAAACTGTTTAATATCACCTCCTCCACCCCCAAACAAAGAACATGTTTTTCAAAGCACTGTAAATATCCTATCTAATAAAGACAGAATATGCAAATTGACCATCACTTCATGACAAAGATGGTGGCACCAATAGCCAATAAGGAGGGTATATGTAAATTAGTGGGACAAAGATGGCAGCAACTGGGCCAGGACGCTTGTGTCATCATCACCATGGTGATGACACAGGTGTTCCATCTGCCCCAGAGTCTCTGGGCCTCTGGGCAGCAAGCGAAGGCAGAAGGCAGCTCTGGGCCTGAGCAAAGGTGGAAGGTGGTGGCTAGAGTGAAGGCCCAGGTCCCAGGTGTTGGCAGCCAGGGGAAGGAAGGCCTACTCTTGCACGAACCTTCATGCATCTGGCCTCTAGTGTTAGAATATTTAGGAAGATTATTTTCAATATGTATAATAAGACACCTGTGTGGTAGAGGAATAATGGTACCCAAATATATTTAGGCCCTAATCCCTGATGTATCCCATAAATCTTAACTTATATGGCTAAAGAGACTTTATTGATTGATCAAAAATGTTAAAATAGGTAGATTATCCTTTGTTATTTTCCTAGGGGTCCCTAATTGTAATCAGAATTGTCCTCATAAAAAGGAGGTGGAGGAGATTCCATTACATGAGATGAAAGGCAATGTCATGTCCTCAGCAGAAAGAGAGATTTGAAGTTCTGTGGTAATATGGAAGAGATTTGAAATGCTGTAGTAATATGACTATGGAAGAAGGGGCCATGGACCAAAAAGTGCAGTTCTAGAAGTTAAAAAAAAGCAAATTCTGACACCTCAGTTTTGGCCCAGTTTCAGACTTTGGGAATGGTAAGAAAATAAATTTGCATTGTTTAAGGCACCTACTTGTGATTTTTTTTACAGCAGCCATACCCAACTAATACAACATATATTCAGCTTTATTGAGGTTTAATTGACAAAATTTAAAGTGTACATTATAGTGAGTTGATAAACACACATTATGAAAGGATCCCTACCATCTGGTTAATGACACATCCATGACCCATCCCCATCATCTTACATATTTATATTTTATTTTTTTGTATGAGAACATTTAAGTTCTACTCTTGGCAAATTTTAATTATATATTACAGCATCATTAACAATAGTGATAATTTTTACATTACATCCACAGACCTTATTCATCTTATAGCTAAAAATGAAAGTTTGTACTTTTTTTTTTACCAATTTCTATTTTTCCCTCCCCAGCCTCTGGCAATCACTTCTATACTCTCTATTTTTAGAATTTGCTTATTTTTAGATTTCACATCTATGTGATACCATGCAGTATTTGTCTTTCTCTGTCTATCCTATTTTGCTTAGCACAATGCCTTCTAGTTCCATTTATGTTAGCACAAATGGCAGGATTTTCTTCCTTCTCATGGTTAAATAATAATCATTGTGTGTATATTTATTCCACAGCATTTTATTCATTTATCTGTTGAAGGATATTTACTTTGTTTCCATATTTTGCCTACTGTGAATAATGCTGCAATAAACATGAAAGTGCAGATATCTCTTTGATATCCTATTTTCATTTCCTTTTAGAATATACTTAGAAGTGGGATTGCTGAATTATATCATAGTTCTATTTTTAAATTGTTGAGGAACCACCAAACTATATTACATTCCCAACAAAAGGGCATAGGATATCCTTTTTTTACAATCCTTACCAATACTTGCTATCTCTTGTGTTTTTTATAATAGCCATTCTAGATATTTTCCCATAATAATAATAATTGATGTAGAGTATATTTTCAGATATATGTAGGCCATTTCAAGGTCTTTTAAAGAAAATGTCTATTTAGTACCTCTGTTCATACTTGAATTGTTGTTGTGTGTTTGTTTTGTTGTTGTATCATGTTTAGACATTTACATAATTTATAAAGTAATACCCCCAATAAGTTTGCTCACCTGGTACCATACCTAGTTAACACAGTATTATTGGCTATATTCCCTATGCTGTAGTTTAAATACCCATAACTATTTTGTAACTACCAATTTGTACTTCTTACTCCTTTTAGTTTTTCACATAGCCCCCTTCCTCTCCCACCCACTCCCCTTGGCAGATATTAGTTTGTTTTCTGTGTTTAAAACTTTGTTTCTGTTTTGTTTGTTTGTGAATTTGAGTCTTTAGATTTCACGTATAAGTGGAATCACATGGTATTTGTCTTTCTCTGTCTGAGTTATTTCATTCAGCATAATAACCTCTAGATCCATCTGTATTGTCACAAGTGGTAAGATTTCCTTCCTTCTTTTGTGTGGACGAGTAATATTCCATTATATATATGAAATATTAACTGATATATTATATATGTGCATACATATAAATACATTATACATTGTGTGTGTGTGTGTGTGTGTGTATGTTGAGTGGTGAGATTATTATGACCACCTGACATTTGTAGGTAAATTAGCAGTACACTGCATTATATGGGATAAGGAAGCTGAAGGCCTGTTTGAACACCTTTGCTGTATATAGTTTCCAATATAAAATGTCTCCAATTGACACAGGAACACAAGAATTAGACAGTCCTTGAATCATGTGGTCCAATAAATCATGTTTTCAGTTGCATCATGCAGATGGCAAAGTGAAAATTTCATGGAAACAGCATCAAAGCATGTACCCAATATGCATGAGTACAACCCTTGAAGCTGGTAGGGGCAGTGTTATGGTTTGGGGCATATTTTCTTGGCAAAATTTGGGCTCTTTAATTCATGTGGAACATCTGAATAGCATAACATACCTAAGTATCATTGCTGATCAAGTTCATCTTATCGTATTGATGGCATATGCCAATGGAGATGGCTTCTTCCAACAAGACAATCTGACGTACCACGTTGCTCGTATTGTACAGGAGTGGTTTCAAGAACATGAGAGAAACTTTACCTTGCTTAGGTGGCCCCCACAATCACTAGAACTCAATCCAATTGAGCATTTGTGGGACAAAGTTAAAGAGCCATCAGGCAGCTGGTTCCACAACCATCAAATCTCACAGAACTGGACATTGCTATCCATCAGTATGGTTTCAGATTCCTCACATCACCTTTCAACATCATGGAGTCAATGCCAAGAAGAATCACTGCAGTATTGGAGGCAAAAGGTGGCCCAACAAAGTACTGAAGGGTAGTCATAATAATCTGACCAGTCTATTTGTATATTGTTGGGCACTAAATTTGCTTCCATGTTGGCTATTAAAATGTTGCAAAAAACATTGGGGTGCTTATATTTCTCAAATTAGTATTTTGAGAGAGAAATCAAGATGGTGGCATAGGTAATCACCTAAACTGCTGCCTTGCACAACAATTTCAAAACTACAACTAAAAGACAGAACAGACATCATCCAGAACCACAGGATGGTTGGCTGAGTGGAAATTCTACAACTAGAAGGAAAGAGAGAGGCTCACAGAGACTCAGAGGAGCTGCAAAAACTGAGGTATGGAGACGCATGCATGGAGAGAGTGGGCGACGGTGTGCCTGGCTGACTTCCTCTGGCGGTAGGGAGACAGAAACTCCAATTGCATGGAACCCCTTATCCTACAGTATTGAATCCCAACACCTGGCAGGTCTCATATGGGGGGAGTCTGGAGTGTGAAAAGGGAAGAGAGCACAAAAGTTTAGGGGAGTCACAAAAGGGCAAAAGTCTGGGGGTGCAAACCAATGTGGGCAGAGAGTACGGACTACTAATTGTGCTTCAGGCTCTCTCTGGTGGGTGGGGGACAGAGCCTCCCAACTGTGCCACTTCTAACTGCATTGAACCCCAGTTTTTGGCGAGACTCTGGAGACCCAGATTCATATGTGTCCTGGAGTCAAGAGAACTGGAAAGACAGAGGTCTGGAAGCACCTGCATGTGCGCACAGAAAGGGCTGCAGCCATTACTGATTACCGAGAGACACTTGAGATCCAGGGGCCACGTAGGATGGGGCTGACTGGAAGCTAAGGCTGTCTCTGCTCAGGCCTGAGACTCTACCCCACCCAAGCTAAACAGAGAGGTTTTTCAGTTTTTCAAGTCTTGCATCAAAAGGCTGATTCCAGCACAGACGTTCTCCTGGCATAGTGAAAATGAAAAAAAAAAAAAAAGAATAGACCACAAATGAAAGAAATGGAGGAAAATAAATGACTGGATATAAAGTTTAAAACCACACTTATAAGGTTTTTCAAGTTTTCCTAGAAAAGATACATAAATTCACTGAGACCCAAAGGAAAATGAAAAAGGACCAACTAGAAATTAAAAATACACTGACTGAAATAAAAAATATTATACAGAGACATAATAGCAGACTAGAAGAAGGCAAGAATCAAGGCAAAATTTGAAATACAAAGAAGGAGAAAACACTCAACTGGGAAAGAAAAAAGAAAAAAGAATCCAAAAATGTGAAGATATTGTAAGGAGCCCCTGGGACAACTTCAAGCGTACCAACATCAGAATTGTGGGGGTGCCAGAAGAAGAAAGAGAGCAAGATACTGAAAACCTATTTGAAGAAATAATGACTGAAAACTTCCCACATCTGGTGAAAGAAATAGGCTTACAAGTCCAGGAAGCACACAGAACCTCAAATAAAAGGAATCCAAAGAAGACCACACCAAGACACACCATAATTAAAATACCAAGAGCAAAAGATAAAGAGAGAATATTAAAAGCAGCAAGAGAAAAACAGTTACCTACAAGGGAGCACCCCTACGATTGTCAGCTTTCTCAACAGAAACTATGCAGGTCAGAAGGGAGTGGCAAGAAATATTCAACATGATGAATAGCAAGAACCTATAACCAAGAATATTCTACCCAGCAAAGCTATAATTCAGAATTGAAGGGCAAATAAAGAACTTCATAGATAAGAAAAACTAAAGGAGTTTATCAATATTAATCCAGTATTATATGAAATGCTGAAATATTAGCCATTGCAATTAGACAAGAGGAAGAAATATAAGGCATCCAAATTGGAAAAGAAGAAATAAAGCTGTCCTTATTTGCAGATGACATGCTACTGTACATACAAAACCCAAAGAACTCCATCTAAAAACTAATTGACTTAATAAATAAATTTGGCAATGTAGCAGGATACAAAATTAATGCCAAGAAATCTGTGGCATTTCTATATACCAATAGTGAAATTACAGAAAGAGAGACTAAAAAGCAATCCCATTTATCATTGCACCAAAAAAATTAAGATACCTAGGAATAAACTGAACTAAGGAGGTAAAAGACCTATATGCAGAAAACTACAGGACACTGAAAAAAGAGATAGAGAAAGACATAAACAGATGGGAGAGCATACCATGCTCATTAATGAGGAGAATCAACATCATTAAAATGTCAATTCTATCTAAAGCAATCTATAGATTCAATGCACTACCCATTAAAATACCAATGACGTATTTCACAGACCTAGAAAGAACTCTCCAAAGATTCATCTGGAACAAAAAAAGACTGCGAATAGCCACAGCAATCTTGAGAAAGAAGAATAAAGTAGCTGGAATCTCAATACCAGATTTCAAGCTATATTACAAAGCAACTGTTCTCAAAACAGCCTGGTACTAGCACAAAAACAGACATATAGCCGAAACCAGTGGATAGAGCATTGGCCTGCAGACTGAAGGGTCCCGGGTTTGATTCCGGTCAAGGGCATGTACTTGGTTGCGGGCACATCCCCAGTGGGGTCGTGCAGGAGGCGGCTGATCGATGTCTCTCTCTCATCGATGTTTCTGACTTTCTAACCCTCTCCCTTCCTCTCTGTAAAAAATCAATAAAATATATTAAAAAAAAAAGAACAGACATTTGGACCAATGGAATAGAATAGAGAACCCAGATATCCACCCAAACCACTATGCTCAATTAATATTTGACTAAGGAGGCAGGAACATACAATGGAGCCAAGACAGCCTCTTCAATAAATGGTGTTGTGAAAATTGGACAGATATATGCAAAAAAATGAAACTGGGCCACCAACTTACAGCAAATACAAAAATAAACTCAAAATGGATACAGGACTTAAACATTATATGGGAAACCATAAAAATACTAGAGGAATCCACAGGCAGCACGATCTCAGACATATGCCGAAAGCACTTCTTCACTGATACTGCTCCAAGGGCAATGGAAGTTAAAGAAAAAATAAACAAATGGGACTACATCAAAATAAAAAGCTTTTGCACAGCCAAAGAAACCATCAACAAAACAACAAGAAAGCCCACTGTATGGGAGAACATATTTGCAAATGTTTTCACTGATAAAGATTTAATCTCCAACATCTACAGCCAACTTATACAACTTAATAAAAAGGAAGATAAATGATCCAATAAAAAAAATGGGCAACCGTCCTAAATGGAACCTTTTCAAAAGACGAGAGAAGGAAGGCCAAGAGACACATGAAAACATGTTCAAAGTCACTAATTATCCGAGTGATAAAATGAAAACGACAATGCAATACCATCTCACACCTGTCAGAATGGCAATCATCAACAAATCAACAAAGGACAAGTGTTGGCGAAGATGTGGAGAAAAAAAAAAACCTCATGCACTGCTGGTGGGAATGCAGACTGGAGCAGCCACTGTGGAGAACAGTATGGAGTTTCCTCAAAAAATTAAAAATGAAACTTCCATTTGACCCAGCAATCCCACTCTTAGAAATATATCCTAAGAAAGTAGAAACACCAATCAGAAAGGATTTATGCACCTCTGTGTTCATAGCAGCACAATTTACAATAGCTACAATTTGGAAACAGCCTAGGTGCCCATCAGCAGATGAGTGGACCAGAAAACTATGGTACATCTTCACAATGGAATTCTATGCTGCCCTTAAAAAGAAGGAATTCTTACCATTTGCAGCAACCTGGATGGAACTGGAGAACCTCATGCTAAGTGAAATAAGCCAGTCAATGAAGAAGAAACGCCACATGATATCACTAATTTGTGTATAATAAAGAACATTATAAACTGCTGAACAAAAGGATAGATACAGAGGCAGTAAAGCATCAAACAGACTGTCAATTTACAGCAGGAAGATTAAGTAGAGGTGGAGTAGAGAAGAGATCAACCAAAGGACTTGTATGCATGCATATAAGCATAACAAATGAACATAGACACTGGGGGATTGGAGTATGCCTGGGAGGAGGAGGGGCAATGGGAAGATAGGTATACATGTAACACAATAAAAAATTTAAAAAAAAGAAATGCTGAAAGGTACTCTTTAGGAAGAGGAAGAAGTAAAAGGTAAAGATAAAAATTATGAACAACAAATACATATCTATCAACAAGTGAATATAAAAAGTGAATTAAAAATCTGATGAACAGAAAAAACTGGTGAATATAATGGAATTGGGAAAGGGCTGAGGAGGGTACAGGGAGAGACTGCACAATAATCATACACCTATGGATGAGGACAATGCGGAGGGGAGATAAGATAGAGGGTTGGGAGTGGGTTGAGGAGAGCTATGGGGTGATATTAGAGAAACAAATGTAATAATCTGAACAATAAAGATTTATCAAATTAAAATAATAATAATAATAATAATAATAATAAGGAAAGGGACAGGAGATCCTCACATGTCCCATGTGAGGTTTGACCTTTGAGCCCAGGAGCTACTATAGTGACCTATCAGAGGGGATATCAAGGCACCAGGATCTGCAGCCTTTGTAAGCCATTGGGAAGAGGAACCCAGGAAGACCCTTTTCCCTCTCTCCACATGGGAGTCCATTCTATGGGACACTTTCCCCTCCCTATGTGGGAGTCTGTACTTGTTCTTCAATAAATCTCCATCTTTGCTAAACAAACAAACAAAAAAACATAGTATTTTGAGTTTCTTCAGATAAATACCCAGAAATGAAATTGCTGGGTCATAAGAAGGTTCTATTTTTTTTTTTTTTTACTTTTTTAGGAACCTCCATACTGTTCTCCATGGTGGCTATAACAATCTGCATTTCCACTAATATTGCACAAGTGTTCTTTTTTCCCCACATCCTCCCCAAACTTGTAGTTTACTTATTGATGATAGCCATTCTGACAGTTGTGAGGTGATATCTCATTGCTCATTGTGGTTTTAATTTGTTTGGACTCTGACAATTAATGACATTGAGCATATTTGCATATGTATAATGGCCATCTATATGTCTTCTTTGGAGAAATGTCTATTCAGGTCCTTTGCCTATTTTTTAATTTTATTGTTTGAGGTTCTTTTGGTGTTAAGTTGTATGAGTTCTTTATAAAATTTGAATATTAACTCCTCAGATGTATAATTGGCAAATGTACTTTTCTACTTATAGGTTTTCTTTGTGTTTTGTAGGTAGTTTCCTTTTGTGCAAAGTCTTTTTAGCTTTATATAATCCTAATTGTTATTTTTTCTTTTGTTTCACTTGCCCAAGGAGATATATGTTAAAAAAAATAGTTTTCTAAGAACAATGTCAAAGAGTTTACTGCTTTTTTTTTCCCCCTCTAGGAGTTTTATCATTTTGAGTCTTGCTTACATTTAAGGTTTTAATCCATTTTGAGTTTGTTCTTGAATATGGTGTAAAAAAGTGGTCTAGCTTCACTTTATTTTCATGTATTTGTCCAGTTTTTCCAATATAATTTATTGAATAGACTGTTATTAATCCATTCATATTATTGTCTCCTCTCTCATATATTAATTGGCCATATAAATGTGGATTTATTTCTGGGTTCTCTATTCTGTTCCAATGATGTAAAGGTCTGTTTTTAAACTAGTACCATGCAATTTTTATTATTATAGCTTTGTATAATAATGTGATATCAGGTAGCATATACCTCCAAGTTTATTCTTCTTTTTCAAGATTGCTGAGGCTATTTCAAGTTTTTTTTGTGGTTCCATAAGAATTTTAGACTTACTTGTTCTAGTTCTGTAAAAAATGTCATTGTATATTTTTTACAGGAACTGCACTGATTCTATAGATTGCTTTGTATAGTATGGACATTTTAATAACGTTAATTCCTTCTATCCATGAGCATGGCATATGCTTCCATTTATTTCTATGGTCTTCAATTTCTTGAGTGAAAATTCAATCTGATTACCTATGGAATAATTACTTTTAAATTAGTGTTCAGCAAATGTTTGTGCCTTTCTTCTCCCTCTGTTTCTCATCTTAAGTGGAAAAAGCACATAAACTGATAAATGGTTTTATTCATAATTGCTTCCTTTCTGTGTGAAAAAAAAGTATTTCTTCTAGGGGCACTGGCTTAGTACAGGATAAGCCTAAGTCCCAGAAATGCTGTTATTTACAATTCTTCTTTTTACACCTTTTTTTTTGTCTCCTGCATATTTTATAAGAAAGTAAGGATAAGTTTCATAGGAGTTCCTGTAGCTACGAAGGACACACTTTGTAGCTCAGAGAATGACAAAGAACTGAGCATTGAACTCTACACGTAGGAATTTACCTACCTCAACAAAAATTGAAATGAAATATTTTATTGGGTGAATTATATTTTATATTAAGGTTCATTCAAAGCAATGCAATTTAATAAACAAAATATTTTAATTGATAATTTTAGGGAAATGTCAAATCAATTTCATGAATCAATTTACAAGTAATCACAAGTAAAATTTAATCCCTCTAAATAAAACTCAAATTAAGTAATTATGAATAATTTTAACTTTTGAGATGAAAAATAGGTCATATAATAGTTTTGCATAGTTCAAATTTGACAAAATCTATGTGGCATATTTAACAACATGTTAATTTTTTAAATTTATATTTATTGTTGAAAGTATTATAGATATCCTTCTTCCCCCCTCCCAGTGACTCCCTCCACCCACTCCCGTCTTCCCCTAGTAGCTACCCTCCAGCCTACCACACTATTGTCTATGTCTGTGGCTTATGCATGCATGCCTATAAATTCTTTGGCTAATCTATGACTCGCACTCCCCTACCCTTGCCTTTCTTCTGAGATCGTCAGTCTGTTCCATGCTTCAATGGGTCTGGATCTATTTTATTCATCAGTTTATTTTGTTCATTAAATTCCACATATAAGTGAGATCATGTGATACTTTTCTTTCTCCGACTGGCTTATTTCACTTAGCTTAATACTCTCCACTGAAACTATTTCCTTTCTAATTTACTTAGAAGTAAAACTAATTATTTACTTGAAAGGAGCTGTTTTATAAGTCTTGTATTGATAGTGTTTTGTGGTCCCAAAGCCTAAATTAATATTAAAAATATAATCATAACTCTCAAAATAAAGTTTAATCATCTTTATGTGAGCATTGTTCAGAGTAAAAGAGAGAGATCTAATTTAAAATGAGTAATTTGCATGCACCTTTTACACATGTAATAGATAAAGGACTTACAATAAGTAGTAGCACAACTGCTTCTGAAATCCACAAAGTGCTTGTGATTCCTGAAAATCACCTCATTTCAGCAGCCTTGTCTTCATCAGTGGTGCCACTCTCTTTTCTGAGCTCCCAAGTTCAGTATTTTCACGTAATGTTTGATTTATCTCCTTCTCTGTATATGGCAATAATTTACCATTTAATAATTTACCAATTTATATTTAAAATGTCTCCAGCATTTATTTCTTATTCCTCTTTTAACTGTTCCTATTTAAACTGAGATTCAGATATTGAATTACAGCAATAGCTTCTTGATTAGTTTTCCTCTCCAGCTTTTCCTGTCTTATCATTCCTGAATCCAATGACATAGTAACATTTCTAAATTACTGTTTTTATCATTGTATTTCTCAGCTCAAAACCTTCCCACAATTGTCCTTGTGGGACAGCCAAATTCTTCAGGCTGGCACCGTCTGACCCTGTCATCTCGTCGGACACATTTATTTAGAGCTGCACATGTGTTTAGCATTTTTAGTCTCTTATAACTTTAAATACCCTGAAGGATTTCACCTTATGATTGAAGATGTGTGAAAATATTCAATGTAAGTTAAATAACAGAGTCAGATAGCAATTTAAGAGTTGCTATAAGACAGTGTGTGTTGGTGTATGTATATATGTAACTTGTATATAAATATATTTTACAAATACTATATCGTTTGAGAGGTGGTAATAACATGTTTTCATAATGAGTTGAAATTATAATTTATAATGCACATATGAGTATGTTTTGTTATAATTAACACAAAGAGATACAGCTGAATTCAAATATGACAGATTTATGGATTGCTATTTTGTCTGTTAATGTAAAGATTATAAAAATATTGTTTTCCACTACAACTGTAAATATTATAGTAGATACCCAGCACACTACACTAGGTACCCTGGTGCAGCCAGCCTTATGAGTTCTTACATTTCCTCTTCTTGGGGATATCAGAGGTCTCTAAATCTATTTTACACCACAGTTAAGTTAGGTTAAGTCACATGACTGAGTTCTGTCCAAGATATGTGAATGGAAATGAAACTAGCCCTTTTTGGTTCTGTCATTTTCCCCCCTCTATTATCAAGACCTGTTTTTGCTGGCTTAGCTAACAATATAGAGAAGGACTATATGGCCCGCTTCAGACTTTACATGTGTAAGAAATTAATTGTATTTCATGAAGTCACTGCCATTTCTAGATGTTTTTTGTTGTTGTCACTGTAGCATCCTGACTAATGCAGACATACTCTGTACTATCTGCAAATTATAATGCTAGCTATAATATGCTCACTGTATTTATTCTCTTTTTGGAAGGAATGATTTTATTTATTTTTATTTAACTTATTGGGATAACATTGGTTAATAAAATTATATAGGTCTCAGATATACAGTTCTATCGTATAGCATCTGCTTATTATATAGTGTTTTCACCACTCCAAATAAAGTCTTCTTCCATCACCATTTATTCCCTCTTTACTTCTTCGAACTTCCCAACTCTTCTTCCCTCTGGCAATCATCACATTATTGTCATGTCCATGTCTTTCTTTTGTTCTTTGCTTAGTCCCTTCACCCTTTTCATCCAGTCCCCAACCTCTATCCTGTGACAACTATCAGGGCATTCTCTGTATCCACCATGAGTCTGTCACCACTTTGTTGTTAGATTATTTTGTTTATTAGATTCCACATATAAGTGATAAAATATGTCAGAAAATAATCAAGAGTGACATTAAAATAAGAATAATGTATATATGCTAACTATGTTTGTGTGCATATGTCTGAATATACACCTATTTGTGTGTATAAATATATAGTTACATATGTCTATATATATCTCTACATATATGTGTGAATACTAGAAATTAGTGTTGAGAAGGAACTGTAAGGATAATATATTTTAGGTCTATAACATATGGAGATACAGCTGAATTCAAATATGAAAGATTTGTGCATTGTGATTTTTGTCTATTAATGCAAATGTTATAAAAGTATTATTTTCCACTACAACTGTAAATATTATAGTAGGTACCCGATATATATTTTTATAGTATATAAAAATTGTATATACACATATATGTATGAAAAAATTATGTATAAACTTCAAAGTCATTATTAGTAAAATACTGAATTCACTTAATGTTATGCACTTTACCAACCTTAGGTCTTAATTCTCACAACAATCTTAAGAGACAAGGACTAATTTAAGTCAATTTTAGGATGAGAAAATGAAGGCAAATTGCTTGATTATGATTAGCCTTATTAGAAACACATTGCTTGAAACACACCATGAAACTGAGATGGCTGAGATATGAATGAAGCTAATCTTCAACCATCTTCCTGGAAGGTATCACATGATCTCACTCATATGTGTAATCTAATGAACAACATTAATGGGTGAACAAAAGTACATCCAGAATCATAGAAGCATGAAACAGACTGTCAGACCCCAGAGGGAAGGCTGGGGTGGATGGGAGGAAATCAACCAATGAACTAGTATGCAAATATGCATAACACATGGGCACAAGCAATAGGGTGGTGAAGGACTGGGGTGGAGGCGGGGATGGGCTGGAGAGGTCAATGAGGGAAAAAGGGGACATAAGTAATTATTTCAACAATAAAGTTTTTTATTAAAAAAAAGAAAAGAAAGTCCTTCCAGACTGTATGGCTGGCTCATGCTCATCTTTCACATGTCAGATTTCCTTAGCCACACTATCACCTATTACTGCTTTGCTTACCACCATCACTGCTCTCCTGGCCTTTTCACAAGTTTTACCCTGGATATTTATTTCTTCAGTGTTTTACTTTTTTTTTTTTTTAGTAAGATCTATGCATTGTGATTTATAAGAGCAGAGACCTCAGCTTTGCTGGTTCCTCTTCCCTAACACAGTGTCTGAAACATAGTGTTTTCTCAATAAATACATTTTAATTGACTGTATGGATGAGTGAACAAATTAATGCTGTATTTTGTCAAGAGTTATTAGGTTGATTTTAGTTTTGAGCTTGATAGCGCTGTGAATGGGAGGAACTGGAGCATATTCATGACACATCTGAAGATTTCTTTTTACAGATATCAGGCTAACTATAGAGGTTATGCAAAACTTTATCACACAAAAGTATTAAAATTAGTAGATAGTTTTGGAGCCCTGGAGGCAAGAGGTAACATACACTTTGTGAAGGTGGAATAATTGTCCTTATTTTATAGTTGAAGAAACAGAGGCTCAAAGGGTTTTATTGACTTCTGTGAGATCCCCAAGCTCAGTGGTTCTCAACTTTTCTGATGCCGCGACCCTTTAATACAGTTCCTCATGATGTGGTGACCCCCAACCATAAAGTTATTTTTGTTGCTACTTCATAACTGTAATTTTGCTACTGTTAATGAATCATAATATAAATATTTGTGTTTTCCGATGGTCTTAGGTGACCCTGCTAGTGGCTCTCTGAGAACTGCTGCTGTAAAGCCTAAGACCATAGGAAAGCACAAATACTTATATTATGAAGATTTGGAAGATTTCAATTACAAACACCCACCTGAGGCTGCTGTGGAGGTAGAGGTGCAGATTTGTAGAGTCTAGGGAGAAGCAGTGGAGGAGAACAGGGCAGGGAGAGGTGACTAGGAATCCAATACTGAGACATTTGTAACCCTCCAAACCTAGGTAGCCATTTTTCTCCTGAAGTGCCAGTCCCTCTCAGTAGCCTCAAGGCAGCTAATACAACCACCCCTAGATTATACCTTGAGCTCTGAATAGCCCCAAAGTGCCCTCAGAGATTGGGTTGAGGAGGGGCTGTCAGTCCTGGAAAGCAATACAGCACTACTCCCACATAAAGCTCTATCAGAAACAGATGCTTGAGTGATTAAGATTGACAGCAGGCAGACTGATCTAGCAGACAAATTGGTCCTAACTGCTTGCAGCCAAGGATGTGGAGACAGACACAAAGAGGAGGGATGGATCACTTGAAACTTCAACACAGTGCTGACTACCTAACAGAAAATAGAAGTGACAGATAGAACAGAAGAATGAGGGGTCTTAAATCAGATTCTATAGGGCTTTAAAACTCCGTTGAAGTGAATGACAATTATCTTTTTTATTTTTTATCTTTTATTTAAAATAAATTTTTTCTTTAATTTTTTATCTTTTATTTTTGTATTATTTTGTTCTTAATTCTATTTTAATTTATTATTATTTTATTTTATCTTATTTTTTTCATCCTTTCCATCCTCAATTCTCCCTTTTCCATCTTGTTTTCTCTTCTGTTCCCAATTTACTTTTTATCATTCTTTTCATTTTACCTCTTGTTAATAATAGATTTTTTTTATCTGCTTTAGCTACCTGTTATTATTATTGTAGTCTTTATTGGCTTACTCATATATCAATTTCTTCTCCCCTGCTCCAAGTCCAGGCACCCTTCTCTTTTCTCTTTTTGCATTAGTCAATTTTTTATGCTTTTGTTTTTCCTCTCCTCACATGCTCTCTTCTTCTCCTAAGTGTTTAATTAGTTTCAATCACTAAACTCAATCCTATCTGCTCTCTATATTCTCTTTTTCCAAAAATAAATGAATAAATGGGTAGATAAATTTTTAAAAAATTGTTTTATCTTTTTATCATCTTATTTTTTCATTTCTTTTTCTTTTTTTTTTTCTTCCCATCCACTTATTTTCTTTCTACCTCCTTTATACCAAACTATGGCCCTTCCCCTATCCATTCAATTCCTTAACCTTATTTTTGTATATAAGTTCTGCTTTTACAGATTCTGTTTCCCCACTTTCCCTCTTTCGACAGTGTTTGTTGTTAATTTTTTTTTGGCTTATTTGTTTTTTGGTGTATGTTTTTTTTGTGTGTGTGTGCGTGTTTTCAACAGATATAGTTTTTTCCTTCTTTTTTTCCCCCCTCCTCTCTTCCCTTTTTCTTATTTTCTCAATATCATTTTTGCTCTTTTTCTCTATCCTAATTCACTTTTCTCTGGTGGTCACTTTTATTGGGGTTTCGGTGTCTTGAATATATTTTTGTTTTTTCCCTTGGTATCCTGTCTTTTTAAGTTGTAGTTTGTGCTGTTTGGACAACTTGATAGAAAGTGAGCCACATAACCAGACATGCTGAGAGGAGAATTATGAATGGTACAATAATACTCAAGACCCCACTATACCAATAGAATCCATATATCCCAAATAGAGGGAATTTCTAGAACACTCAGCACAGAAGACTAGAGAGATTTCACTAGCTGGTAGCACAAAATATCCACTGTATAAGACAAACTCAAAGAATCTGGTATAGCAGTTTGATCTAATACATAGAAACAATTACAAAGGACATAAAAAATGGAGAGACAAACAAACTATCCCATATGAAAGAAATCACCAGAAAGGAAATAAATGAAATAGAAACAAGCAATGTGTCAGAGTAAAAATATATAACAATGATTGTAAGGACCAAGAAGAGGGTGGAAGACAAATTCAACATGTGTAAGAATTAAGAGGAAATGAAAAAGAATCAAGAGGAAATGAAGAATGACATAGCTGCAATAAAGAACACAATGGAAGGATTCGACAGTAGACTAGAGGAAGCTGAAAGCCACATCAGTGAATTAGAAGATAAGATAGGAAAACAAAACAAAACACTGAAACACAGCAGCAACTAGAAAGAAAACTTAAAAAGCAAGAGAGCCTAAGGGAGTTTTGGAACAACACACACAAAAACAACAACAACAACATCCACATAATAGATATACCAGAAGGACAAGAAGAGAAACAGGGAATAGAAAGCTTATTAAAAGAAATAATTACATAAAACTACCCTGATTTGGGGGATAAAAAAGACACATCATAATTAAATTGCCAAACATCAATGACAAAGAAACAATCTTAAAGGCTGCTAGAGAGAGACAGAAAACTATCTACCAGGGATCTCTCATTAGGCTATCAATTGATTTCTCAACAGAAACACGTCAAGCCAGAAGGGAATTGAATGAAATATATAAAGTAATGTGAAGCAAGGAACTGAATCCAAGAATACTATACCCAGCAAGTCTATCATTCAAAATCGAAGGTGAAATCAGGAGCTTCACTGACAAAAAGGGTAAGGGAGTTTATTATCACCAAGCAGCAATGCAAGAAATGTTAAAGGGACTGGTGTAAGAAGAAGAAATCAAACAGAAGGAGGAACACAGGCATACAGAATAAAAATGGCAAAACAAACAAACAAACAAAAAACCTCAAGTACCTACCTACACTAATAAAAGAGAAACATGCAAATTGACCGTCCCTCCATTATGTCCACCAGCCAATCAGGAGTGAGTATACATATTAACCTAACAAAAATGGAGGCAGACATGGAGCTGGAGTGAGCAGGATGCTTGGGTTGCATGCACCCTGGTTGCCACAGAAGGAATGGCTGGGGGCTTGGGTCACCAGGGTAACCCAGCTTTCTTGCCTGCCCTGGCCTCTACTCAAGGAAGGGTTAGGAGCATGGGAACCAGGAGGCATGGACAGCCTGAAAATGGCCCTCAGCCCCTTACCTAGGCTGGCCACACCTCTATGGGGTGAGGGTCCCCACTGAGGGGCTAGGTCAGCCTTCAAACAGCCCTTAACCCCTCACCCAGGCTGGCCAGGCACCCAAGAGAGATTCCCCACCCTGAAGGGAGTGTGGTCAGCCTGAAAATGGCCCTCAGCACCTTACCCAAACTGGGTCACACCCCCATGGTAATAGTCCCCACTGGAGGTGTGACCAGATTGCAAACAGCCATCAGCCCCTCACCCAGGCTGCCTAATGACCCAAGAGAACCCCCGCTCTGATTCAGGACATCCTTCAGGGCAAACCAGCCAGCTCCCACCAGTGCACCAAGCCTCTACCTATACTCATAAAAAAGTAATATGCTAATTATACTGGGAGACCTTCCAGATTTTCTTCTGGACAAAGCTATGTTGGTAGGGTCAAGGTAGAGGTGGTTAGAAGCCAAGAGGGAAGGGCAGTTGTGGGTAATCAGGCCAGGATAGGATGACAGTTGTAGGTGATCAGGCCACTGGAGAGGGAGGGTATTGGCGATGATTAGGCTGTCAGGGGGGCAGTTGGGAGTGAGCAGGCTAGCAGGGGTCCAGTTGGAGGCAAGCAGACCATCAGTGGGAGTCAGTTGGGGCAATAAGGACAACAGGGGGGAGGGCACTTTGGGGTGAGCAGTTCAGCAGGGGGACAATTGGGGGCCAGCAGCCTGGCAAGAGGGATAGTTGGTGGTGAGCAGGTTGGAAAATAGAGTGGTTAGGGGCAGTCAGGCAGTGAGGCAGGTGAGTGGTTAGGAGCCAGCAATCCTGGATTGTGAAAGGGATGTCCAACTGCTGATTTAGGCACGATTCCTACAAAGTGGCAGTAGACATCCTTCAAGGGTCTCAGATTGGAGAGAGGGTGCAGACTGGGCTGAGGGACACACCATCCATGCACAAATTTCATGCACTGGGCCACTAGTCTATATTAATAAAAGTCCTGATGGTCATCATGTTGTCATGTCGTGATACCCTCATGCCATTCCAATCTGCCACCATAGGAGGCAGCCAATGACAAGGCAGAATAGGCCCTTGATGTCAAAAAGGGGTAGGACCTGAACATTTGGTGTGGAGGGAATAGAACAGGCTCTGTGGGAGGGAATGCAGAGCAGAACTGCAAGTGGAGCTGGTCAACTTCAGGCATGGAAGCTCCTCTTCAGGTGTGACAGGCTGCAGAAGCCTGGCAGTGAGGGAATGGGTGAGCATGGTGCTCTATTGGAGTCACCATGGATTTCCCAGAGGAGGGGCCTCCTGCCAAGGCCTGTCACCTGAGAAGCTCAGAGCCCTCTCAAGACGATGCATCACCACTGCTGCATCCACCACCACCATCACTCATGTGACTGCCCCTGCCTCCACTGGAGGAGTGCCCAAGGCTCCAGGAGGAAACAGAGGCAGCACAGGTGCTGGCTGACATGAGAGGGGTGGGATTCGGCCCCACTCTGCCCCTGCTGTTCCCCTATGTCATTCTGGAGGAAGGGAGAGTGCACACTTACTTCACCCTGGGTGCCGGGTGTTCTTACTGGGATCCTGATTTCAAGTCTGGCTATGGGGAGGCACCCTCTCTCTTTTTTTAAAAACATATTTTTTGATTTTTTCAGAGAGGAAAGGAGAGAGTTAGAAACATTGATGAGAGAGAAACGTCGATCAGCTGCCCCTGCACACCCCTACTGGGGATGTGCCTGCAATCAAGGTACGTGCCTCTGACCAAAATAGAATCTAGGACCTTTCAGTCCGCAGGTCAATGCTCTATCCACTGAGCCAAACTGGTTTTAACAAGGCACCCCCACTTAAGGAGAACCTGGAAACATTCTCTCCTGAGGAGGTGGCTGGGGGAAGCCTGGAGATCAATATTCAGGTTACAGAGCCAGAGCCTGAGCCACAGCTAGAGCTGGAGCCATGTGGCTTTGGTGGAGAGGCCCTAGATACCCGTAGCATAGAGGCACAGGAGTACCAGGTGTTAGCTAGTCTACAGGGGAAGGAAGAGGCCATTAACATAGTGGAAGATGATGAAGAGGAGATGAAAGTGAATGTGAGGAAGAAGAAAAGAAGGAGGAGGAGAAAGCAGAGGAAGAGGCCTGAGGGTCCCGTGGCTCTGTACGCCTTGAAGTTGCGTTCCTGTGGGCACTGGCAGGTCTGGATCTCACGCGATTTCAAGGTGCACACAGGTGGGCAGGACTTGAGGCTCTGGCTCATACTCTGACAGGAGGGAGAAGGGTGTCCCATACCTCACAGAATCAGCTGTTGTTCAGCTTGCTGTTAACATTTACCTGCACCCCAGACCCTGACAGCAGGGACGTGGGAATATGTCTAAAGAGCAAATATTGACACAATGTAGTTCTGCAGCTGAAAGAAGCCAGCAATATTGACAGAAAATGTCTGAAAACCAACGTGCCTCTAAAATTGAGAGAAGGTGGTGGTGATGACAGATATGTCTAAAGAACAGTCAACAAGTACTACCAATACTGGTAGGAACTGCCTTCACAGCAAAAATGGAGTAAGTGAGGATGCAATTATCGAACATAGTTGTGGTGGAATGACTGTTAGATGTCAATTTTGCCTATCACTAAATTTCTCTGATGAAAAACCATCTGATGGAAAATTTACAAGATGTTGTAGCAAAGGTAAAGTTTGTCCAAATGATATACATTTTCCAGAATACCCAGCATATTAAAAAAATAGTGATAAATAAAGATTCTGACAGTAAAAATTTCATGGAAAATATTCATTCAGTAAATAGGTCTTTTGCTTTTGCATCACCATCAAGATATGGGCCATACTGTTTTAGAATACACAGACAAGTTTATCATCATACTGAACTTTACGTCCTTTGGATGGTGTTTCTAGGGAGTTTGCTCAATTCTATATTTTAGATACAGCTGAAGCAATGAGTAAAAGATTAGCAATGCCAGAAAACCAAGTCTGCTCAGAAAGACTCATGATCAATATCAACAACCTCATGCATGAAATAAATGAATTAACAAAATTGTACAAGATGCTACATGAGGCAGAAAAGGAAGCCCGATCTTAAGCAGCAGCAAAAGGTATTGCTCCCATGGAAGTAACTATGGCAATTAAATATGATCATAACAGTGATCAGGGAAGACATAAATCTCCCCATGTAACCGAAGTTGCCATCATATTCAGAAATGAAGATGAAGAATCTCCTTTTGAAAGGGACTTGCTCATTCATTGTAAATCAGATTCCAGTAATCCGAATTTCACTAAAATGAAGCACATCAGTATTCTGTTTCCTAAATTAGATGCAATGACATATCCTATTCTTTTTCCACATAGTGAAAGAGGCTGGGGAATGGATATTGCATTAAGACTCAGAGACAACAGAGTAATTGACAATAATATTAAACCAAATGTAAGGACACTAGTCACACAAATGCAGTATTATGGATTTCATCTCTCTGTGCATGACACATTCAATCCTATTTTAAATGCAGGAAAATTAATTCAACAGTTGATTCAAATTAAAAATGGAAGACAATTGGATAAATTTCATGAAAGCAAACCAGTGTAAGCTGAGAGTTGAAAAATATAGTGGTTTGATGGATTATCTCACATCTAGATCTGAAAATGATAATATGCCAATTGGTAAAATGATAATACTTCCATCATCTTTTTAGCAGCAGTGATATCAGGATGCTATGGCAATTGTAATGAAGTATTTATTCATAACCATGATGTGCAACCCAAAGTGGGCAGATATTATAAACATTTTACAATGCTGGCAACAAGTTGAAAACAGACCTGACTTGGTAGAGTTTTAATATTAAGTTGGCCGAAACTGGTTTTGCTCAATGGATAGAGCATCGGCCTGGAGACTGAAAGGTCTCAGATTCGATTCCAGTCAAGGTCATGTACTTTGGTTGCGGGCACATCCCTAGTAAGAGGCGTGAAGGAGGTGACTGATCGATGTCTCTCTCTCATCGATGTTTCTAACTTTCTATCCCTCTCCCTTCCTCTCTGTGAAAAATCAATAAAAATATAAAAAATATTAAGCTGAATGCTCTTTTAAATGATGTATGTAAATTTCATTTATTTGGTAAAGTAATGTCATTGAATTTCAGAAACATGGACTGCCTCACACTCACATATCATTGATATTAGATAGTGAATCCAAATTATGAACAGAAGATGACATTCAACTTACAGTTAAGACAGAAATTCCAGGTAAAGAACAGTGTCTTTGACTTTTTCAAGTTGTAAAATTAAATTTGGTACATGGACCATATGGAATACAAAATCTAAATAGTCCATGTATGGAAAATGGAAAATGTTCACAGGAATATCGGAAAGAATTTCAAAATGTGACCATTGGAAATATTGATGGATATTCCAAATACAAACAAAGATCTGGTAACACCATGAAATAAAGTTGCCGATAACACTTGGATCGTACCTTATAACCCGTTTTTGTGCCTCAAATATAACTGTCATATAAACGTTGAAGTCTGTGCATCAATTAAAAGTGTCAAGTATTTATTTAAATCCATTTATAAAGGGCACAATTGAGAAAATGTTCAAATTTCTGAAAAAAATATTAGCAATCATGATGAAGTACAGGACTTCATTGACTCCAAGTATGTGAGTGCTCCTGAGGCTGTTTGGAGACTTTTTGCAATGTGAATGCATGATCAATCTCATGCAATCACAAGATTATTCATTTGCCAAATGAACAAAATTTGTATTTTCATGCCAATGATTTTGCTGAAATTATAGAGAGGGCTAAAAGACATAACTTGACTTTGATAGCTTGATTTTTTATTGAATATAGAAGATTCTGATGCATATAACTAATATTATTGGGAGATTCCACAGAATTATTATATTTAATAATTCTTTGTGGTGAAAATACCAAAAGGATGGGGATAAAATATTAGATAGACTGTTCACTGTGAGCTTTAGAGAACAAGAATGATATTACCTTAGACTTTTGCTTCTGCATGTAAAAAGTGCTATAGGTTTTGATGATCTGCAAACTGTAGGAGGTGTAATTTATCATACATTTCATGAAGGTGCTAAACATCAAGGATTATTAATCTAGAAAGTTACAATCGACGATGCGATTATCCTTAATATGTCCAAACAACTATGGGAACTTTTTGCATACATATGTCTGTTTGGATGTCCTTCGGCTGCAGATAAATTATGGGATGAGAATAAATCTTATTTTACTGAAGATTGTTGTTGAAAATTACACTGAAGAGAAGGTGCCTGTGTGAACTGTGAAATGCATGCCTTTAATGAAATTCAAGAGGTATTCACATTGTATGGAATAAAATGTTCACATTTCAAACTTCTGGACTATCCTTTCTTAATGAATACAAATGTATGTGATGAATCGTACAAGTGGTAATAGGCAGAGGTTTTGATAAATTCTCTGAATGATGAACAGTTGGCAGCCTTTCAGACCATAACTTCAGCCATCGAAGATCAGACTGTACATCCAAATGCTTTTTCTTGGGTAATCCAGGTGGTAGTGAAAAAACATACCTGTATAAAGTTTTAACACATTATATGAGAGGTCGTGGTGGTATTGTTTTACCCACAGAATCTACAGGAGTTGCTGCAAATTTACTTCCTGGTGGAAGAACCTTTCATTCCCAATATGAATTATCAATTTCATAAACTTCAATGAAATTTCAATATCTATGTTCTTCTACCTGTTTATGTCTTCCTCTATCTCTTTTTTCAGTGTCCTGTAGTTTTCAGCATGTAAGTCTTTTACCTCCTTAGTTAAGTTTATTCCTAAGTATCTTTATTTTTTTTGGTGCAATGGCAAATGGGATTACTTTTTATGTCTCTCTGTAAGTTCACTATTGGTGTATAGGAATGCCATAAATTTCTTGGTGTTAATTTTGTATCCTGCTACATTGCCAAATGAATTTCTTAAGTCTAATGATTTTATGATGGAGTCTTTAGGGCTTTTTATGTACAATATCATATCATCTGTGAATAAGGACAGCTTTACTTCTTCTTTTCCAATTTGGATGCCTTTTATTTCTTCTTCTTGTCTAATTGTAATGGCTAATACTTCCAGTACTATGTGGAACAGGAATAGTGAGAGGGAGCATCCCTGTCTTGTTCCTGTTCTTAGGGGAAATTGTTTTAGTTTTTGCCCATTGAGTATGATGTTAGCTGTGGGTTTATCATATATGGTTTTTATTATGTTGAGGTATGATCCCTCTATTCCCACCTTGCTGAGAGTTTTTATCAAAAATAAGTGTTGGATTTTGTCAAATGCTTTTTCTATATCAATTGATATAACTGTGGTTTTTATCTCTCAATTTGTTTATGTGATGTATCACGTTTATTCATTTATGGATATTGTACCATCCTTGCATCCCTGGAATAAATCCTAGTTGGTTATAGTGTATGATATTTCTGATGTACTCTGGATTTGATTTGCTAGAATTTTGTTGATGATTTTGGCATCTATCTTCATGAGGAATATTGATCTGTAATTCTCTTTCATTGTATTGTGTTTATCTGTTTTTGGTATTAGGATGATGCTGGCTTCACAGAATGAGCTTGGAAATGTCCCTTTCTCTTGAATTTTTTGGAATAATCTGAATAGGATAGGTTTTAGTTCTTCCTTGAATGTTTGGTAAAACTCCCCTGTGAAGCTGTCTGGCCCTAGACTTTTGTTTTCTGGAAGCTTTTTGATTACTGCTTCAATTTCTTCCATAGTTATTGGACTATTGAGATGTTTGGCTTCCTCCTCATTGGTTTTGGAAGGTTGTATTTTTTTAGGAAAATGTCCATTTCTTTCAGGTTGTCCAATTTGTTGGAATAGAGTTGTTCATAGTATTTTTTTAACAATTGTTTGTATATCGGTGGGGTCTGTTGTTACTTCTCCTCTTTCATTTCTGATTTTGTTTATTTGAGTCAAAACTCTTTGCTTCTTGGTGAGCCTGGCTAGAGGTTCATCAATCTTGTTTATCCTTTCAAAGAACCAGCTCTTGGTTTTGTTGATCTTTTGAAGACCAAATGTCTTATTATTAAGGAATGCACCATGGCATCCAGGCATACTATAAATGCATAGACAGATTACTACAAGAAATTATGAATTTGAATGTTGCATTTGGTAGGAAAGTTCTTCTCAGAACTGATTTTCAACAATGTCTCAGTATTGTGCCACATGCTATGCTATTGTCCATATTACAAACAAGTTTAAAGTACTGTAATGTTTGGGGATGTTTCAGAAATTTGTCTTTTAAAACAAATATAAGATCAAATAATTCTGCTTTTAGTAAATGGTCAGTAAAACTTTGAGATGGTAAACTTGATAGAAGTTTTCATTTAGGAATGAATATTATTGAAATCCCCTGTGAAATGATTTGTAACAGGTCTATTATTGAAGCTAACTTTGAAAATATTATATCAATAGATAACATTAAAATATATCTAAACATGTGATTCTTTTTTCTAAAAATAAGCATGTTCATAAATTAAGTGAAGAAATTTTGAATATACACAATGGAGATTTTCACACATATTTGAGTGATGATTCCATTGGTTCAACAGATAATGCTGAAAAAAATTTTCTCGTTGAATTTCTTAATGGTATTACTTCTTTGGAAATGCTGTGCCATAAATTAAAAATTGAATGTAGATACAATCATCATGCTACTGAGAAATCTTAATGATAATTGGAATATTTGTAATGGTACTAGATTTATTATCAAAAGATTATGACATTATCAAAGATGAAATATGAACAGGATCTACAGAGAGAGAGGTTGTTCTGATTCCAAGAATTGATTTAGTCCCCATCTGATAATGGCATCCCATGTAAACTAATTTGAAGATAGTTTCCCTTGATGTCAGCATTTGCGATGACTATTAATAAGTCACAAGGACAAACTCTAGACAGAGTAGGGATATTCTTACCTAAACCTGTTTTTGGACATGGTCAGTTATATGTTGCTTTCTCTTGAGTTTGAAGAGCACGTGACTTAAAAGTCAAATTTGTAAATACTTCATCACAAGGAAAATTAGTCAAGCACTCTAAAAGCGCTTTCACTCTTAATGTGGTATACAGGGAGATATTAGAATATGTTTAATCAATTTAGCAGTCATTGTTTATATCAGTATTGTTTTTCCATCATGTATTCGTTGTTGTTATATCACGTTGTTAATGTTTATTTATCAATAAACTCATATATTATTTTCATATACATTTTACTAATTTCCTTTTATTTCTGACACTTCTATTAAAGAGAAAGGGCAAATAGCAATATTAAAATATTTCCTCTAATTCATTCTTTTTTAATGTGCACAAATTTCATGCACAGGGCCACCAGTCAATAATAACCTTTATGGTAGATGGAGTAAATGCTCTAATATAAAGACATAGGGTAGCTAAATGTATAAGAAAACATAACTCATATATTTGTTGTATACAAGAGATCAACCTCAGAAAGAAAGAACTCACAGAGACTGATAGTGAAGGGATGGAAAAAGTTTTCAGGCAAATGAAAATGAAAATAAAGCTGGGGTAGCAATGCTCATATATGACAAAATAGACCTGAAGATGAAGGCCATATAAAGTAATAAAGAGGGCCACTTCATAATACTAAAAGGAGCCATTCGGTAAGAGGATATAACTATGGTAAATATATATTCACCTAATATGGAAGCATCCACATACATTAAAAAAAATTTCTGGAAGATATCAAGGGATATATCTATAGCAATACAGTCATAGTAGGGGACTTTAATATCACACCAACACCACTGGATAAATGTTTTAAACAAAAAATCAACAAAGAAACAGCAATCCTAAATGATTGACTAGATCAGTTAGAATTAATTGACATCTTCAGAACATTTTACCCCAAAGCCACAGAATATACATTCTTCTCAAGTACAAAGTATACATGGGACCTTTTTAAACATAGACCACATATTGGGACACAACAAAGTCTCAAAGTCAAGTAGGTAGAAATCATATCAAGCATATTGTCAGATCACAATGGCACAAAATTAGAAATTAACTACAATAAAAACAATGAAAAAAATCAAGCACTTGGAAGCTAAATAGCATGCTATTAAATAGTGACTGAATTACAGAAAAGATCAAAGAAGAAATTAAAAAACATCCTGGAAAGAAATGACAATGAAAACACAACAATCCAAAATCTAAGGGGAAATAGTGAAAGCAGTCCTGAGAGGGAATTCCATAGCTCTACAGGCTTATCTTAAAAACATAAGAAAAAAATGGTAATAAATTATCTAACCCTACAACTTAAAGAATTAGAAAGAGAACAAGAGACCAGAGTATACAGAATGAAGGAAATAATAATTATCAGAGCAGAAATAAATGACAGAGAGGAAAAAAAAAAAAAGCTGGTTCTTTGAAAAGATAAACATGATTGATGAACTTCTAGTCAGGTTCACCAAGGAACAAAGAGAGAGGACCCAAATAAACAAAATCAGAAATGAAAGAGGTGATTTAACAACTGACCCCACAGACATATAAAGGATTGTAAAAAAAAAATACGGTGAACAACTCAACCCCAACAATTGGACAATCCAGACTAACTGGACATATTGCTAGAAAATACAAGCTTCCAAAACTCAATCAGGAAGCATACAAAAACCTGAATAAGCCAATAGTTCCTGATAAAATTGAAGCAGTAATAAAAAAAAATCTTCCAACAAATAAAAGTTCTGGACCAGAGGACTTCACTGGAAAGTTTTACCAAGCATTCAAAGAAGCTAAAACTATCTTCTTCAGACTATTCCAAAAACTCAAGAGTAAGGCACACTTCCAATCTCTTTCTATAAAGCTAGCATTATCGTAATCCTTAAACCAGATAATGACACAAAAAAGGAAGAGAATTACTGGCCAGAATCTCTGATGAACATAGATGCTAAAATCCTCAACAAAAATCTAGCAAATGATATACAGCATAACCTTAGAAAGATCATAAACCATGACCAAGTAGGATTTGTTCCAGAAATGCAAGGCTGGTACAATATATGGAAATCAATAAATATTATATATCACATAAACAAAAACCACATAATCATACAAACTGATGCAGAAGAAGCACTTGACAAAATCCAACATCCTTTCTTTGGGAAAACTCTCATCAAAATGGGAATAGAGGAATCATATCTCAATATAATAAAAGACTTATATGACAAACCTACAATTAACTTTATACTTCATGGGCAAAATCTAAAACCATTGTCCCTAAGAACATGAACAAGAATGGGATGGCTTCTTTCACCAATTCTGTTCGACATAGTACTGGAAGTGCAAGTCATAATGATCAGACAACAAGAAGAAATAAAAGGCATCCAAATTGGAAAAGAAGAAGTAAAACTGTCATTATTTGCATATGACATGATATCATACATGGAAATTCCTAAAGACACCATCAGAAAACTATTACACTTAAAAAATGAATTCGGCAATGTAGAAAGATACAAAATTTACTCCCAGAAATCTATGGCATTTTTATACACCAATAATGAACTAACAGAAAAAGAAACTAAAAAAAAAAAAATCTCATTTACCATTGCAACAAAAAATTAAGAAACCTAGGAATAAACTTAACTAAAGAGATAAAAAACCTGTACTAAGAAAACTATAGGACCTTGAAAAAAGAGATAGAGGAAGATATAAACAAGTGGAAGAATATACCATATTCATAGATTGGTAGAATCAACATCATTAAAATGTCCTTCCTACCTAAATATGCTATCCCTATTAAAATACCAGTGGCATGTTTTACAACAAACTCTCCAAAAATTCATCTGGAATTTTAAAAAAGGCCCAAAATATCCATAGCAATCCTGAGAAAACGACCAAAGTAGGAGGGATCAAAATACCAGATATCAGGCTATCTTAAAAAGCCATTGTTCTCAAAACTGCCTGGTACTGGCACAAGAATAAACATACAAACCAATGGAACAGGACAGAGAACCCATAAATCAACCCAAGTCATTTTGCTCAATTAATATTTGAAAAGCAAGCAAGAGGATACAATGGAGCCAAGGCAGTCTCTTCAATAAATGGTGTTGGGAAAATTGGGCAGATACATTGCAAAAAAAAAAAAAAATGAAACTAGACAACCAACTTATATTGTGCACAAAATTAAATTTAAAATGTTTAAAGGACTTAAATGTAAGATGGGAAACCCTAAAAATCTTAGAAGAATCCATAGGCAGCAAAATATCAGACTTATGTCATAGCAATATCTTTATTGATACAGTTCCTAGGACAATGGAAACTAAGGAGAAAATAAACAAATGGGGTTACATCAAAGTAAAAAGTTTCTGCACAAATCATCAACAAACCATCAACAGAATAATAAGAGAGCCCACTGTATAAGAGAATATAGTTGGCATTGTAATAGCTGATAAGGGTTTAATCTCCAAAATTTATAGGAAACTCGTAGAACTTAATAAAAGGAAGATAAAGAATCTAATTTAAAAAATGGGCAAAGGACCTAAATAGACACTTTTTGAGAGAGGATATACAGAAGGCCAAGAGTCATATGAAAACATGCTCAAAGTCACTAATCATTCCAGAGATGCAGATCAAAGGGATAAAAAAGTATGATCTTACACCTATCAGAATGGCTATCATCAACAAATCAACAAATTACAAGTGCTGGAACCCTCCTGCACTGCTGGTGAGAATGCAGACTAGTGCCACTGTAGAGAACAGTATGGAGTTTCCTCAAAAAATTAAAAATAAAACTGCCATTGGCTCAGTAATCCCATTTCTAGGAATATATCCCAAGAAATCAGAAACAGCAAAGTATATATACACACCCATGTTCATAGCAGCACAATTTACAATAATTAACATTTAGAAACAGCCTAAGAGCCCATCAGCAGATGAGTGGATTAATAAACCATGGCACATTTATACAATGGAATACTACACTATTGTAAAAAGGAAGGAGCTCTTACCATATGCAACAGTATGGATGGACTTGGAAAGCATTATGCTAAGTAAAATAAGCCAATCAGAGAAAGAGAAATATCACATGATCTCATTTGAATGTAGAATATAATGAACAACATAGACTTATAAACAAAAATAGATCCGGAGACATTAGAAGCATTCAACAGTCCATCCAATCTTAAAGGGAAGACAGGGGAAGTGAAGGGTGGGAGGGTAAGAGATCAACCAAAGTACTTGTATGCATGCGTATAAGCATAACCTATGGACGCAGACAGTAAGGGTGTGAGAGCATGTGCATGGGTGATGGGATTGGCCAGGAGAGAGGGGGAAGGAGACATATGTAGTTATATAAACAATAAAAATTTACATTTTTTAAAAAGGTTATTATGTTGACTTCTTTGTTCCTTCATGGTATTTTGTATGCTTTCACCAATTCCTTTTAAAAATATTATTTTTATATTTCATGCACTGTATTTTCTAAATGTATTTTTATTGATTTCAGAGGAGAAGGGAGAGGGAGAGAGAGATTGAAACATCAATGATGATCCAAAACTGGTTTGGCTCAGTGAATAGAGCGTCAGCCTGAGGACTGAAAAGTGCCAGGATCAATTCCTGTCGAGGTCACGTATCTTGGTTGTGGACACATCCCCAGTAGGAGGTGTGCAGGAGGCAGCTGATCTGATCGATGTTTCTAACTCTCTATCCTTCTCCCTTCCTCTCTGTAAAAAATTAATAAAATATATTTAAAAAAAATAAACATCAATGATGAGAGAGAATCATTGATTGGCTGCCTCTTGCACTCCCCCTAATGAGAATTGAGTCCCCAAACTGGACATGTGCCCTTTACCTGAACTGAACCCAGGACCCTTCTGTGGGACACTCTATTCACTGAGCCAAACCTGCTCGGGCCCTCACACACTCTAAATGTGTCCCACCCTGTTTTCAATTTCACTAATAAAGCCTAAAATAGTCCTTCACAGCCTCCCACCTCTGATATAAGTATTGCCAAATGACCTTTTTGCCTGTTTTAGTCAATATTACAAATTGAGATGAATTTATATTTTCTGAAGTATATTTATAATTTAAAACCCTCAGCTCTTCCCAAAATCTATATGCAAAGTTTATAATTCTTACTGAGCCTGGTATTTGTATTATCCACCTCTAGTTTCTGTTCACCTTTACTCCCACAGGTCCTATACACTCACAATCCTTTTTCTGCAACAACTTGTTCATACTCCCAACTTTGTTCTTTTTTTCTGTTCTCTGAATACAGAGAAATGTAAATGTGTTCAGCTTCTCCATAAATGGCCTATGTTCACTTAGATCTTCGGCCTCCTTGTGTAGTGTTGCCATTTTCGTGCCTATGTTGGTTAGAGTTCACAAAAATTCTAAATGTAAATGAGAATATCTCATGACCAAATTCAATGCAGCTTTCCAGTTTCATGCTACAAATGGAAAAGCAATTTACCATTCAAACCTGGGCTTTTGGCAGTGTCAGGACAATTAATGAAGTTGCAACAATTTTAAACATTATTAGCTAGTACATCTTTGTGTTTATAAAGTTTAAATATAGTTTAATATTACATCTATATGTGTATATTTATGTGCAATAAAATTTAATCTTTAAGCCCATCTTTCTCAAGATATATAAAATAATATGGGATAAGGTATATAATTTTTAAAAGCAGATAAAATATAAATATTCCAGGTAGACTTTTTATTCAGGAAGTAGAGCCAGTTCCAGTTGCTCTAATTTTGTCTGTACTTTAGCAAATAAACAAAACCTAAGTGTATACAGATATCTCTCTTTGCTGAGCAATTTCACTGCAGCCTATAATTCCACCGCTATTAGTGATAAATTCTGATTTACAGTTTAATTGGGCAGAAGTGAATATAGCCTCAAGATCATTGCAACAAAGAGAGCAGGACATTGAGGGAGGTTCATAAGTTAACCAAGAGATTGGAGTAGTGAGTGGAAAATATCTGTTTAAAATATTAAAATACTACATGGGATCATATTGTGCAGTGCTGATCCCACCCATATAACACAAAAGTCAATTTGAAGTGCTCACAGAGGTTTTACAATAAAATATTTTATAGTTAATAATAAGAATCTAATGTGTTTTTTTCCCTACAAGGGAAACCAATAATTACATTTAATCAAAAGGGATTAAAAATTGACCAATTAAAGCTTCTAAGAAAGTTAAGCTTTAAAAGATTTGTAGCATAAAATTGAAGAAAATGAAACAAGAATTTTAGCCACCTAGTGTTATGTATAAACCTGATGCATTTCAGAGAGCCTCTTACTTCTCCATAAAACATAAGAGAAATCTCAAGATGTTGGCAATGATTCTGAATATGAGAGAAGAAACAATAAAAGGTATAGATAAATTTGAAGCAAACTATCTCAAAAAAATACTATGCAATACGTGAAAAACATCTTTGCTTTTACATGAACTCAGAAAAAAAGGAGGTAGATCTCACTGATCAATGATCAATTGATTTTTCAACTAATGTCCAAGTTATATAGATTTGAGGCATGATTTATAAAAGAGAGAATATCATCTGAAATTGCATCAGACTAAAAGTAGAATGAGCCTAGTCCCCAAAGTCATGAATAATGTGAGGAAGTGTAAGCATTTCAGCTGCCTACAATTTTAAAAACATTCAGAAAACTAACAAAACCTTTACTTTTAATAGCATTGCCTATCACCAGGGACTCTAGGACATTTGTCTTATTAAAAGGAGCTTTAAACTTATTTAATAGTATCTAGAGCCAATTATTGTTAGTATATTAAATATGCATTATTAACTAATAATATAGTTTCCATTTAATATAGCACAGTCTCCGAAATAGCTTCTTTTCATTGGTTTCACACATTTGAATTCCCATCTTAGTTATAGAAAAAGAAAGGAAATGCTTTTAAAGGAGAAAAAAGTGTGTTGACACTGAGCAAAGGCTGAAACTACATTTAAATGTTGATTTTCTTATTGGTTGCTGTTGATAAATCGGGAAAGAACCTGTCTCTCCCATAGGACTACAGGAAATGAAGATTCACTTCACAGATTTGGCTAGATTCCAGAAGGGATGTGCCAGGGAAGAGGGAAAGGAAAAATATTTCATACAAACCACCTGGAAAGTGGGTTTGCTGATACTTTCCTGACTTGAATTCACTTGCTTCATGTACAGATTTTGTTCTCCCTTGAGGTAAACTATAGTCACAAAGATTCCAATAAATCTATGATATTAGGAATTTATAAGGGATTATTCTGAGATTTTTCTTTCTTCTGAGGCATTCTTTTTTTTTTTTTTCACCACAAGAAAGACTGTTAGGGGCTCAAGAGTCAAGAAATCTCATTGTCAGTAAATCTATAGGTAGGCAGGATCTGTTGAGAAAAAAAATATGCAAGACATATGGGCAACCAAGTGCAGTTGCCTCTGTGTTAGCACTACTGAAACCAGGAGCTGAGAAACCAATAGCATCATTTCAAGCCAACCAGAAAGACTATGGGTCCCTGTCACCAACTAACATCTTCTTTTTTAAGAAGAGTACAACTTGCAAAAAAAATCATAAAGAAGTAAAGTTAAAACATAAAAAGTGAAATACAATTAAAGATTAGCCTAACAGCAAATCTTGAAGAAACAAAGCTGATGGCAGTAGGAAAATAATATATTTGATTTTGGGTAGAATGTCATCCACTTGTGTTTAAATTTTAAGTATACTTGGTGTACAATATTTAATTACTTATGTTAGTTTCAAGTGTACTAGTAAAATATAGTGGTCCAACATTTTATACCTTACAATGTGATCACCACATTAATGATAGTAATCATCTGTCACTATGCAACTTATCACAATATTATTGAATATATTCTCCTTTACTTTTTCACCTATCTTCCCAAACCCTTCCCCACTGACAGCCATCAGCTTTCTATAGCTTTCTATAAGTCTGTATTTATTTTGCTTTTTTAAAAATTTGTTTTAGATTCTATGTGTAAATGAAAACATATAAAATTCATCTTTACCTATCTGACTTATTTCACTTAGCATAATGCTGTCTAGGTCCATTCATGTTGTCACAAATAGCAAGATTTTATTTTATTGCACTATTCCATTGTGCATATACCATATATAACATCTTCTTTAGTCATTTATGTATTTACTAGAGGCCTGGTGCATGAAATTTGTGCAGGGAGTGGGGGGTGGGGGGAGGGTTTGTCCTTCAGCTCAGCCTGATCCCTCTCAAATCTGGGACCCCTCTAGGGATACCTAAATGGGCAGTTGGACATCCCTCTCACAATCCAGGACTGCTGGCTCCCAACTGTTCACCTGCCTGCCTTTTTTGATTGCCCCAACCACTTCTGCCTGCCAGCTTGATCACCCCTTAACCACTCCCCTGCCAGCCTTATTGATACCTAACTGCTCCCCTGGAAGCCAGTTTGCCCCTAACTGCCTTCTCTATGGGCCTGGTCACCCCTAAATGCCCTCCCCTACAGGCCCTGTCACCCCTAACTGCCTTCCCCTGCAGGCCTGTGTCCACCCCCAACTGCCTTTCCCTGCAGGCTCAGTCACCCCAACTTTCCTCCTCTGCTGGTCTGGTTATCCCTAATTGCCCTCCCTTGCAGGCTGGCCAAGCCCCCTAGCTACCCAAATGGAGCCCTGATATCTGGGATTTATTTATCTTCTACAATTGAAACTTTGTAGCCTGGAACAGAGCTAAACCTTCTGCTTGCACAGTCATTGAAACTTTGTTACCTTAAGTGGAGGCCTGCCTGCCAGAGTGTGTGGAAAGCTTGACTTCCTCCATCACCAGGAGCAACTCAAGCCTCCATCCTGCTCTCTCTGTGGCCTTAATGATCTTGATAGAGTTAATTTGCATATTCACTCTGATTGGCTGGTGGGCCTGGCTGGTGGGTCTGACTGGTGGGTGTAGCAGAGGTATGGTCAATTTGCATATTATTCTTGATTAGATAGAATAAGCACCATATCTTGGCTATTGTAAATAATGCTGTAATAAATATTAGTATGCATATATACAGTGTCCCAAAAATGTATATACTAGTATACTTTGAATAATTTATAAATAAAATGTTTATTTTTAATGTCATCACCATACTGTTTTTATTAGTATAGCTTTGTAGTATAGTTTGAAATCAGGGAATGTGATATCTACATTTGCTCTTTCTCTTTTTAATTTTATTTTTTAATAAATCTTTATTGTTGAAAATATTACATACGTCCCTTTCCCCCTCCCCCCAATACCTCCTCCCTCTTACTCCCCTGCAAGCCTTCATCACCCTATTGTCCATATCTATGGGTAATGAATATACACATATGAGTTCATTGGTTGATCTCTTCCTTTCACTTTCCTCCCCTGCCTTCCCTCTGAGGTTTGACAGTCTGTTCAATGTTTCTTTGTCTCTGGGTCTATTTTAATTCATCAGTTTATATTGTTCATTATATTCCAGATATGAGTTGAGATCATGTGATACTTATCTTTTTGACTTGCTTAATTTGCTTATCATAATGCCCTCTAAATCCATCCATGCTGTTGCAAATGATGAGTCATTTTTTACAGCTGTATAGTATTCCATTGTATTGATGTACCAGTTTTTTAATCCATTCACCTTCTGATAGGCACTTAGACTGTTTCTAAATCTTAGCTATTGTAAATTGCATTTATATGAAAATAGGGGTGCATATTCTTTCTGATGGGTATTTCTGAGTTCTTGGGATATATTTCTGCAAGTGGGATCACTGGATCAAATGGTAGTTACATTTTTAATTTTTCGAGGAAACTCCAAACTGTTTTCAATAGAGGCTGCACTAGTTTGAATTCCCACCAGCAGTGTATGAGGATTCCATTTTATCCACATCCTCATCACACTTGTGGTTTGTTGATTTGTTGGTGACAGCCATTCTAATAGGTGTGAGGGGGTACCTCATTCATTTGTTCTTTTTCAAGACTATGGCTATTCATAGTCTTCTGTGGTTCCATATATATTTTAGAATATATTGTTTTAGTTTTGAAAAAATGTCATTTGTATTTTGAGAGTGATTGCACTGAATCTATAGATTCTATTGATTATTTTAATATAATTACTCTTTCCAGTTAATGAGCATGATATCTTTCCATTAATTTGCTAAGAATATTAATACATAGTTAGAAAAAGGGTGATGGCAGTTTTGGATGTACACTCTAAAGTCACTACTGTGACTGTTATAAAGAAAATGTACAAGAGTGCTGGTGCATGGAATGACATAAAATGGAAAGAAGTAATAACATGCTACCATTCTAAAATATTTTAATATGATTAAAATTTATTTGTCAGAGAATGTGAATTCTTTGGGATTAGGGATCTGGTTTAAAAGGTATATGAATACATATGCATATATAGTGCCAACAACCACCCAGTAAAATTCTCTTCAAGTAAACTAAATTATTTAATTTTAGAGCTGGCTAGTGGCATACACACCAAAATCTCTAAAGAAAATCATGTCCATTGAGATTATTCCTAGCTTGAGGCTGTTTTTGGACATTTTCTTAAAGTCCAAGAAGTTGATATGGCTATTTTAGTACAGAAATATCAATAAAGTCATTTTAAAGACATTAGCCTAAGTTTCTATAATTTATTCATAAATTCACAATGTGGTTATTTATATTACATATTCATATACTTTAAGTTCTTGTTTATGTATGTATGACCCTCAAAAGACTCCTAAAGTCTGCTCTGATTCATAATCACAGCCAAACAGATGACCTTAACAACAGTTACAAAATGACTTTTCTCAAAATTGGAAGTTTCTACCCTTTAATTGAAGCAGTTAAAATAAAAGATTTTCAGTTGTATTTATACAGTACATTTAAGAAAACATACTTGGATACATTTTGGAGTAGATGTGAGTGTTATATTATCAACCCCTACAGATCAGTGAAATTGAACCTGAATGGACCCGTGATAATTCAGAATCAAGGAACTAAAAAATACAGAGACTTAGTGAGGGAATGAAGGGAAATATTGGTCAAAGGGTACAAACATTCAGTTATAAGACAAATAACAGCTGAGGTTGTAATGTACAGCATGGTGACCATAGTATACCTGAAATTTGATAATAGAGCACAGTATATCTTAAACAGTCTCTCTCACACACCAAAAAAACCTAATTGTGAGGTGTTGGATATGTTATTTAATTTCATTGCAGTAATCCTAATATATAAAAACCCTCAGTCGTAATATCCAGTAATGATGGAGGCTTGGCCAACCAGAAGTCAGTTCTGCAGTCAGACTGCTTCCTCTACAAGCATGGTGCCTTAGTACTGACTGATGAAGGGGATGTGAATCAGGGCCAGAGAGAGATCTGAAGACAGAAGCAGGGACTGAACTATTGCCTCTGTGGCAGTTTTTGATCAGTACTTGCCTCTCTCTTTCTCGCCCAGTCTGGCCAGCAGATATAACTCCATTTCTCTCCAGACCTCCATAGGGACTGCTGATCAGCCCTGCCTAGCTAATTAGGCCCCATTGATAGGTCCAGAGATATTGACTGGCATAGAAATAGATCAATCAGAACCAAATCTGGGTCAACTGTGAGAAGCCAATGGCTGCCTAGAAGGCAGAGCTTTTAACACTGACTGGCATAGGAACTGACCAATCAGAACCAAATTAGCAGCAAGAAAAGGGCAGTTGGGATCAAGTTCAGGCTGGCAGAGGAGGGGAGTTGGGGGCAACCAGGCTGGCAGGGGAAGGCAGTTGGGTGATCAGGCAGGCAGAGGCAGTTAGGGGTGATCAGGCTGGCAGGTAGGTGAGCAGTTAGGAGACAGCAGTCCTAGATTGTGAGAGGGATGTCCAACTGCCGGTTTAGGCCTGATCCCTAAATTGGCAGTCGGACATCCTCCAAGGAGTCCCCAATTGGAGAGGATGCAGGTTGGGCTGAGGGAATCCACCCCCGACCCCTTGCACAAATTTTGTGCACTGAGTCACTAGTCATTTCATAATGTATGTGTATGTGTGTGTGTGTATACACACACACACACACACACACACACACACATACACACAGTGGTACCTTGAGATACGAGTTTAATTCGTTCCGTAACCTTGAGGCGTGGGAAACTATGAGCCGCTCGAGTCACAGTAAACCGGTGGGTCATGTGCAGCCGGCCGATCCGCGCGCAATTACTCCTATCTCAAATGTTGCTCATATTTCAAAGCAAAAATCGCTGGCTAGACAGCTCATATCTCAAAAATCTTGTATGTTAGGGCACTCGTATTTCGAGGTATCACTGTGTGTGTGTGTGTGTGTGTGTGTGTGTGTGTATAAATATTCAAGCTGTGAATTTTGAATTTTGTTAATTATACTTCAAAAAATAAAAGAAATCAAGAAAAAAATTAGAACAAACTTTGATATCACAAGTGTGGATTTTTATTTGCATTTTTTCCATATTGCTTCTTGCTTTGTGAAATTATAGCTCCATTGATATTCACTACAGTGTTACATCTATGCAACTATGGGCCTTAATTGCTTTGCAGTTTTCCACAAACAGTGAAGGCTCTAGTAAATAAAGCACTTGGAAATTTGCTATGGTGTGGTTTGGGTTTTTGTTGCCCCTTCATTTTTATTAATTAAATCAATTTTACTATTGATATAGTTAATGGGACTAATTCTCTTGGTAATTGGTATAATGTTCCCCATTAAAGTTAAATGTCTTTAAAAAATCATAATAAAGAAATTAACCTGAGTAGCCAAAGTTCATTTAGTAAATTACAACTTATAACCTGCTGTATGATTAGATGGTGGACTAAAATTGTCTAATATAAAGCAAAAAGTTACCTTTCTGAATTTTCCCACACTATAAAACTAACTATACCATATTGACTAATGCTATAAAGAATAATAAATTAACATAGGTTCCATGAGCAAGAGTTTCATATAAATTTATATGCCAATATAGATATTTATGCCATATTGGTATTTATTAAACTGGAAATCTATAATAATCATAAAGAGTTAAGGGAAATAATAATTTAGTAAGTATAATATGAGGCTTCCTTGAGGTTACTTTTTTAAAATAGAAAGTTTATTTTAGAATAATTTTAGATTTACAGAAAAATTAACACAGAAACTTTCTCGTTTGTTTCTATTCTTAACAAGTTACATTAGTATGATACAGTTGTCACAATGAATGAACAGAATTGATACATTTTTCTTTATTAATGTTCATATTTTAATCATATTATCTTAGTTTTTAACTCATGTCATTTTTTATTCTAGAATCCTATGCAGAATACTATATCACATTATAGTTAGTCATCATGACTGTTTAAGCCCCTCTTGTGACAGTTCCTGAGTTTACAACTTATTTTTTGGTTACTAAAGAAATTACTTATGTTGACAAAAAAAAAATTGTCCTGGATGTGAGTACCTTACCTATTTATAAATGTTTATTATGATGAAATAATAATTTATATCTGGCCTAGCTGATTTGGCTCAGTAGTTAGAGGGTTGGCCTGGGGACTGAGGGTCCTGGGTTTGATTCTGGTCAAAAGCACATACCTTGGTTGCAGGCTCCTCCCCATCCCAGTCCCAGGTCTGGGCTTGTGCAAACAATTGATGCATTTCTCTCACATCAATATTTCTTTCTTTCTTTCTTTCTTTCTTCCACTCTCTCTGAAAATCAATGGAAAAATATCCTCAGACGAGAATTTTGTTTAAAAAAATAATAAATCATATCTAAAACCACACATATAAAAACTAATAACACATCTGCATTTATTACTGGCTTTGTAAATGTTCTGAAGATAATATATATTAATAACTTCCACTTTATTGGGTAAACCCTTGGTTTTTATAGTCCTTTCGGTAGAATAATCTGAAAAATGCATGTGGAATATTATTTGATAATTACTCTAACATTGCTACTATAGATTCTAGTAAGTGTGTCTTCAGGGTAACTATCAATAAATTTTACTACGAATCATATTTTAAATGTTGGTATTTAATGCAACTGGTTTTACTTTCATAACCCCCAGAATATTGGACAAAAGTCTTTGTTATACTTTGGTGTCTGTAAGTTGGAGTTCATTTTAGAATTTTATTGGATGGTAGAATACTTGAGACAACAGTGTTAGTTAAGATATCCAGCAAATATTAATAATTCACTTGAACATTTAAGGAAGACCTTAGGTTAAATAGATTTTAAAAGGAGTAAAAGAAGAGAGTTTAGGAAACCCACACTAATTATATTATACATAATTTGATTTTTGACAAAGATACCAGGTCAATGAATGAGAATTAAATGTTTTTAACATAATATTGCTAGGACAACTGGATAACTATGTCAGCCACAAAAGAGAAAAAAGAAAGGAAGAAAAGAATGAAGGGAGAAAAAGGGAGTTAAGAAGGAAGGAAGGAAGGGAGGGAGGGAGGAAAACATAAAAAAATCTTCAATATCCATTTCACTCTTTACACAGACCTATAGCATTTTTTAGAAAAATATCAGAATACAATAGCTTTGTGTTTTGGGGGTAGAAAAATGACATATTTAATTGGGCAAAAAATCACTAAAAATTAAGAAAAGTAATTGGTGCCATAACTGGTTTGATTCAGTGGATAGATTGTCAGCCTGCAGACTGAAGGGTCCTGGGTTCGATTCTAGTCAAGGGCATGTACCTTGGTTGTGGGCACATTCCCAGTAGGAGGTGTGCAGGAGGCAGCTGATCAATGTTTCTGGCTTTCTATCGCTCTACCTTCTCTGTAAAACAATCAATACAAAATATATATATATTTAAAAAGTGATCGATCTCTTTCTTTAAAAAAATAATTGGTAAATGTAGCACCATCATAATTAAAATTTTCCTCTCATTAAAGAATATGATTAGGAAAACAGAATCCACAACATGGAAAAATTATTTGCAGTTAAATGTATTCATCAATAGTCTCATTTCCAGAATATGCATAAAACAAATAAAAAATACCCTCCAATAATAATGAGTACCCAATACAATTTATCAAAAAGACTTCTATGGACAATTCAAATGGCCAACAAACACTCAGAAAAGTTGTCATAATTATTCATCTGAGATATGCAAATTAAAACAACTATGGCCCTGCTGTGTTTGCTCGGTGGTTGAGCATTTACCTATGAACCAGGAAGTCACATTTGGATTCCAGGTCAGGGCACATGCCTCAGGGCATAGGTTGGGGTTTCTGGCTTGATCCTGAGTGGGGGCATGCAGTAGGCAGTTGATTATTAATTCTGATAGATGCTTCTATCTCTCCCTCTCTCCTCCTTCTTCTCTGAAATAAATAAAAAAACCTGCTATGCACTACACATGTGCTAGAATGGATAAAATAAAATTAAAAAAAAAGAGATTAATAAAACCAAGTGTGGGCACCATGGGAAGGAGCTAGGAATTTCAGACATCACGATTAGAATAAAATGGTAGAACCTCACTGAGAATTATTTGGCAACTTCTCATGAATTTAAATATACATTAACTCCCATAATCTACCAATTAAATTCTAAGAAAAATGAAAATATATGTCCACAGCATATCCTAACTAATAAAAGAGTAATATGGAAATTGACCATACCTCCACTACACCCACAACCCATGCCCACAAGCCACACCAACAAACCAATCAGGGATGAGTATGCAAATTAACCCAACCAACATGGCTGCAGCCAGGAAGAGAGCAGGAGGGAGGCTTGGATTTCCCCGGCAATGGAGGAAACCAAGCTTTCTACACATCCTGGCCTGTCCAGGCCTCCACTCCAGGCTACAAAGTTTCAATTACAGAAGATAAATAAATCCCAACAGAAAAGGCTGCCACCAAGGAGCAAGCAGAAGGCTTGGCTCTGATACAGGCTACAAAATTTCAATTATATAAGATGAATAAATTCCCGATACCAGGGCCTTCCTCCGCTTGGGTCAGTGGGGGGCATGGCTGGCCTGCAAACCACCACAGGCCCCTCTCCCAGGCTGCCCCACACCCCAAGAGAACCACCATCCTGATCTAGGACATACTTCAGGGCAAACCAGCTGGCCCCATACATGCACCAGGCCTTTATACTATCTAATAAAAGAGTAATATGAAGATTGACCATCACTCCAACACACAAGATGGATGCCCCCACGTGGTCAAACATCCTGCCCCCATGTGGACACAAGATGCCCACCACAAGATGGCCAGAAGGGGAGAGTATTTGGGAGGTACCAGACCTGCAAGGGAGGGCAGTTGTGGGCTATCAGGCCAGCAGGGGAGGGCAGTTAGGAGTGACTAGGCTGGCAAAGGAGAGAAGTTGAGGGTGACTGGGCCTGCAGGGAAGAACAGTTAGGGGGGAAACAGGCCTGCAGAGGAGGGCAGTTAGGGATGACCAGGCCTGCACGGGAGGGCAGTTAGGCATCAATCAGGCTGGCAGGGGAGCAGTTAGGGGTTGATCAGGCTGGCAGGCAGAATTGTTTAGGTCAGACAGTCAGGCACTCAGTTGGGAGCCAGCAGTCCTGGGTTGTGAAAGGGATGTCTGAATCCCCATTTAGGCTGATCCTGATTGTGTAAATGAGTGGTGGACATCCCTCAAGGAGTCCCAGATTGGAGATGGAGTAGGTTGCGCTGAGGGACACACCCCTTGTGCACGAATTTCATGCACAGGGCCTCTAGTCTTATTCATAATAACCCAAACTGAAAACCATATATATGGCCACCAGCAGAATAGGTAACCAAAGAGTAATATATGGAAAATATGTAATATTCATATTAATTCTTCCCATTTTCCAGAAGAAATAATTTGTCTCTGCCCATTCATATAATCAAAATTACATAGGATGGTCCTTTAAAATATCTAGTGAAACATATTCTTCACAAATCAGGCTTGTTTACTCATTTAAATTTTTTTACTTAATTTACATTAAAGCATAAGAAACTTTTTAAAAATGATGTTTTCATATAAATATGCTGTTAACATATTTCTGTTAGTTTTTATGCTACAGATAGATTGCAGCAATATTATAGTCAGTCGGGGATACAACTTTGAGAGACTTCCCATAAAAACTAATTGTTCCACTTGTTTCCATTTAAATTCAGAGTATCCTTTAATACAGACATTAATAATCACAGACTATAAAATAATTGCTTTAGCAGCCTGCTAAGTGTGGACTCTAACCTCCCTTCTAAGACACTATCCATTATGATTTTGGGAACCCTGGTTCTAACAATAGATTGTCAGTACACATATACATGAATGTAGAAAGTAAATTAAGAATAATATGAACTAAACTTCGCATGCTGCTAACTTTGAGGGTGAGATAGGAGGTATGTAAGAATGAGGCATAGTAGAATAGAAGCAAGAGTAAAAGGGTAGACTTGTATTTCCAATATTATATAACTAGATAACTGGTGCACAAAAATTCATGCATCAGTGAGGGGTGAGGGGTTCTCTCAGCCTCGCCTGCACCCTCTTGCATTCTGGGAACCCCTCAGTGGATGTCCACCTCTTGGCCTGGGCCTGCTCCCTGGAGAAACAGGCCTATGCTGGCAGTCAGACATGTCTCTGGCTGCCTGGGGTCCCTCGGGGGATGTCTGACCAGCAGGGGAGGGCAGTTGGACATTCTAAGCACTGCAGAGGAGGCTCCTGCCACCACTGCAGCACTTGCAGCCATCAGCCCAGCTGTGGCTGAGCAGAGCTCCCGCTGTGTGAGTGCACTGACCACCAGGAGGCAGCTCCTGCATTAAGTGTCTGGTCCCCTGGTGGTCAGTGTGAGTCATAGCTACTGGTTGTTCTTAGTTGTTCCACTGTTAGGGTCAACTTGCATATTATACTTTTATTAAATAGGATATACTGGAAAAGATATTGCACAATTAGTTTTTTATTTTTTTGTCTTTGTCATCTTTACTGAGAATTGCCCTCTTATTCTCTTAAGTGGGATCTGTATTTTCACTGTGACTGTTTGGATTATTTTTTGGCAATTGTCATTTCCCTTCCATTTCTACTATGTGTGAAATATATATTTCCTAATACTGTTGGTCTTGTTCATATGACTGGCTCTGGCCAGAGAAATGAGAGTGTGATACATGCAGGGGACTTATATGTGGTTGCTCATTTCACCTCAGCTGTCATGAGAAAAGCATGTTACAGATAACCCTTCCTCTTTAGCTTGGACCCAGTAAAACCACATGTGGAAAAATCTTGAATTCAACCTACAGTTAAAGCACAACCAAACAGCAGCAAGAAGACAACAGCACAGCTGAGTCCAGCCTAAATCAGGAAAATCAACTATATAGACTATAAACATAACAGCAAATGCTTTTCATTGAAAAACATTGCCTTTTGGTGTAGTTAGTTATGCAGCATTGTTGTGAAAATAGCGGACCACTACATTCCCAAGAGACACTGTCCACTTAAAATACTCCTAATGTGCCCTGTTGTCCTGTTTTTGTTTTTGTTTTCTGATGATGAAATAATACAATGCATATGAAAACATATATGATAAAGAAAAAAAACACACATATGTGAAATTAATTTTTTAACTTAATTTCAGGTAGAAGATTATGTTTTTCAGGGCTGTTAAAAACATAAAAGCTTCATGAAACATTCTTTTCTTTTTCTATTGTTTTAGACATTATCTTTTTGCCTTCAGGTTACTCATTTATGATTCAGAACTAAACATTGCTTACTAATTCAAGATGGTGAGCTCTCTCTTATTGCTTCCTTCATCTTTGGTCATATTTGTGTTGAAGGTCCAACCAGTATCTGAGACTGCCTCCTTCACTATATTAATCTTTTTCTTCAATTTAGAGACATTTGTATGGTATTATCATCAACTATATTGTGCCATTTTTGAAGTCTTGAACTCTAAAATTTATATCTGTAATCCCTTTCACCATTTTCTTTTTTAAAAATTATATTTTTATTGATTTTAGAGAAAGGGAGAGGAAGAGAGAAATATAGGAACATCAATGATTAGAGAGAATCTTTGATTGGCTGTCTCCAGAACATCCCTACTGGGGATCAAGCCCACAATCTGAGCATGTATCTTGTCCAGAAACTGAACTGAGACCTCCTGGTTCATGGGTCAGTTCTCAATCACAGAGCTATACCAGCTGAGCATCCTTTCCCCCATTCTAAGTCTCTACTCCATGATAATTTGTTCATTAATATATAACTTTATTAACCAATATCATCCAAATAAATTTTAAAAGCTAAGTAAATAAAATACAAATAGCATTCATGTACTGTTTTATGCAAAGTATTAAAGGAGATTAAACTCATAACTAGTATGTACTCATTACTCTTTCATTGTTGCTTTCTAATTTACTCCCTATCTGATAACTGAATCATTTTTATAGAACTTCTACTCAATTAATGACATGACAATATTCTCTTTGGTGATGTACCCTAAAGACATAAGATATTAGCTAGCACTACCACAGGAACTTTGCTTAAGAACTGCTTAAAACTGACTGTCCCTCAAAACTACATCACAATCCCTTACATAGAATAGGTGTTCAATAAATATTTATTATTATATAACATATACAAGGAATAGTTCTCTAATTGGAATAATTTCTGCTATTGTATTTAAATATTAAATATTTTAAATTACTTAAAAAGAAATATCAATACCCACTTTCATAAATTCTATTTAAAGAACTGATTTCAACTCATAGTTTTGGCAATAAACATATCTCCTCATATTTTCTAGTTATAAAAAAAAAACTTTGTAGTTGTAGTGTTCCAACTTAGATAAAAATTGATAGAGTGTGAGATAATTATGGCTTCAGAAGAACTGATTATCAACATACAGGCATATTAACAGAAATCAAATATTCTGTTCACCTATCCTAATGTATATACATCAATGACCTTTGAGGAAAGGCAAAATAGCAGAATATTTTTTCTATGTTTCTAAATGGTCCATTTTACTCTAAGTAGTGGCAATATTGTAAAAATTAGCACAGTGTATATTAAGATGATCCTTAGGTTAGAAGAAAATTCATTTATATTTAATGAATAAATAAAGTATAAAATCAAAATAATTTTCTCCCCTTTGAACTTTTGCCAGATGTAATAGTCTTACAGAGAAGAAAGGTTAAGGGTGTGTTTTTTCTCATTTTTTTTAAATTAAATTTATTAAATTAAACTGAGTGGACAAAACAGAAAGGGGGAAAATTATAATCAAACTAGAGGTCCGATGCACAAAATCTGTGCAAGAGTAGGCCTTCCTTCCCCTGGTTGCTGGCACTGGCTTTCCTCTGGCACCCAGAACCCAGGCTTCCTTCCAGCCACCAGTATGCACCAGAACTGAGGCTTCTTTGCAGTCCTGGCTTCATCTGGAGGGTCATCTGGTCTAATTAGATGCTTTTATTATTATAGATACTGTATCAAAAACATTCAATATGTCTATGACAAATCCAATTAAGTTACATAAGATAATTGATATTTCTTTTAATAAAAACTGTCTTCCATTATTCCCTTGAGAAAAAGACATAGGAATATACCTTTCAGCAACCATTGTGCTATACCATAAGATTTAAGACTTTTATTGTGAGCAATTTAATAAGTAGAAGATTTTTGTCACTTGCATATATTATTATTTTATTTCATTCAGCAATTTTATCATTTCAGGTTTATGTATTTAAGATCTATATTTTATCTTTGCTTATTTTAAAAATAGCAAATCTGTGTAAGAAATTGCAATCTTCTCATATATGCAAATCTATGAAAGATAGGACATTATGCAATAGAAATTTGATTACCCCTTTAGAACTTAATGGAAATCCAAAAGAAACTTGCCTTCATTGAAATGCTAAACTCTAGAATATATATGTCTTTCTTTCATAATCTAGAATATATGTGCCCTTCCTTGTTTGTTCCCTTCCTCGGCATTTGTGGTTTGTGGTCCTTTCTGCAAATTTCTACACTTAGGAATATGATAGATTTTCCTATGCAACATATTTTACAAATTCCAGATTTGCATCTAAAACAATATATATAAAGTCTTTTCTTCCTGAGTCTCTGCAGTCCTCACCATAGAGCTGAGCATATTATTTGTCTGGGAAGGACTTACTGATGACATATTTGTTCTTTCTGTGTAGAGAAGTGCAAAAGGTTCAGAATTGTTACTGCCTGGAAACATATGTTTACTAAATAATGTGACAGCCAATTCAAGCTGCCAATGTTAGAGCAATATCTATATGACCTCATTTAGTCAATCTAGTTAAAACATCAGGAAGGAAACTCAATGACAAAACTCAAACACACCAGAGACTGCTGATTCGTTGCTTTTCAATTTTCTTCTTGAAACTGTGGCATCATGTAGACATAAATTATTTGTGTTTCCTTTTTGCATTCCTATTATACTTCTGGCTTAGCAAGTACATGCATATATGCATTCTGTGTTCAAATAAGATTTATAACTGGAGAATTACATTTTCAGAAAATAATACCTTCACCTTTTGGGGCATTGAAAAAAATGTGAAAGAAAGAGCTATAAATTGCCATTTGAAGTAATAAAAAAAGATAATTCTGACTATATTACAATCTGTGACAATAACAATATTATTGCATGTAAGAAAGGTTCCTATTGGCAAGCATAATTCCTCATCTCAAATTCTATTCCTGAGGAAAGCTATAAACTCTCTAGTAACATAAGAAACTTTTTCACTGAAGCTAAATGAAAAAATAAGTATAGTACCATTTACATTAAGTTCATAAGTCAAATTTCCATTGCTGATTTTGACTGAATTTGCAAATTTAGTAAGCATTTTACAAACTCAATTAAAAAATCTGTAGTTATAGTTTCATAGTTTTTTCCCCAACTTTATAAGTAAGTATGATAAGCATGGTCATTATAAAATACTTCAAAAATACAGAACATTGAGAGGAAAAATATAAAGAAATATAATTCTACTTTCCAAAGATAATCATATTTTAAAGATTCTTTCCAATTACTTACAGAATTGATTTTTTTGCATCTTGTGCTTTTATTTAATATCGATGAATATGAATTTTCATATTATTAAAGCTCTTCTAAATATTTAATGAGTACTTAATGTCCTATTGTAGGGATGCAACATATTTCATTAAGAATTTCCCAGAGAGAATCCAAGATGGCAGCAGAATAGATGAAAACTACACTTACCTCCTCTCAGGACCAAACTAGAATTAGAGCTAAAATATAGAGCAATAAACCTGGATAACCAACTGAATACTAACTGAAGAGACATCTTACAATCAAGAATTTATAGGAGAAGCCACATGGAAACTGGTAGGTACTGCCTAGAAGCAAAAAGGGCTGCCCTGCAGCTAAGATTCTGTAAAAAGTTCCCTCTACAAAAGTTCCCCCTGAGAAGAGTGGCATCAGCTTAGGGCAAAGTAAAAGTTTCACACTCTGGACTCCTTGTAGCCCCACCTTGAAAATCTTGTTCCCTGCTGAGTAGTCAGCTACATGTACTGGAGTGTAGAGGTTTGGCAGACTCATAGAGTGTCAGTGACTTATTTGTATGTTGGACTGTCGGAAACTAAACATTGTTCTTACTAAATGGATGTAAACAGGAGGCCAGAAGGCTGGTCAACCTTAACTGCTCTGAAAGGTCAGAGCTAATCACTCACTGTTTAGTTGAAACATTTGTTGGCTGAAGCAACCTCTACCTGTTTGTTTCATGTTAATTTCTGTTTTGTTATTTCCTGCCTAAAGGCTAGGGCTGTGTCCCAAAGCCTTAATAAAAGTAAGAAAAAGGCCAGAGCAAGTGGCAGTCCTTTCCACTAGAGGAAGGCTCCCGCCTGGCCCCCCAATATTGCCAAATTAATGTTTTCTGGTCTCTCATTTCGTTTGTGTGCGGCCTCCTTCAGAACCCGAACCCTGAACCGGGAACCCTGAACCACACAGACATGGAAAGGGGCTCCCACATCGGACATTCCCTCAAATTTCCCATGAATCTGATTCTTAGCTTCACTTTCTAGATTCTCAGTGGCCCTATCCTCTCAACTCCTGGTGGCTCTACCCTGCTAAGGTCGAGGCAAAACTCAGAATTGATTGAATTATGTAGCTCAGGGCAGGATCACTCTCCCCTACTTTCCCCAATCCTGACCACAACTTCCCTTCATGAGAAATCCACTAGCCACATACTTCCCATTACCAGTGGCCCCTGCCTGCTGATATTAGGTTTCTGGCAGAAGAATCTGGGATATACTAAGTTAATGGTTTTAGAATGGGGACTATTTTTTCCTTGTACATCTGAGCAGTGCAGAACTCTCCCTTTCCACAACCAAATCCAGGTCTGTTTGGGCCTGATAAAATATGTTGGTATCATCCTGATGATTCCCTGAGGCACTGGTATATGCTTGGCCATTTTCTGAGTGGCCTAAGATGCAGCACTGGCACTGAGGTTAAATCTGTATCAACTTGTTGAACAGTTATTCTTATCTGGTGACTTACTGAGAACCTATCTGTGGGAACCATGCCAGGTCCCTGGATAATCAAGGCCCATGGGAGCAAAAGGCCTTGTTTTCAATACAGCAGAATGACCAAAGGCTGCTCTGGGCATGTGCCTAAACAGGATGTTCAAGGACTCTGAGCCTGGGAATTCTAACCAGGCCAAGATACTATGAACGGGTGCAGGGACACACAGTGCACTGTGCCCTTCAGCAGCCAATATGATTGCTGTAACTATTGGCATGAAGCCTTCCTTGTCTAACTGGTATAAAAGTAGGTTACTAACCTGCTAGTTGGTTGGAGTAGGCTGAAGTTGGCTGAGGATGGAGTGAGAAGTCAGCTAGGGAGAACAGCTAAGCAAGAGAGACAGGAGAGGCTGCTGAGCTGGAGAGCTCAGGTACCACTATGATGTGAGGTGGTGAGTGTAGGAGGCAGAGTGCAGCTGCTCAGATAATAGCTGTGGGTACAGAGACTGATGCTGCATTGTGGGAAAGCTATATGTTCACCAGCTGGTGTCTGGCTGCCTGCCTGTATGTATTTTGCTGTGAGGACTGTTCTTGTTTGATGGATATATGACCACTGGCTTCAGCAATAAAGACTCTTTCTTATATACACCTACAATTTCTTCATCTCCTTCTCCATCTCCCAAGGTCTTCTGCCAAGCTCTGCCCAGACTCAGAGCCAGTCAGACCAGAAGAGCTTGTAGTGCTCTTGCTGCTGACTTTGACACTATCTCATTCAAATCCAGTACTGCCAGAACCTGTTTCAATGACTGAGCCTAATAAGCAGCCTATGGGTGAAGAGCTGGTCCTGGCCACGTACTGATAAAAGCAAGCCCTAGTGAACAGTTTGATCCTTACTGTACACTTCCAGGCCTAGCTGAGGAAGCCACAAACTGTGAATTGCTTTGTAGCTCCAAATAGGTTGCCCAAGGTCAGTCACAGGCAACATCTAGCATTGGCCTGCCACCAGAATACCTACCAAGATGCTGCAGAACAAACATACCCAGTTATCAGCTTCAGAAAACATCAGAGCAGGATTCAATAAGGTTCACAAGCAGCAAATTCAAAGGGAGATCTCAGAAGATACCAGAACCTGTTGAGGTGAATTTCACTCTGTGTGTTCAGCATCCCCATAGGAGCTCAAAACTCTGGTTGGGAATGATTTCCTCAGTAAGCCAGACTGAAAATTGACCCCACAAATGAATAGGCCAATAGTAACCAAGACTCAATTACAATAGGAGGGCCCACATAACACAAAAGGCACATTCCAGAAGCACCCAAACAGGTGATCAAGGAGACTATGCTACAGGATCCCACAGTATACCTACTACAAAAGGCCAACCTACCAAGACTGGGAGTCTTAAAAGATCTATCTAATATATAGAAACCAGCTCAACCAGCCAAAATGTGGAGATATAGAAACATTTCCTAAAATAAGTAGTAAGGGAGAAACCTCTAGAAAAATTGACAAACAAAATGGAGGCAAGCAATTTACCAGGTATAGAGTTTGAAAGAAGGGTAATAGGCTGCTCAAAGAATTTAGTGAGAACTACGATAACATAAAAAGGACAAATAAACCATTAGAAGAACCAGTCAGAAATAAAAAAATATATATATAACATCTGAACTGAAGAATTCAATAGACAGAATGAATACTAGGTTGGACAAAAACAGAGGATAAAATCCATGATTTGGAAGAAAAAAAACACTCAATCAGAGCATCAAAAAATAAAAAGAATTTTTAAAAAATGAGAATGGTTTAAGGAACATTTGGGACATAATGAAGCAAAATAACATCCATATCATAAATTACTAGAAGGAGAATAAAGGGAGCAAGGGGTCAAGAGCCTATTTTAAAAATATAATGACTGAAAATTTCCCTAACTGGGTGAAGGACAGCACACAAGTCCAAGAAGTGCAAAGAGTCTTAAACAAGATGAACCCAAATAGGTCCACATCAAGACACATCATAATTAAAATGCCAAAGGCTAAAGAAAGAGAGAATCTTAAAAGCAGTAAGCCCCAGCCATAATGGCTCAGTGGTTGAGCATCAACCTATGAATAAGGGAGTCACAGCTTGATTCCTAGTCAGGGCACATGCCAGTGTTGTGGGCTTGGTCCCCAGAGTGGATCATGCAGGAGACAGCCAATCAATGATTCCCTATCAGCATTGACTCTGCCTTTCTTTCTTTCTTTCTTCTTTATTTCTTTCTTTTTTCCCAATTTCTTCCTCTCTGAAAGCAATAAAAATATATATTTAAACAAACAAATAAACAAACAAACCAACCAAAAACCAGCAAGAAAAAGCCAGTTAGTTACCTACAAGGGAGCTACAATAAGACTGAGCTGATTTCTCAACATTAACAATTCAGGTCAAGCAGGATTGACATGAAATATTGAAAGTGATGAAAAGCAAGGATCTATAATCAAGATTACTCTACCTGCATCCCTATCATTTATAATTGAAGGAAAAATAAAAAGCTGAGGATTTTGAAAATGGCGGTGGAATAGACAGACTCGTCTGGAGCTTTGTCGCTGGGCAGAGGGAGAGAGACCAGCTGAGAGTCACACGGGGAATGTTTGTTGGAAAGTTAAGAGTCAGTTATCCTCCAGGAGAAGGTGGGGAACTGCTGGACGGGGCTCTCTTGGCCAGGCAGCCCCACTGCCAGGGGGTTTTTGTTGGCCGAAGCCACCAGCGAGAACGTGGAGACCACGCCATCTTGCAGAGGGAGGTGGATGTCTGCGGCAGTCTGAAAGCTGCGGCTGGCTGAAACACCCACCAAACAGCCAGAGACCCAGAACACTGCTCTCCAATCAGCACATACACGCGATGGATTCAGAGATCCACACGGCACACGGAAAGGTCAGATTTCACCTGGGATAAGGTGAGGTCCCCTGCCCCTCAGAACAGAGATGTGCACACTATGGGAGCCAGGCTATGGGAAAGCTGCCTCTGGAGAGGTCCGCAGAGGTGGGCAGGGCATGATCCCTAAGTGTGGAGGCAAACTCTCTGAGCTGTTGACAGAGGGGAACTCTAGTTTTTTATCTGAGGCAGAGGGACAGCCTGGGAGTTATTACAGGGTCCCGGCTGCAAAATCCCCACAAACTGGCTTTGAGAACCACAGAGTAGCAGGATCTGAGCACAGCCTAGAGAGGTCCTGTGCTTTGTCTCAGAGATCAATTCCAAAACACTGCCACCCAGTGGATGATGCACAAATTGATTCTCGCATAACCACAAAAGAATAAAGAGATTAACGTGTCAACGTGCAACACAGGGAACTGCAATACCTTCCCTACTGGGAAACAGGAGTGCCAAGCAGAATCATAGTGGAAGTGAATGACCCCTCTATTTTTTTTTCTTTATTTCTTTTTTTTAATTTTTTTTCATTTTTACATATTTTAATTAAAAGACTATTTTTTTCCACCTCAATTGATTTTACCTTTTTGATTATTACATTTTTGTTTTCAACTATTATTATTAATTACTACTAGTATTTTACCTTTTTGGACATTCTATTTTCATATTTCCTTTAGCATAATTTTACTCCAACTGAACTCTACCTTTATGCCAACACTTTCCTCCTAACTTTCCCCATTTTGTTGTCTTGTTTCTCTTTCCTTTTTCAACTTTAGTTTCCCCCTATTCTTTCTCTTTACCTGGTTAAAATTTCACCCCACTTATATATCTAATTTCAAATCCCCTACTACAAGTCCATACAAACCTCACTCCTCTTGTCTTCACTAGCCAAAAAGTTGTTTTTTCTCTATGTCCTTTTGTTACTATTTGTCTGAACAGTGATTATATCGATTTTTTGAACTTTTTCGTGAGATTGTTTTAGTGTATTCTACTTGTTTTATTTTGCTTTTGCTTTTTTTTTTTTACCTCTCTTTTCCCTCACCTCCCTCCATACTAGTTGTTTTCTGCAGTTAGTATTAATCTCTAGGTACTGGTTGCTGGCCTTTATTGGGAGTAGTGACTGTTTTATTGGAGTTTTCTCCTGACATCTATATTTTGTTGCCATTTTCTCTCTTATCCGCTTTCTTTTCTCTGACTTTGTTTCTTTTTCTTCTTCTTTTTTTTCTTCTTCTTTTCTTTTTCTTCTTCTTTTTTTTTTAATTTAATTTTATTTTATTTTTAGTTCATTTATTTATTTTTTTTCTCCCTCTCCCAATTTGATTTTGGCACTTCTTTCCTTTCTTTTTCCCTCAATTTCCTCTTCCTCTTTCTCTACTTACCCCTAATTTGTCTTTCATTGGTGGTCACCTTATTGGTGATTATTAACAACATGAATACATTTCTGTTCAGTGCCTTGTGTGCTGTACCGAATCGTGTTGTAGTTTATGCCTTTGAATCAACATAGGAGAGAGAACTACATAACCAGACACCAATTAAAAAATCATGAGCAGAAGAAGAAACAGCTCGCATACGACAGATAGGCAGGTATCACCAGAAAAGGAAGTAAACAAAAGCAGAAATAAGCTTGCCAGAGAAAGAGTTCAGAGAAATGATCATAAGGTGGATGAAAAGAATGGAAGACAAGTTCGACATTGTGAATAAGAGCCAAGAGGAAAAGAAGACCCAAGAGGAAATGTAGAAGAAGCAAGAATAAATGCAGAAGCAGCAAGAAGAAATGCAAAAGAAGCAGAAAGAAATGTGGTAGAATCTAAAAGAAAAACAGAATAATCAAGAAGAAATGAAAAATGACATAACTGCCATACAGAACTCAATAAAAAGCATCAAAAGTAGACTAGAAGAAGTAGAGGACCGCATCAGTGAGTTAGAAGACACCGTAGGAAAAAATACCCAAGTACAGCAGCTTCTAGAAAAAAAAGTTAAAAAGCAAGAGGAGAGCCTAACGGAACTTTGGGATAATATGAAACAAAACAACATCTGCATAATTGAGGTTCGAGAAAGAGTGGAAACTGAACAAGGATTAGAGAAGCTGTTTAAAGAAATAATGACAGAAAACTTCCCTAATATAGGAAAAAAAAAAACCAAACAAATCCAAGAAGCTCACAGAGTCCCAAGCAAAATAAACCCCAACAAACTGACACCAAGGCACATTATAATTAAATTGGCAAATACCAACGACAAAGTAAGAATCTTAAAAGCAGCCAGAGAGAAACAGAAAGATACCTACAAAGGAACCCCCATAAGACTAGCTACTGATTTCTCAACAGAAACTCATCAGGCCAGAAGAGAATGGCATTAAATATATAAAGTCATGCAAAGGAAGGGTCTGAATTGAACAATACTGTACCCTGCAAGACTCTCAATCAAAATTGAAGGTGTAATCAGAAGCTTTACAGACAAAAAAGGTCTAAGGGAATATATTAATACCAAACCAGCAATGCAAGAAATGTTAAAGGGACTGCTGTAATAAAAAGAAAGAAGAAGTGACGAAGGAACTCGGGGGTAGGACTAAAAATGGCAACAGATAAGTACTTATTAATAATAACTTTAAATGTAAACGGATTAAATGCTCCAATCAAAAGACATAAGGTAATGGATTGGATAAGAAAATATGATCCATATATCTGCTATCTGCAAGAAACCCACCTCAGGAAAACAGATGCACACAGATTGAGAGTGAAGATATGTAAGATGGTATTTCAGGCAAATAAAAATGATAAAAAAAAAGCTGGGGTTGCAATACTCATATCTGACAAATTAGATCTCAAAGTGAAGGACATAACAAGAAATAAAGAAGGCCACTTCATAATACTAAATGGAACAATCCAATAAGAAGAAATAACTCTGGTAAACATATATGCACCCAATATAGGAGCACCTAAAGACATAAAAAAAAAACCTCTTGGAGGATATTAAGGGAAAGATTGACACCAATACAATCAAAGTAGGCGACTTTAATACCCCACTGTCACCATTGGACAAATCCTCTAAACAAAAAGTCAGAAAAGAAACATCAATCCTAAATGACACACTAGACCAGATGGAATTAAGTGACATCTTCAGAACAATTCACCCCAAAGCCACAGAATATACATTCTTCTCCAGTGCACATGGGTCATTTTCAAAGATAGATCATATGTTGGGTCATAAGAAAACTCTCTTAAAATTCAAGAAGATAGAAATCATATCAAGCATCTTCTCAGACCACAGTGGGATAAAATTGGAAATCAACTATAATAAAAACAATAGAAAGAAATCAAACGCATGGAGACTAAACAGCATGCTATTAAACAATGACTGGGTAACCAGAGGAATCAAGGAAGAAATAAAAAACATCATGACAACAAATGACAATGACAACACAACAATACAAAATTTATGGGACACAGTGAAAGCAGTATTGAGAGGCAAGTTCGTAGACCTACAAGCTTACTGCAAAAAACAGGAAACAATGGTAATAAATTACCTAACCCTACAACTCAAAAAGCTAGAATGAGAGCAACAAGGAAAGCCCAGTGTAAGCAGAAGGAAGGAAATAGTGAAGATCAGAGCAGAGATAAACAACTTGGAGACCAAACAAACAATTCAAAAGGTCCACAAAACCAAGAGCTGGTTCTTTGAAAGGATAAACAAGATTGATGGACCTCTAGCCAGGCTCACCAATAAGCAAAGGGAGAAGACCCAAATAAACAAAATCAGAAATGAAGGAGGAGAAATAACAACAGACCCTATGGAAATACAAAGAATTGTTAAAAAAATACTAGGTACAGCTCGATTCCAACAAACTGGACAACCTGCAAGAAATGGACATTTTCCTAGAAAAATATAACCTTCCAAAACTCAATGAGGAGATATCTAAACATCTTAATAGTCCAATAACTATGGAAGAAATTGAACCAGTCATCAAAAAGCTTCCAGCAAATAAAAGCCCGGGACCAGATGGCTACACAGGAGAGTTTAAATATTCAAGGAAGAATTAAAACCTATCCTCCTCAGGCTATTCAAAAACATTCAAGAAGAAGGAACACTTCCAAACACCTTCTATGAATCCAGCATCAACCTAATACCAAAACCAGATAAAGACAACACAATGAAAGAGAATTATAGGCCAATATCTCTCATGAACATAGATGCCAAAATCCTGCACAAAATTCTAGCAAATCGGATCCAGCAGTACATCAGAAAGATCATACACCATGACCAAGTAGGATTCATCCCAGGAATGCAGGGATGGACAATATTCGCAAATCAATAAACGTGATAGATCACATAAACAAATTGAGAGATAAAAATCACACAGTCATATCAATTGATGCAGAAAAAGCATTTGACAAAATCCAACACCCTTTCTTGATAAAAACTCTCAGCAAGATGGGAATAAAAGGAGCATACCTCAACATAATAAAAGCCATATATGATAAATCCACAGCTAACATCATACTCAATGAGCAAAAACTAACACCATTTCCCCTAAGAACAGGAACAAGACAGGGATGCCCACTCTCACCTCTCCTGCTCAACATAGTACTGGAAGTATTAGCCATTGCAATTAGACAAGAAGAAATAAAAGGCATCCAAATTGGAAAAGAAGAAGTAAAGCTGTCCTTATTAACAATGACATGATATTGTACATAAAAAACCCAAAGGACTACATTCCAAAACTAATTGATAATTAATGAATTTGGCAATGTAGCAGGATACAAAATTCATGCTAAGAAGTCTGTGGCATTTCTATACACTAATAGTGAAATTACAGAAAGAGAGATTCAAAAAGCTTTCCCATTTACCATCGTACCAAAAAAATTAAAATATTTAGGAATAAACCCAACTAAAGAGGTAAAAGACCTATGTGTAGAAAACTACAGGACACTCAAAAAAGAGATAGAGGAAGATGTTAACAGATGGAAGAGCATACCATGCTCATGGATTGGGAGAATCAACATCATTAAAATGTCCATACACCCAAAGAAATCTATAGATTCAATGCACTACCCATTAAAATATCAACAACATATTTCACAGACCTAGAAAGAATCCTTCATAGATTCATCTGGAACAAAAAAAGACCACGAATAGCTATAGCATTTCTGAGAAAGAAGAATAAAGTCAGTGGGATCTCAATACCAGATTTCAAGCTATACTACAAAGCAACTGTTCTCAAAACAGCCTAATTCTGGCAGAAGAACAGACATATAGACCAATGGAATAGAATAGAGAACCCAGATATCCACCCAAACCACTATGCTCTATTAATATTTGACAAAGGAGGCATGAACATTCAATGGAGCCAAGATAGCCTCTTCAATAAATGGTGTTTTGAAAATTGGACAGATACATGCAAAAAAATGAAACTAGACCACCAACTTATACCAAATACAAAAATAAACTCAAAATGGATCCAGGACTTAAACATTAGAGGGGAAACCATAAAAATACTAGAGGAATCCTCAGGCAGCACAATCTCAGATATATGCCAAAATAACTTCTTCACTGATGCTGCTCCAAAGGCAACTGAAGCTAAAGAAAAAATAAACAAATGGGACTACATGAAAATAAAAAGGTTTTGCACAGCAAAAGAAACCACCAAGAAAACAACAAGAAAGATCACTGTATGGGAGAACATATTTTCAAATGATATCACTGATAAAGGTTTGATCTCCAAAATCTATAGCCAACTTATACAACTTAATAACAGGAAGATAAACAATCCAATAAAAAAAGGGCAATGGACCTAAATAGAACCTTTTAGAAAGATGACAGAAGGAAGGCCAAGAGACACTTGAAAACATGTTCAAAGTCACTAATCATCTGAGAGATGCAAATCAAAATGACAATGCGATACCATCTTACACTGATCAGAATGGCAATCATTAACAAATCAACAAACAACAAGTGTTGGCGAGGATGTGGAGAAAAAGGAACCCTTGTGCACTGTTGGTGGGAATGCAGACTGGTGCAGCCACTGTGGAGAATAGTATGGAGTTTCCTCAAAAAACTAAAAATGGATCTCCCATTTGACCCTGTACTCCCCCTTTTAGGAATTTATCCTAAGAAATCACAAACACCAATCAGAAAGGATTTATGCACCCCTATGTTCATAGCAGCACAATTTACAATAGCTACAATTTGGAAACAGCCTAGGTGCCAGTCAGCAGATGAGTGGATCAGAAAACTGTGGTACATCTACACAATGGAATTCTATGCTGCCATTAAAAAGTAGGAATGCTTACCATTTGCCGCAACCTGGTTGGAACTGGAGAGCCGTATGCTTAGTGAAATAAGCCAGTTAATGAAGGAGAAGCATCACATGATCTCACTCATTTGTGGATAATAAAGAACATTATAAACTGACGAACAAAAGGATAGATACAGAGACAGTAAAGCTTCAAAGAGACTGTGAAATTACAGTAGGGAGATTAAAGTTAGGTTAGGTAGATATGAGATCTATCAAAGGATTTGTATGCATGCATATAAGCATAACCAATGAACATAGACACTGGGGGGGTTGAGTTATGCCTAGGAGGGAGGGGAGGCAATGGGGAGATATGTATAAAAATTTAATAAAATAAAAAAAAGAATGCCGAAAAAAATAAATAAAATAAAAAGCTTCCCAGACAAGAAAAAGATAAAGGACTTCATCATCACCATATCAGTATTACATGAAATATTAAAGGACCTGCTTTAAGAAGAAGGAAAGTACAAACTAACAAAGCAACATAGTTAAAAGAATAAAAGGGAAATAAATATAAACTAATCAATAATCACTTTAAATGTATATGTCTTAAATGCTCAAGTGAAAAGATATAAAGTAGCTAAATGGGTAAGGAAACAATACCCATATATTATATGCTGTTTACAAGACACTCTCTTCAGAATTAAAGATACACACACAAAGACTAAAAATAAAGGGTGGAAAAATATATTTCATGTGAAAGGAAATTAAAAAAAACTCTTGAGTCATAATACTTATATCTGACAAAATAAGCTATAGGATGAGACAAAGAAGGACACACATAATGATAAAGGGATCAACCTTATAAGATGTAAGCCTCATAAATATTTCAGCATCAAACATAGTAGCACCTAAATATGTTAAAAATATGTATATTTTGTTGCATTTTAAGAGAGAGATAGCCAGCAATATAGTCTTAGTAGGGGACATTAACATCCCATTGATATCAATGGATAGATCTTCCAGCTGAAAGTCAACAAGGAAACAGCAGTCTTAAGTGATGTACTAGATCAGATGGATTTAATTGATATTTTCAAAACATTTAACCCCAAAGCAGTACTATATACATTCTTTTCAAGTACTTATGGGATATTTTTTAAGATAGACCACATGTTAGCACACAAAACAAGTTACCATGGAATACTATGCAGCAGTAAAAAAGAAGAATATCTTATCCTTTGAGACAGTATGGAGGGACCTGGACAGTATTATTCTGAGTAAAATAAGCCAATCAGAGTAAAACAAGTGTCACATGATCTTACTCATATGTGAAGTCTAATGAAAAACTTAAACATATGAACAAATTGGATCCAACGACATAGAAGCATGGAACAGACTATTGAATCTCAGAGGGAAGACAGGGTGGTTGGGTGGATGGGAAGAGATCCACCAAACAACTTATGTGTGTATATGCATAACCCACAGACACTGTAGGGTGGTGAAATCCTGGAGGAGGGGGGCAGGGGTGGTCTAGAAGATGTCAATTGGAATAAAAGAGTATGTATGTAATACTTCGCACAATAAAGATTTTTTTAAAAAAACTATTATCAATAAATGTAAGATTGAAATTTTACCAAGTATCTCCCTGATCATAATGACACTAGAAATTAATAACAAGAAAAAAATTTATATAAAACCACAACCACATGGAGACTAAATAAGCAATGAATGAATTTACAATGAGATCAAGGAAGAAATCAATAAATATCTTGAGTCAAATGAAAATGAGAACACAAAATCCAACATCTATGGATCACTGTGAAAGTACTCCTGAGAGGGCAATTCATAGCATGTCTGCCCTACCTCAAGGAACAAGAAGAAGCTCAAATAGATAATCTAACTTTACAATTAAGAAACTTGAAAAAGAAAAAACAATACTCAGAGTGAATAGAAGAAAGGAAATAATAAAGATCAGAAAGAAATAAATGAAATAGTCTAAAAAATAATGCAAAAGATCTATGAAAACAAGAGTTGTTTTTTTGTTTGTTTTTTAAAATAGTAAACAAGATTGACAAACCTTTAACCAGATTTATTAGGAAAAAAAAAGAACAAAGAAAACTCCTTTCCCCACTCCAGGAAATAAAATCAGAAATGAAATAGGAAGAAATTCCACAAAAATACAAGGGATTGTAAGAAAATATTAAGAAAAACTATATGCCAAAAATTGGACAATCTGATAAAATTGATTAATTTATGGAAAAATACAACTTCCAAAATAGAATTATGGAAAATCATAGAATTTGAATAGACAACTGCAACTAGTGAAATTGATGTATTAATATAAAAGCTCCCAAAAAGAAAGTTCAGGACTGGATGACTTCACATAGAATTTTAACAAACATTCTAAAAACTAACAGCTATATTTCTCAAACTATTTCTAAAATTTCAAGTAAAGGGAAGACTTCCATTTTATAAGACCAACATTATCTTAATTCCAAATTCATATAAAGACACTGCAAAGAGCCCTGGCCATGTGCCTCAGTAGTTAAAATGTCAGCCCATGCACCTAAGGCCATGGATTCAATGTTTTCTGCAACTGATCAATGTGTCTTCCTCACATTGATGTTTACCTCTCTTTCTCTCACCCCCCCTTCCCTTCCACACGCTCTAAAAATCAATGGAAAAAATAACCTTAGGTGAATATTAACAACAACAAAAATGATATTACAAAGAAAGAAAATTATAATCCAATATCTCTGATGAACATATATGCAAAAATTCTCAACAAAATATTAACATTCTGTATTCATTAATACATTAAAACAATTATACCCAATGACCAAATGGGATTTATTCTTGGGATGTAAAGTTGGTACAACATCTGAAAATCAATCAAGCAATCATCACATAAAAAAATGAAGGATCAGATTAATAGATGCAGAAAGAGCATTTGATAAAATCTAGCACCAATCTATGGTAAAAACTCTCAGTAAAGTGGAAATAGAATAAGATACCTCAACACAATAAAGGCCATATATGACAAACCCACAACCAACTTTATACTCAAGCAAAAATTAAGAGCATTTTCCTTAATATCAGAAACAAGACAGTGATGTCAGCTTTAACCATTCTCATATAGTGCTGTAAGTCCTAGCCACAGCAATTAGACAAGAAGAAACAAAGGTATCCATATTGGAAAGAAACATATAAAACTATAAAGAGATGATGCAGATGACATAATACTGTATATAGAGAAGCCTAAAAAATTTCACACAGACACACACACACACAAACCAACTATCAGAACTGATAAATGAATTCTGTAAAGTAACAGAATACAAAATAAATATCCAGAAAACAGTTGCATTTTTATACACCAACTAATGACCTGGTGCATGAATTTGTGCAATTTGAAAGGAAATTAATTAGAATAAATGTTTTAATATTGTTATTTGGCATTTATCTATAATAAAAGTGTCAACCAAATTCATGATCAGCAATGACAGATTGAAACACACATCTACGATTGGTGTCAGTGAGAACTTTATGTGTATTGTGTATGCATGAGTCATCAGCCATATATATATATATATATATATATATATATATAAACCTGCTTAATTAGACCTTTTTTCTGATTTAGCTAAACCTTTCCCAGCCCATTGAAGCACTCCAACTTCTCTTTCAGTTAATTGTCAGCAACACAGCAGGAAATAACAACCACGAAGCAGATTATTATTGTAGACTAGAGGCCAGGTACATGAAAATTCATGCACTGGAGCGGGCAGTCCCTCAGCCCAGCCTTCCCCCTCACAGTATAGAATGGGAGGCAACCCAGCTATCAGGGGAAGGCAATGCCCCATCACACCTCTGCTTTTGTCACTGCCTGCAACGCAAGCCTTGGCTGGCTGTGGTTATCTGAGCCTCAGGCAGCCCTGCACCTTGGGTTGGCCTTGGGTGGCTGTTGGGCTGAGGGGACTGTGCAACTCTGGAGGCAGGCACGTGGTAAGGCCCTGCCATTCACCTACCACCCTGGCCAGGCTGAGGGGACTGGGCGCCACCATCTTGTGACTATGGGTGCTGCCATATTTGAGGGCCTGGCAGTCAATTAGCATATTCCATTTGTATTGGCTATGGGCACCACTATCTTTGAGGGTGGGGATGTCAATTAGCATATTCCCTCCTTATTGGCTATGGGCACCACCATCTTAGCAACAGTATGAGGGGCAATTAGCATATTCCCCTTTTATTAGATAGAATCCTGTAAGGATAACAAAGGGGGAAATATTTAACTGTAGCAGTGTTTGACTATATTCTACACAGTGAGAAAAATTGAAATCATTTTCAAGTTCCACCATTTCTTACTTCTTCTCAGTCAGGTCAAGTTTCTATACTTTCTAAATCTCTGTTTTCCAGTTAATGAAAAGAAAATTGAATTCTACCAAGTCTCCTATCTACCTACTCCAGGACTTCTGTGAGGATCAAATGAGATGAAGCATGTGTAAACACTTCACAGACATTTGGTTAAAGTGTACAGTGTTTCCTCCTGGTTATAAAGCAAGTCGTATTCCTGGGCTGAAGAAACTCCAAGGAGGCTAGTCGCTAGAGAGGGGAAGCCAGACATTGCTATTTGACATCATTACCCAGTGCCCACAGCCACCCTTTCTGGGCTGGGCTGTGGGCCGCATTTTGTGCCATGAGCTCTCAGCCATATTGGCTGTGATTTGGTGGGCTTTTGCTCCAGGGAGGTGATGGGGCCTGTGTCCCACTAGAGGAAAGCTGAGTCTTGTTTTGTGGGCACCAGGTCCACCATGCTATTTCTCTGTAAATGACCAGTGCACATCATGGCAACTCCTGCATTGAGCATCTATCCCTGGTGTTCAGTGCATGTCATAGTGATCAGTTGGATGGTTAGACACTTAGCATATTAGCTCTCTCTATCATCTATCTATCTATTATTTATCTATCATCTATATCTATCATCTCTCCATCTATCTATCTAAATTAACTATTAGAAAAAACTAAGAAAGCACTTCCATTCAAAATTGCTTCAAAGGGAATAAAATATCTAGTAATAAATTTAATCAAAGGTGTAAAAGATCTGTGTTCTGAAAATTATGACACTGAAAAGAGAAATTTAACAAGATATCAAAAAGTAGAAGTGTGTACCATGTTCATGGATAGGGAGAATTAACATCATTAAAATATTCACACTTCCAAAAGCAAATGCAGAATCAACACAATCCTATCAAGATACCAATGGCACATTTCAAAGAACTAGAACAAATAGTCCAAAAATATGTAAAAAACCACAGAAGACCTGAAAGAGCAACAGCAATATTGAAAAAGAAGAATAAAGTTGGAAGAATAGTGCTAACCCATAATAGTCTTTATTGGAGTGGCTCAGTGAACCAGAGGGTTGCAGATTCGATACCTGATCAATGGCACATACCCAGGCTGCTGGTTCAATCCCTTCTCTATTTGGGGTATGTGAGAGAGGCAAGCAATTAATGTCTCTCTCACATTGATGGTTCTCTGTCTCTCTCTCTATCCTCCCTCTCTTCTACCCTCTCTAGAAATCAATGGCAAAAATATCCTCCCATGAGGATTAACAACAACAACAATAACAACAACAACAACAACAAAATGCTACCTAATAACAAAGTATACTAAAAGGCCATAGTAATCAAAACAGTTTGGCATTGGCATGAAAATAAGCAATAAATAAATGGAACACAGTAGAGAGCATAGAAATAAATTCACACAATTATGGTCAGGTAATATTTGACAAAGAAGGCAAAACCATAAAAAAGAGTAAAGATTACCTGTTTAATAAATGGTGCTGGGAACATTGGACAGATGTGCAAAAAATCAATGAGTCCACCTTCTTACACCACACACAAGAATAAACTCAAAATCGATTAAAGGCTTAAATGTTAGACTTGAAACTATAAAAATCCTAGAAAGAAACATAGGCAGTAAAATCTCACACATTTCTTTCTCATGACACTACCCCTTCCCACCCCCCTGGTAGATCACCTCAGGCCATAAAAACGAAAGAGAAAATAAACAAGTGGGATTACATCAAACTAAAAAAGATTCTGCACATAAAAGGAAACCACCAACAAAATGAAAAGGCAACCCACTGAGTGGAAGAACGTATTTGCCAATGATACATAAAGTAAAGCATTAATATCACTTTACCAAAAATTTGTAAAGACTTACAAAACTAAGCACAAAACAAATAATCCAATTAATAAATGGGCAAAGGTCCTGAATAAACATTTCTCCAAAGAGGACATACAGATGCACAATATACCTATGAAAAGATGCTCAATGTTACCAATCATTAGGGAACTGCAAATTACATCCACAATTAGGTATCATCTCATACCTGTCAGAATGCCTGTCATCATAAATCAACAAACAAGTGGTGAGAATGTGATGAAAAGGGAAACCTTGTGCAATATTGGTGGGAATAAAGATTGGTACAGCTACTGTGGAAAGCAGTATGGATTTACCTCAAAAATTAAAAATGTAATTGCTGTCTGAGCCAGAGATTCCACTTCTGGGAATTTATCTAAAGAAACTCCAAATGCTAATTTAAAGTAATATATGCAACCCCATATTCATTGTAACATTATTTATAATAACCAAAATTTGAAAGTAGTCCAAGTGTCTATCAGTATTAGTGGATAAAACAGTTGTTTTATAACACAATAGAATACCACTTGGTTGTTAAAAGAAAGATGACTTTACCCTTTGTGACAGCCTGGATAGACCTGGAGAACATTATGCTATGTGAAATAAGCCACTCAGAGAAAGGCAAGTATTATATGATTTTACTCATATATGGATTCTAGTGAATGAAATGAACTAGCAAGCAAAATACAGACAGACTAATAGAGAGGGGGCTGACAGTTTGGGAAAGGGGAGGAGGGGGTGAAAAAGGTGAAGGAATTAAGAAAAAAATAAACTCATAGATAGACAACAGCATGGTGAGTACCATAGGGAAAGGAGGGTATGAGAGTAGAAGAAGGTAAAAAGGGTGGGGGAGAAATGGTGATGGAAAGAAACATGACTGGTGATGGGGAACACACAATACAATATAGAGATGGCAGAATATAGAATTATACACCTTAAACATAAATCATCTCATTAACCCATGTCATCCCAATAAACTAAAACAGTAAATAGAAATTTTATTATCCATTTTGGTTATTTACTAACTGCAATATTGAAAACACTGATGTAAACAAAATTAGATGTCTAGTGATATAAATCTGGTTTTGATTTGTGGATGAATAATATCAATGTAGATATTTTGTTATCCTTTTTTTAAAATCATAGTTGTGCATTTATACAGAGAATCACACAGTTCTGAAAATTGTTGTTTCTTTTTCTTCTTCTCTCTTAAGACAAACATTGTGAACTCTCTTAGCTAATTCATTGTTTTTGTTTAACCACCACAACTCAAATTAATATAATTGCTTTTCTACTATTTAATTTTTAACTTGAGGCATTAAGTAGTGACTTCACATTCTGGACTATCTTGAGTTAGTTTTTATTTTCCCCTCAGTGTCTACCACACAAAGGCACTCATGATACTGGACTCGCTCTCATAATGCATGTATGGCATGATATTACTAATTTTAGGAATAAGGACTTATAAGTGTACATAGCTACATTTGTATGTAACTAATTTTATAGCTAGACGTGCATAGCTATGCCTTGGTGGGGGTTGCATTTTCTTCTCTAATGGAGTAATGTGTGTCCTTAAAGTATACACATGTATTAGCTCTGATAAATGTTGTATATTACTCTATTGTTTCTCAATTCTTAAAAATTCTCATCACAAGATATTCTATTTTATATCTACAATAAGTTTAGTTAGCATCTATCACCACAAATTATAACTATATGAGGTGATAGATGCTAACTAAACTTATAGTAGGTATAAAATATAATTTATAATCAATATGTTGTACATCTTATATAGCAAATACAGTGGTACCTCGAGATACAAGTGCCCTAACATACGAGATTTTTGAGATACAAGCTATTTTTGCTTTGAAATACGAGCAACAGTTGAGATAGGAGTAATTGCGTGGATCGGCTGGCTGCACATGACCCACCAGTTTACCGCGACTCCAGCGTCTCATAGTTTCCCACACCTCAAGGTTATGGAATGAATTAAACTCGTATCTCGAGGTATCACTGTATAATCATTATATTGAATATCTTAAACAAATATGTTATATGTCAATTATCCTATCTAATATGCAATAAAAGGGTAATATGCAAATTGACCATCACTCCAAGATATAAGATGGCTGCCTCCATGTGGACACAAGGTGGCCACCACAAGATGGCCAGCAGGGGAGGGCATTTGGGAGGTACCAGGCCTGCAAGGGAGGGCAGTTGTGGGCAATCAGGCCAGGAGGGGAGAGCAGTTGGGCAGCCCAAACATGCAAGGGAAGGCAGATGGGGATGATCAAGTCTGCAGGGGAGGGTAGTTAGGGGTGACCAGGTTGGCAGAGGAAGGAAGTTTGGGGGGACACAGGCCTGCAAAAAAAGAGCAGTTGCAGGGGGACAAAGCCTGCAGGGGAAAGGAGTTGGGGGGTACTCAGGCCTGCAGGGGAGGGCAGTTAGGGGCAAACAGGCTAGCAGGGGAGCAGTTAGGCATCAATCAGGCTAGCGGGGGAGTGGATATGGTGTGATCAGGGTGGCAGGCAGAAGTGGTTAGGGGAAATCAGGAAGGCAGGCAGGTGAGCAGTTGGGAACCAGCAGTCCTGGATTGTGAGAGAGGTGTCTAACTGCCAATCAGGCCTAAACAGGCAGTCAGATGTCCCTTGAGGGGTCCAAGATTGGAGAGGGTGCAGGCTGGGCTGAGGGACACCCCCCAACCCTGGCAACAAATGTTGTGTACCGGGTCTCTAACCATAGAGAGATATAGATATAGATATAGATATAGATAGATATAGATAGATATAGATATAGATAGATATAGATATAGATATAGATATAGATATAGATAGATATAGATATAGATATAGATATAGATATAGATAGATATATAGATATAGATATAGATATTGATAGATATAGATATTGATAGATATAGATATAGATATAGATATAGATATAGATATAGATATAGATATAGATATAGATATAGATATAGATATCCCTAAGTGACCAGAATAACTGAAATGAACAGTTGCATTGACCACTGGGAGCAGAGGCTCAATGCAGGAGCTGCTTTCTGGTTGTCAGTGCACCCTCACAGCCAACTTCCCCCAGCTGGCCAACCTCCCATCATTGGGACAGGGAACCAGGGATCGTTGGCAGCAGATGTGGTCCATTTTCCAGGGGGGCCAAGGACCGGTTCCTTCCTTGCAGCCTGTGGCCAACTTCCCATGCCCTGTCTCTCCCCACAGCCAGTAGGCTCCTACCAGCCTACTGTTCACCTGCTGCAGTGGTAGAACAGCAATGAGGGAAGAAAAAGGGGGGAGGCAGGTAAATGTGGGGTGGTAGGGTACCGATGATGGTGACATCAGCATCCGGCATCCATTCCTTCTGCGCCTAGCTCAGTGACTGGTGCCTCTTCTTCGGCCTTGCCCTGATCAGCCTGGTCCTGATCAGCCCTGATCTCCAGCCAGGCCTAGGGACCTCACCTGTGCATGAATTTCATGCACTGGGTCTCTGGTATATTAATGAAACAGGAAAAAAATTATTATAATTTGTTTATATACTAGATCTTATTATTTACCATACTTACAATGTCCATATGTTGTTACGAATTTATTTTTAAAAATCTTGCTAAACATTTCCATATTATGTTTCAACCATAATCCTATTTTTATTTTATACATTTAAATACAAAGAAAATAATATTTACATGGATAAAGGAGGTTCTATTTAGAAGAATGATCAGTAGGTAAAATTTTAATAAATGCCCACATTTTAGGTATGTTTTATAATAATGTTGTCTTTGAGTTTTGCTCATTGTGAAAAACAGTTGCCAAATCTTAAACATTTTATTTTATATATTTTTTTATTTCATGTTATTTTATATTTTTCTAATATTTAGTATTTTTTTGTTGTTTTCTAACTACAGTCTCTCCTTCTGAAAAGAGGCATAAAAATTTTTAAAAGACTTCTGAATGCCTCACTTGTTCTGTATGTTTTCCATTAGCTGTGATGGAAATGACCTAGGAAAGAAAGGAATAATTTGCCATTCTAATTAGGCTACTGTAGAACTTAATTTGCTGCACTGTAATCACTATGATTTTTATTCCCTTTCAATGCAAATGCAAATTTGAAAGAGAAAAACTCTACAGAGCAAAGTAACCAACAATCAATTATAAACATTTGGTGACACAGTGTTTGAGGTGGAGAGTCATAGTTTACCTGGAGAAATGTGGGGGGATATACATATTCAAATACAGAATTTGACACTAGTATGAATTCCAATATATATTTGGTAAGAACATACAATTAGATATATTAACCTATAATATCCCCATACAAAATATAGAAACTTTATTTTAATACTTTCTACATTCAAAGTTTATTGAATGTAAAATTTAAGAAAATATTTATTTAATGGGTCATAAGAAGTACTTTACATTTTATAGTTGGTTACTATTTTCTTATAACACATTGAAATAAAATAGAAAACATGGACATAATCAAAATCATCTCAATAAAGTAAAAGCCCATTAGAATTCTTTTCACTAGAAAAAAGTATTATAATTTGTAGCCAAATAGAAAGTGTAAGGGAAATTACAAATGCTGTTAGAGACTGATAGGACTACACCAAATGATTTTAAGTTACCTGCTTAAGAATTTTTGGTACCAGAGGGAGAATAATAGAATAGCATTTGCTTTTGTAAAGTGAATGAAAACTGAGTTTTTTGTTGTTGCTTATAACTAACATCATGAACTATAAAATAATTTTAAAAATGAAGATGGACCATATATTACAATAATCATGTAATTATGATTATTCCTATACTAACATGATATTTTTCAAATTTGTTACTAAATTAATTTTATAGTTTTTAGGAGAAAATTTAAACTTAAAGCATATATTAATTGAAAGTATTTTCAAATTATTGACAAGTGATATACATGCATCAGTATTTCAAGATATTTAATCAATGTTTTGGTCTATGTTCAAATCACTCCAAACCATGTTCAATTTCTTCTCCTTTTAAATTTGACTATTTTGCAGGTATTCAATTCTATCCCAAAGTGATGCTTTGTTGGATATTTCCCAACCTGCTATAATAGTGAGCTAGGCTGGATTTATAAAAGACTGCCAAAACTCTAACTGGTATGTATTCTAAGTGGTTAAGAAGAGGATTGTCTGACTTGAAATCCACCTGGGGAGCCTAACAATTTTCAAGCCATTAACTCAGATCTTCCTCCCATGGAGAAAATCAGAAGATGGTCTCTAAGGCTGTAGCAACAAAACAAAAATATTGTCCAATTATTTTGTAAAATTAGATTTTATTTTTGCCCTATTTTGCTTCTATTCCTTTATTACATTCCATGGAGTGAAATATCAGGGACCATGTAAAAATATTATATTTTAAGAAATTCCTAAAACTGTCTCTTCAGGAATTCTAGTCTTAGATTGGCTTGACTTTTATCTTATTATTTGCAGATTTGATCTTCAAATACCAATAGTTGAGTTTGCATTATGCCATAGTTCTTTGATAGTTTGAATGGAATTGAGTGATCAACCCACAGCTTCATAGAAACAGGGTTTAGATTAAAATTAATCTTTACTGTCTCTATGGTTCCCAATTATTAGATTCCTTGGAAACACTCACCATGATGATTTACTTTCTTTTTTGCCCATGTCTCCTTCTTAAATTAATGAATCAGGGATACAATTTTCAAATTAGAATAATAATAATAACAGTAAAATGAGACTATGGTCATATTACTTCTTATCATTTTGTATAATTATGAGGAATTTAGATCAAGCTTATAGATGAGTATAGTGTCTACATAGTTTCTTTCAATTAATCATTACAAAAGTTTATATTATGTGAAAAAAATCTTATAAATCACTAGTACTATCAATTCTACTTAAACATTTAAAAGTATTAGCAGTAAAACACTTGGATACATATTGCATTTTATTTACTAGTATTTATTAGGTTGTCTGTATATGACACTGTCTGTGTAAGGTATAGAGGACATAAAAGTAAACAAAACAAGTATTATATATATATATATATATATATATATATATATATATATATATATATAATACATACTTGTATACAAACAAATACATACTTGTTTTGACATAGAAGAAATGAATAATTTATTTAATAATCTGTGTTTAAAGGTTGGCAAACCTTGTTCCATGGATGGTAAATGACTGTTACTTTCAAAGTTCTTCTGATAGGCCACCTTATGTAAAATGTCTACATATATGGCCAAGAAGATTTTGATCATGAAAGATAACTGTTTCTCTTGAAAACCCCTTAGCTCAGAAATTTTGTTTTGTAATTGACTGTTGAGAAAGAATAACAGGGGCATCATTGCATATTATATGGCATTTATTGAAAGCACTTATATTGCTGGGACTACCTTAAGTACTAAAACTATTGAAAGCATGCTCTTTAATTCTCAGAGAAGCCTGTGAACTCTTTTATAGGTAACAATTCTGAGGGATAGAAAGATTGTGTAATTTACCTAAAATTGCATAGCTGTTGAGTGAGAATTGGTCTACATAATTTGAGATATTATAAGCCATATATTTAATTCTTTTTCAATTACTACAATTAAGAATCTATTGAATAAATGTAACTGAAAGAGGAAAGTCTAATACTGGCAGGATTGAAAAGATGAAGTAAAATAAATGGTTCCAGGAAAAAGATTTTTTCTCAAGTAACTGGAAAAGATGGAAATGCTTTTTAAAATAGACACATCTAAATGATAAATATGGGAATGAAGAGTTACTGGTGAATGCCCAGAAGTTATCAACTCCAGAATTCACAAATAGTAAGGAAAGCGGGATTTAACTAATTATAAATTCATAGCTGTGAAACCTCCTCATGAAAGAACAAAGGACTTGGCATGGAAACAAAAATAAAAACTACAAAGAAAATGTAGTCTACAGAGAGCAGGTGCTAACATTTTAATAACAAAAGGCTGGGTGTATGAAATTTCTGCACTGGGGTGGGGTGGGGAGTGTCTCTCAGCCTTGCTGCACCCTCTCCAATCTGGAACCCCTGGGGAGATGCCCAGCTGCCAGTTTAGGAATCGGAACCATCAGTTGGACATCCATCTCACAATCCAGGACTGCTGGCTCCCAACTGCTTGCCTGCCTGCTAACCTGATCAACCCCTAACCACTCCCCTACTAGCTTGATCAATACCTAACTGCTTCCCTGTCGGCCTCTTTACCCCAACTGCCCTCCCCTGTTGGGCTGGTCACCCCTAACTGCCCTCCCCTACTGACCCAGTTGCCCCTACCTGCCCTCTACTTCAGGCCTGGTGATCCCCAACTTCCCTCCCCTGCCAGACTGGTCCCCCCAACTACCCTCCTCTGTTGCCTGGTCCCCCTAACTGCCCTCTCCTGCTGGCCATCTTGTGGTGGCCATCTTTGACCACATGGGAGCAGCCATCTTGTGTGAGCCATGAGGGTCAATTTGTACATTACCTCTTTATTATATAGGATAACACAACTTGGGCACTTAAACCATGGATACAACTTATTAAAAATTACATGTCCCTTGCGATAGCATTTCTTTCCTGCCCAACAGGAGAATCCTATTTCAGTTAGTACCCAATCTGAAATATAGTATTACTTCCTCAAAGCCAACTAGATTCATCATGTCTCTTATTACCACAGTGGTAATATAGCACTCTGTATGCTGAGCAGGCAGAATACAGAGGCAAGTAGCCAAAGAACAAAGAATATATATTAGAAAAATACAAAAAAATAATCAGTAAAAATTAAATTAAGAAAGTACATTCCCTAGGAACATGGCATATGTTTGATATATGAGGTTGAGTAATAATACTTTCTTAGTAATAAAATTGAGTATATCTTCAAAGATGTCTATATACAGGTAATGTGCAAATCTAAACCTTTTTGTCCTCTTTAGAGAGGTATCAATTCAGGTCCTTTGCTTATTTTTTAAATTACATATGGCCGAGACAAATGGAAAGATGTTAAACATAAGTAATCATGAGAGAAGTACAAATTAAAACTGCAATGATATATCACCTCACACCTATCACAATGGCTATCATCCATATAAAAAAAAAGTGCTGGCAGGGATGTGGAGAAGAATGAACCTTTATGCACTATTTATGGGAATAAAGACTGGTGCATCCACTATGGAAAACAGTATGCAGTTGTTGTTTTTTTTTAAATTAAATATGGAACTGCTTTATGACTAAGCGATTTTGCTTCTGGTAATATAGTCAAATAAACCAAAAACACAAATTGAAAAGACTATATGAATCCCTATGGTCATTGCAGTGTTATTTACAATAGCCAAGATTTGGAAGCAGCCCAAGTATCCATCAGTAGGTGAGTGGATAAAAAGCTGTGGTACATTTTCACAACTGAATGTTATTTGGTCTTGAAAAGGAAGACAATTTTACCTTTTGCAGCAGCATGGATAGACCTAAAGATTATTATGCTAAGTGAAGTAAGCCAGTCAGGGAAGGACAAGTATCATATGATTTTTTCATCTGTGGAATCTAATAAACAAAATAGAAACAGGCTCATAAAGAGAAGGCTGACAGCTTTGGAGAAGTGAGGAGGAGGCATTGAGGGATTGAGCAAAAAAGAGAGAAAGAACTCATTGACAGGGACATAGTATGGTAATTGGCAGGGGGAAATGGGCTGGGGGGAAGTGGAAGAGGCTAGAGGAGGGAGGGATAAGTGATGATGGACAGAGACTTGACTTGGATGGTGAGCACACACTACAGTATCCAGATGATGTATTATAGAATTGTGTACTGAAACCATATATAATTTTGTTAACCAGTGTCACCCCAATAAATTTAATAAAAAGGACAAAGAGAACTATGTTCTCAACGAAAGATATCTAATACATCCACATTCACACACACACATACACATAAATCTAAGCCTTTTTCTTGGTCTATTTTCAAAGATAAATAATAGTATTTACATTTTCAGAGCCTCAGAGAATATAACAAGTACACAGCTATGTATAAAAAATAAGAAAATAAAATAAAGTCTGAGCTCCAGCCCTTATAAAGGGGGAAGAGAAGTAATTAAAATATGTTCACTAGCATATTGGCCATGACAAAATAAATGATGTAAAATTAGCTCTTCTCCTAAAACAAGAAAACGGGAGAAATCATAAATGGTTACCTTTTCATATATTATAAAACAAAGCCAGCACAAGTCTGTGTCTCATGAGAAATAAAGGAACATGAGGTGAATCATACAATCATTGTGTGTGTATATGTGGAGGGAGTAGGTTCTTGTTGTTAACCAGGAAACATTTTCTTCATTATCATCACAGAAAACATGAACCCAATCAGAGCCTTGAAAACTTGGTAAGGTGAGGAGACAGAAAATGTTTAGAACAGTGAGCTAGCTGGGATTTGAGGTGCAGTGTAATTGAATCTGCATGGAATAATCTTCAATCCTGATTTCAATTCTAAGCAACACATACATAAAAGGATGCCAATTAGATCAACCAAAGAATAACTACCACGAGAAGATTAACTACCAAAGTATGTAACCTGAAGAACTCTAAGAAAAAGCCAAATGGAAATTCTACAAAATACTAAATGGTCAACAACATATAGAGACTTAAGGGAAAAAAAAAAAGACTAAACCCACAAATGTGAATAAAAAGCAAGAGAACTATCTAAATTAAAATATAGATAGGAAAAAGTGCTAAAAGAAAAATGAAACAAACAAAAATCTAAGCAGTCTGTGGGATAATATCAAATAACCCACCATTGATAAATAACTCACCATTGATTTAGTGAGAATCCCAGAAAGAAAGGATGTTAAGGAAAGAACAGAAAAAGTATTTGAAGTAATAATGGAAACAAACAAACAAACAAACAAAAACAATTCCCTGACTGAATTAAAAACTTAAAAATATATATTCAATAAAATAAAAAACACAAATAATAAAATATCAAGATGGATTTAAATAAAGTTTTTGAAAAATAATGATAAAGAGAAACACTATGAAAGATCAGAGCAAAAATAAATGAGAGGGACTTAAAGAACAATACAAAAGATCAATTACTGGTTCTTTGAAAAGATGAACTAGTCATTAAAGAAATGCAAATTACTAAAATAACAGTGAGGTATCAGCTCACATCTACCAGAATGTCTATCATCAATATATCAACAAATGACAAGTACTGGCAATAATGTGGAGAAAGGGAATCCTAATACACTGTTAGTGGGAATGCAGACTGGTGCAGCCATTATGGAAAACCATATGCAGTTTTCTCAAAAAATTAAATATGGAGCTGCCATTTGACCCAGCTATCCCACTTCTTAAGAAACACAAAACACCAATCAGAAAAAATTTATGTACCCTTATGTTCATAGCAGTATAATTTACATTAGCTAGGATCTGGAAACAATCCAAATGCCATCAGTAGATGAGTGCATTAAAAAGCTATTATACATTTACATCATGAAATACTATGCAGCAGTAATAAAAAACTATCTCTTACCCTTTGAGACAGCATTGACGAACCTGAAGCATATTATGCTAAGTGAAATAAGCCAGACAGAAAAAAAATAAGTATCACATGATCTCACTCATACGTGGCACCTAATGAAAAAAAATAATCTGATGACAAAATAGATCCAAAGACACAGAACCATGGAAAAGACTGTGGAATCTCAGAGGGAAAGAGGGGATAGATAAATCAAAGAACTTGTATGAATAAATGCATAACTCATTGACACAGACAATAGTGTGGTGAAGGCCTAGGGTGGGGGAAATGAGTGATCTAGAAGGGGTCAATGAGAGAAAAAGGAGACATTTGTGATACTTCCCACAATAAAAATTTAAAAAAAGAGAAACACTATGGAAAACAACCAAAAGAGGGGAAAAGGGATAAAATTCATACATTATTTAAAAAGACTATAAGAATGATATGTACTATTTATTAAAAAATAATGCAAAGTATGAAAATTGAATATCATATTTTAAGTGTTAAAAATCTTTTAAACTAGGATTCTATATTTATTAATTATACTTCAAAAATGAAGAAAAAAATCAACATTTTCCCAGGTAATTTCTTTTTCTTTTGACTTACAATATTTTTTATTATTAAATTACAGTTGACATATAATATTATATTACTTTCAGGTCTATAACTCAGCGATTAAATGTTATATTACTTAATAAGTGAACACCCTGATAAATATAGTATCCATCTGATACCTACATATTTATTACAATATTATTGACTATAATCTCCATGCTGTACTTTTTATCTCAAGGACTATTCTGTATCTACCAATTTGTACTTCTAGCTTCCATCTTTTTTACCCAGTCCCCCAACCTACCTTCCATCTGGTAACCATCAGTCTGTTATTTATATCTATGAGTCTAGTTCTGTTCAGTTTGATCATTTATTTCTTCTTTTTCTGTGTTACTAATTTCACTCAGAACAAGAACCCTATAAGTACATTCATGATGTTGCAGATTGCAAGATTTAATTCATTTTAAATGCTGAGTCATATTCCACTGTATATATACATCTCTTCATTATCCATTCACCTATTGATGGAAACTTAGGTTGTTTCTATACCTTATCTATTGAAAATAATGTTTCAATGAGCATATAAATGTATATGTTTTTTTGATTTAGTGTTTTGGCTTCCTTTCATTAATACTCAGAAGTTGAATTTCTGTGTCCCTGTTATATAGCCTTTGTTTTCAAGTCTATTTTGTCTAGTACAAGTATTGCTACACAAGTTCTGGGCAGATAGCTGAATTGACTAGATCAACAACCAATTATGGCAAGGTTGCTGGTTTGATTTCTAGTCAGGGCACATACAAGAAGCAACAAATCAATGCAAAAATAAGTGAAACAGCAGCGCAGCCAGCATGGGTCAGTGATCAAGCATTGACCTATAAATCAAAAGGTCATGGTCTGATTTCTGGTCATGGTACATGCCCAGGTTGCAGGCTTGATCCCTGAGAGGGGCTTATGGAAGGTAGCCAATCAATGATTTTCTTTCATTATTAATATTTCTATCTTTTTCTCCTACTCCCTTTTTCTCTGAAATCAATAAAAAATATATTTAAAAAATCAGCTGAAAAACAAATCCATGTTTCTCTCTCTCTCTCTCTCTCTCTCTCTCTCTCTCTCTCTCTCTTTCTCTCTCTCTTTTTCCCTCTCTAAAATCAATACATGAAAAATTTTGAAACACACAAAGAATTTATTTAAAAATATAGCTACCCCAGGTTTTTTCTGTTAGTTTGTTTGATTTTCATAAACTGTATTTTTTCATCCCTTTACTTTCAGTCTGTGTGTGCCTTTCTATCTGAAGTGAGTTGCTTATAGGCAACATATGTCAGGGTCTTTTTTTTTATGCATTCAGCCTCTATATGTCCTTTGATCCATTTGAATTTAATCTATTTAAATTTAAGGTAATTGTTAATAGATATGTATTTGTTGTCATTTTATTATTTATAATTTTGATCTTTCTGTCTTCATAAATAAGACCCTTTCATATTTCTTTAAATATTGGTTTGGTGGTTTTAAATTCCTTTCATTTTTTCTTATCTGGGAAACTTTTTATGTGTCTTTTCATTCAAATACTAGTTGTGTTGGTTAGAGTAATCTTGGTTTTAAGTTCTTGCTTTTCCTTACTTTTAATATTTCTTATTGATCACTTTTAGCCTGAAAAGTTTCTGTTGGGAGCTCCTCTGTAGATAAATAAGTGCTTTTTCCTTGAAGCTCTTAAGATTGTTTTTTTTTTTTTGTTTCAGACTGCAATTTATGGGATTGTATGTCTATGTCCTTCACCAGATTAGGGAAGTTTTTAATCATTATTTTTTCACATAGATTTTTCAATTCCTTGGTCTTTCTCTTCTCCTTCTGGTACCCTCACAATGTGACTATTGTTACACTTAATGTTGTCTTAGAGGCTTCTTATACTATTATCTTTATATTTTTATTCTTTTTCTCTTCAGATTAAGTGTTTTCTGCTTCCTTATCTTCCAAATAATTAATTTTATTCTCTGCTTCATCTACTTCACTGTTGATTCCCGGTAATATATTCTTTATTTCAGTTAGTGTATTCTTTATTTCTGACTGGTTGTAATTTACGTTTTCTATCTTATTGGGGAAGTTATAAGCTTATTTACTCTTCTTTTAAGTTTATTAAGTATCCTTATACCAAGAGTTTTTAACTTTGTACCTGCTCAATTGCTTTTCTCCATTTTGTTAGTTCTTTTTCTGGAGTTTTATTCTAATCATTCATTTGGGACATGTTTATATTCCTCCTCATTTTATAGCCTCCCTGTATTTGTTTTGATGTAGAATGTAGACCTACATGTCTCTCAGGTTTGGAGGAGTGGCCTTATGTAGTAGATGTCCTATCGGTCCCAGTGACACAGCCTTCCAAATCTTCTGAGCTGGGCACTCCAGCTGTACCAACTTATGTGTACCCTTCTGCTGTAGTTGATCCATAATTGCTGTGGGCATTTCAATGGGAGGAATTTGATTGGCTGTAAAGAGTGGCTACAACCACTGTGGAGCATTTTTTGTGCAGGGGTTGACCCTAAGGATTAAGACTTACTTTAGTGGGTTTCTGATGTTTGCTGAGACTGCCCCTTGAGTGTGTTCTTGTGGAGGTGATTGGTTAGTGCTTTGATATAGTATAAAGCTGTTCTCTAGGTGAACTGTCTCTGGGCCTCTTGAGAGGTTGGGACTAAGATCAATCATTATCTGTGCCCTGCCTGAGGCCATCAAGTATGAGCTACAGATTTATCTGTAGATGGTGGCTACTTGTGTAGGGACTCTAAGTGTCTAGGAGAGGTCTTAACTAGAGGCAGGCAGCATACTGAAATCAGATACTGCTTATTTGAAAGATTTTAGGAAAGTCTGGAGCATGGTCCTAGAGAGCCTGTTTATTTGGAAAAGCCATTGGAAATTGTTCAGTGGGGCTCAAAAGTTGAGTGATTATAGGATCTCAGAGAATCACCAGTGCTGGGCCAGTAGTGTGAACCATTGGATGGAAACTCAAATTTCATGGTGCCTGTATTAAGGCTCTTTGTGGAATAGGCCTCAAAAAAGAAACAATTACCTCTGTCAGCAATTCTGTTGGGGGAGACAGCTGCCCCAAAAGGTCTCACCATGATGCCAGATAATTCAGTTCACCCCTGTATGTCCCTGGTGTCCTTCCAGCTACTGCCCCAGTGCAGAGCAAATGAATCTGAGTATTGTGCTTGGGGCACTTAAGAGGAACTACCTGGGATGCTAGCAGCACTTCATTTTCCTCAGCCACAATCCCTACTAGTTTTTATAGTCAGAAGTTATGAGGACTTTTTTTCCTGGCACTGGAACCCTTGGTTGAGTGGCTTGTTGTGGAGCTCCTCAGGGGGGACATCGCAGCTTAGCTATCCCTCCTGATTTTTAATGTCCACACATGGATGTGAGACAAGCCCATTCTGTTTCTCTGCCCTGCCTACCAGCCTTAATTTTTTTTATTGATTACAGGGAATGAGAGAAAAACAAACAAACATATCTTGTGTTCATGGATTGGAAAAATCAACAGAGTTCAAATGGCCATAATACCCAAGCAGTGTACAGATTTAATGCAACCCCCCTCAAAACCCCAATGTCATTTTTTATAATGAAATAGAATAAGAAATCATCAGGTTTGTATGGAACCACATAAGATTCCAAATAGCCAAAGCAATCCTGAGAAGAAAGAACAAAGTTGGAGGTATCATACTACCTGACTTAAGATTATACTACAGAGCTTTAATAATCAAAACAACATGGTATTGGCATAGAAACAGATACACAGAACAGAATAGATAACCTAGATATAAAACTACATGTATAGGGGTACATAATTATTGACAAAGGAGCCAGAAACACACAATGGAGTAAAGGTGGTCTCTTTAATAAATGGTAAATTGAAAAACTTGGAAAGCCACATGCAAAAGAATTAAATTGCATTATAGTTTGTCCCCATGTACAAAAATTAACTAAAAATGGATCAAAGACCTAAATATAAAACCCAAAACAGTAAGTTACATTGAAAAAACATAGGTATCAAGTTTATAAACCTTGATTGTAGAGAACATTTTATGAATTTGACCCCAAAGGGAAGGGAAGTAAAGGCAAAAATAAATGAATGGGGCTATATCAAACTAAAAAGCTTCTACACAGCAAAATAAATTGACAAAAAAATAAAGAGGCAGTCAATCAAATGGAAGATAATATTTGCAATCAGTAGCTCTGATAATGGTTTAATTTCCAACATATATAAAGAACCCCTAAAATTCAACAACAAACCACCCAATAAAAAATGGACAGATGACCTGAACAGAACACCTCTCCCAAGAAGACATACAAACAGCCAATAGATATATTAAAAGATGTTTAACCTCACTAGTAATTAAAGAAATGCAAATCAAAACCATAATGAGATACCTCTTACACCTGCTAGAATGATTATTATCAATAAGACAAGTAATAACGAGTGTTGTAAAGCTTGTGGAGAAAAGGAAACCCTCATTCACTGCTGGGGTATATGGTAGACTGGAACAACCACTATGAAAAATAGTCTGTCCAATGCTCAAAAAATTAAGAATAGAACTACCATACTGCCTAGTGATCTCTCTCCTGGATGTATACCTGGAAACTAGAAAACATGTATTTATGAAGATATATGCACCCTTATGTTCATTGCAGCATCATTCACAGTGGCCATGACATGGAAATAACCAAAGTGCCCTGCTATATAGGACTGGATAAAGATGTACATATACACAATGAAATACTACTCAGCCATAAGAAAGGATAAAATACTGCTATTTGCAACACGATGGATGGACCTTTAGAATATTATGCTAATAAAATATGTCAGTCAGAAAAAAACGAAGAATCATGATTTCACTCATATGTGGGATATAAAACTGAAACCTGTGAACACAAACAGCAGTGTGGTGGTTGCCAGCAGGAAGGGGTGAGAAGAGAAGGATGTCCTAATATATGGTGATAGGAAATTTGACTTGGGGTGATGGGTTCACAGTACAGATATTGTAACACAGAAAGCCTCAACTGAAACCTATATGATCATATTAACCAATGCCATCCCAATAAATTTAATAAAAAGCCTTTAGCTAACATAAATAATGAAAAAATAATGCATTGAGTAAATTACTATATAAAATTGAAAATTATATTCATGATATGTGATAAAAACAAAACTGGGTGCTACTTCAAATTTCCTTTGGGTTGAATTCTTGATAAAAACCAAAAGGAAAGACAAAAAGTTTGATACTAGAGAGAAGAAACCTTTATAATGTGGTGTTGAATTTTATTTTGCCTCCAGGTCATGTCCTTGATGTTCATTGAAAAGGAAATATGTTTTTATTCAGTGATTGCTTATCTATAATGAACTGCTAACATTTGTTAATTTTATACTTTACTCATTACATTTATTACTAGGCAGAAGGTGTTACTTTTCTATAGGAGCATTTTTTTTCCAGACTATGAATGTTTAAACACAGTTCCTTAATTTTTGGGATCATTTAGCCTTCACAAAATGGATTTCTATGTGCAATAAAAAATAAAATCCAAAGTAAAACTTCATAAAAGTTACTATTACTTAGATAAACTATGGTGACAACTCATATGAAGGATGTTGTCAAATAACTTTAGAAATATCTATCTCATCCGCAGTAGATTGAATAAATGAACTAAGAGGATTAAAATTCTCTTGTGTTCAGCAGGGTAGAATTTTTGATAGTTATCATATGTAATCCATGGGTGTCATTTCTGGTTCTACCCCTAGTTATGAAAAATGGCTTTAGAAAAATTCTACAAATTGTTATAGAATGGGTTATGAAAGATACTTTATTGCTTAAAGTGTAAATTCCTTAGCAGAAGGCAGCAAGGAAAGAAAAAATATGGTCCACTTGAATGTCCCCTTATTTCATAAGAAGTGTCAGCTTGGGCCTCTGTTGGAAACTTAATGTAGATCTGTATTCCAATATGGAGAATTTCCTTGTGGATTCTCACTTTTTATAAGGAATCTGTGGCCTTCTTAATAAGGAATGAACAGGCTGCTGTGTACCTACTCCACAATGAAAATTTACAGATACTCTGAAAAGGAATTTTGGACAAACCCCTCTTTAAAGGAGTGTGGAACCAACTATCTCCAAATGAAACCCATTTTAGTCAGTCATGTCTAATTATGTTTCCCAGTTTTCTACTTACTTTATAACAAAGGTCACTTCTTAAATAATTATGCATACTCTTTTTGCATTAAAAATGATCTGAAATGAAACTTTTTGCCTGCCCTCCTAAGTGCCGTGAAGCACACGTGTGGAGCTTTGCCCTCACTTGGTTAGGTGTAACCCTTCCTGCTGGGGAAAGTGAGATTCTCCAGTCCCAGCTTCTTCTCCTCAACAGTAAGTGATCTCCAGATATCCGTCTTGTAGAATTCTCCTTATTCTCAAATCTTAGATTAGGTATGTAATAAAAGACTAATTCAACCTCGACTTATCTAGCTGCAACCAATATGAAAAAAGTGGGGAGTCTCAAAATGAGCTATCCAAGGACATGAATAAACTGTTCTATGGCCCTGGCTGGTGTGACTCAGTTGGTTGGTGTCTTCCTGTGCACTGAAATGCTGCCAGTTCAAATCCTGGTCAGGGCACATGCCTAGATTTTGGAGGGCACAGAGAGGAGAAAGACTGAAGGAGACAGCCTATCCATGTGCTCTCACACTGATGTTTCTCTCTCTCTCTCTCTAAAAATCAAACTATTATTTAAATAATTTTAACTATTTTATGAATTAATAGAGACCCATTGATGAAATGGAATAAATCTTTTAACATAATAAAACACACAAAAATCCTTCATGCATTTGCAGTATTATTCAATCAAATTAGCATAACATGTTGCACAAATTATGGCTTGAATGTAAAGCCATGAGCTAAGTGTTCAGCCATCTAAAATATACCTCAAGTGGGGAAATAAGACATGCTATGTAAAAACTAATGCTTAGTAATATTTTTCTAGTAAAGGTCTGAATCCTAAAATGTATTTTAGAGTTAATTTTAATCAATATCATTTTACTAAAGAGAAAACAAGGTTTTATTTTCTTAAGCTTTTCTACCTCATACCACACTAGCAATTAACACAACTCTCATTTCTTGTTCTCTTTAATTAGTTCACATTATCCAGGTAAATATTAATGATTTTTCTATGGAAAGTCCACATAATCCAGGATCTTCAGTAGAAAAGTTTTGTTTTTTTTCTCTCTTATAATTTTAAATGCCTCCGAGTATGCAAAATAATGAGAAATAAGCATGTCTTATGTTTTCCATGGCATCTGTTGCCCAGATGGTGACATAATCTTTCAAACTTAAAACTCTTACCATTATCAACACCTTCTTAAACTGCAAAATATTTCTTTGGCAATAGATAATATGTTACTTAATAACCTTGAACATTATTTTTTTATTTTGATCACAAAAAATAAATTACTTGAATAATTTGAGCATGTTTGACTCAGTAGTTATTTGTATTTTATGAAGCTTGATGACAATATGATTACTTAGAACATTCTCAAGAATTGTAAATGTCAAGCTTGGAATATTTGTCTAGCAAATTTAAGATATTACAATTGTCAGTACACTCTGATGCTAACATAAGCTTTAGGTTTAAAAGAGCAAATAAAGTGCCTCACTTGCAATTGATGTCATTAACCCTGATTACCACTGGTTAAATCAAAAAAGTCATATTAATTGTCTGTACTGACTTATGTAGCTTTTCACTGACATAGGCAGGCTGAAATCATTTGCTGATTCTTGGTGAGTGAACACGACTTAATTCAAGTAGATCACAAACATTATAAGTGCATGCAACATATGTGACCTCTTGTACCTATGGTAACAAGATGCCAACATTCTCCATTCAGCAAAGTGACCTGATTCAACTATGCTAGCTAGGCAAAATGCCATGGCAACAACTGGCTTTTCATTCTAACAATGATTTTACAATCCTGCTAGAAGGCCATCAGCTATAGACTTTTCCCCTTTCTTTGTTCGAGTTCTTTTCTATCACTGCAGGTACATGTTAGATGTTCTTCAGAATGTGATAAGGAGCCAGAAGATAGCATATAAACCCAGGTAGTACTATTCTCCCTTCAGCAGTGAAGAGAGCAAGGAATAGGGATTGGCAGAACTAATATGTAGTTAATAATAAAGTGATTCTGATGAAAAAGATAAATCTAAAAGGACTCTGGCTATATTAAATGAAAAATAGTTTTATAAGAGGTGAAATTAAATGTAACAAACACAGTAGCACTGAAAAAAATGGTGTCTGGAAAATCAGAAACTAAAGCAGATAATGATTGGAAGGGATAATAAATGGAAAAAATCAGTAGGGAAAAAGAGAAGCAAAAATCCCTTATTCAATTCTCTTTTAATAAAGCTATTAAAAATAAATTAAAGCAGCCTTTAAAACTCAGTAAATTTAACTCATATGTGGACTATGAAACTGAAACTTATGAACACAAACAGCAATGTGGTGGTTGCCAGAGAGAGAGGGTTGGGGGGAGGAAGGGCTCCTAATATGAGGTGACAGGAGAAGATTTGACTTTGGGTGGTAGGCACATGGTACTATATACAGATTTTGTAAATTAGTAATCTACACATGTAACCTTCATGTTCATGAAGACTAATGTCACCTCAATAAAATTATAAAAAACAATATAAATCAAAAAGAACATTTATAAAAGCATTCATTTGGATTATAGCTAGAAGATTATAAATTGTTTTAAAGATAAAGTAGTAGAATGACCTACTAATATTTGGTTATACCTGAGATCATAGAGTATACAGTACATAAAATACATGCCTCATTCACACAAAAGATAAATCAATGATACACTTTATTGTTCTAAACTGTATAGATTAGCATTAAAATGTGATTTGTTATGGTACATATAAAAACATCTCAAAAGCTTTTAAATCTATTGTGCGAATGACCCATTTTTCAAAATTATGAGATCATTTTTCAACTTTATTCAAAATTTCATTAATAAATGGTTGGTAAAATATGAAAAGAATAGCATGCTTAGACTTTCCCAGTTTACTTAATATTAACTAGTATTTAAGACTCTAGAGTTTTTCTAATCTTGCTCTTCCAATTAAAGATGAGTAAACAAAGATTCTCACAATGCTGAAACTGGTTTGGCTCAGTGGATAGAGCGTTGGTCTGCAGATTAAAAGGTTCCAGGTTCAATTCCAGTCAAGGGCATGTACCTTGGTTGTGGGCACATCCCCAGTGGGGGGTGTGCAAGAGGCAGCTAATCGATGTCTCTCTCTCATCGATGTTTCTAACTATCCCTCTCCCTTCCACTCTGTAAAAAAATCAATAAAATACATTCAAAAATATGAAAAAAAAAAGATTCTCATAATGACAACTATACTATTAGTAGTAGTAGTAGTAGTGTGGGTGTGTTTACACCAACATTATTAGTGTGTGTGTATTTACACCAACATTATTAAATCTCTTTTAAACTATCATCCATGGTTTTCATCTCTTGGGCCTAGTAAATTGTGAAGCCATGGCCTATGTGGCCTCAGGTTCAAAGACTTGGAGAAAGGACTGATGCACAAATTAATACACAAGACAAGAAATATAAATTTGGAAATTATGGGGGAAGGGACTAAGTTCACTGAACCTTGGTTCCCATCCACTTTTATTTATTAGAATACACAATTACCTTTCAGTAATGCAAACAGACCTATCAAAAGTGATTGTTTAGTAAACAGTAAGATTATCAGTTTGCTTAAGGCCATTGAATCATCAGCAGTAGGTAATAAGATGCAGATTCTCACCCTGTGGATATCAAAGAACCCCATTCAGCTTTCTGACCAGACTTCCCACATTTTTATTAATTAATGTTGATCTTCTGTTCCCAACAGTAAATGAGGAATAAATGCAGCTGAATTGATGAAAATTAGAGTGAATTTATCTATTGAAAAATTTTACTATGAAATAGGACCTTAAGAGCATTCATCTTAGGTAAAAACTGCTGTTTGACCTGGAAGCTCACATAAATCCATCCCACATCACAAAGTTTATTCTCCTGTGACTTAAACCAGAACCATAGAGATTGATTCCTGTTGACTCAGTAGCTCCAGGAGTTGAGACCGAAGACGACCTTTAGAGATGATTAACTTTGCTCAATTTTACAATTTGCTTTCACAAGATAGGTCCACATTCCAATGTCTAGCAGGGGGTGGTTGGGAGATAAGGGGCAGTCAACAGGAACCATTTCGGCCCACTGAAACCCACCAACCCCCCTCCGTGGCTGTTTGTGGGATTTTAGAACAAGGAAAAAAAAATGTGGTTTGGATCTTTAAAAGGGGCTGCATACCCCTGAGACAGCGCAGTCCTGTGTGTGTGGACTCCACCTGCATGTGGTGCCCTTGTGGCTGTCGCTGGCTGGCCAGCTCAATAAATCCTTGCTTGCTTATTACCAACTTAGCAGACTACGTGGTCATTTGCAATTGGTTGTGGAAGTTGCCCCACAACTAGAGATATATTAATTATTTAGACCAATAATTTATGCTGTTTCACATATTCATATCAATATTGCTGTCATAAAACCACAAACAATATTGTTTGCACTACTGATTTGAAAACTCAAAATTTTCTCTGAATCATATCTTCATCAAAATCAGAAGACTTATTGCTAATGTTTCCATCACAGGTTTGTTTACTCCTGATAGGTAAATTACACATTAATGGACATCTTGGGGGATCTTGTGGTCCAGATTGTCTCCTACGAATTTGGCTATGATATCAGTTTCTTGGCCTTGAATCAGGGAGCTGATATCTTTCCTACAATGATAAGTGGTGTCACAAGAACAAAATTATGATCCAGTGTGTTTCATGTGGCATCTGCCTGAAAGACAGAGGTCCCTGTTCTCTACTCCAGTTATGGGAAGACTGGTGGTATCACAGAATTATCTATGTCTGATTTTGTCATTAATTACTGAAAATGTGATATCTCTTATATCAGACAACTATATTAAAATCAACACCACCACTGTATCAAAAGGAAAAAGAGTAAATGTATAAAGAGAACAGGAAAAAAGTGTGCATGTAAATGAGCTAAAACAGAAAAATAATTATTCTTTTATTTTTATTAATAATTATTCTTTTCATAAGTTGAAAGTCCTTTTACTTAGACATTATTCTTCAGGGAATTTAGATCAGAAATTACTTTTAAAATGTACTTCTTAAAGTTTGGCTAATTAAGTAATGTCTGTATTTTATTCCCCAACCAAATTCAGACAGTTTTGTTGGATCTTTTTCAATAACCAATGGCACTGCATTTTCCTGTTTATTACCTTATAATTATCTGATCATTTGGAAAAGTCCCTACCTATTTTTTTCTCTATTGTTTACTTGATAGTCTGTGAAAAATGATGTACACTTTCTTATCTTTCTAAATTTTTCATCCACTTTTCAATAACATAATTAAAAAAAAATTCAATATATTTGCCAAGACAGAATTCAAAGTCTTTTCTGGGCATTACTTTTTATTTTTTTATTTTTTTATTCTGTTACATGTATACATATCTACCAATTCCCCTCCGCCCCTCCCAGGCATACCCCAATGCCCCAGTGTCTTGAGTTCATTGGTTATGCTTACATGCATCAACCTTTGGTTGATCTCTTATCTACCCCATCTCTCCTTAAACTTCCTGCTGTAATATGACAGTCTGTTTGATGCTTTACTGCCACTGTATCTATCCCTTTGCTCATCAGTTTATAATGTTCTTTATTATCCACAAATGCATGAGATCATGTGGTATTTCTCCTTCATTGACTGGCTTATTTCACTTAACATAAGGCTCTCCAGTTCCATCCACGTTGCTGCAAATGGTAAGAATTCCTTCTTTTTAATGGAAGCATAGGATTCCGTTGTGTAGATATACCATAGTTTTTTGATCTATTAATCTGCTGATGGGCACCTAGGCTGTTTCCAAATTGTAGCTATTATAAAGTGTGCTGCTATGAACATAGGGGTACATAAATGCTTTCTGATTGGCGTTTGTAATTTCTTAGGATATATTCCTAAAAGTGGGATTGCTGGGTCAAATGGGAGTTTCATTTTTAGTTTTTTGAGGAAACTCCATACTGTTCTCCACAGTGGCTACACCAGTCTGCATTCCCACCAGCAGTGCATGAGGGTTCCTTTTTATCCACATCCTCGCCAACACTTGTCATTTTTGATTTGTTGATGATTGCCATTCTGGTGTGAAATGGTTTCACATTTTCATTTTGATTTGCATCTCTCAGATAATTTGTGACTTTGAACATGTTTTCATGTGTCTCTTGGCCTTCCTTCTGTCATCTTTTGAAAAGATTCTATTTAGGTCCGTTGCCGATTTTTTTTATTGGATCATTTATCTTCCTTTTATTAAGTTGTGTAAGTTGGCTGTAAATGTTGGAGATTAAAACTTTATCAGTGAAAACATTTGCAAATATGTTCTCCATACAGTGTGCTTTCTTGTTTTGTTGATGGTTTCTTTGGCTGTGCAAAAGCTTTTTATTTTGATTTAGTCCCATTTGTGTATTTTTTCTTTAGCTTCCATTGCCCTTGGAACAGTATCAGTGAAGAACTTTCGGCATATGTCTGAGACTGTGCTGCCTGTAGATTCCTCTAGTATTTTTATCGTTTCCCTTCTAATGTTTAAGTCCTGTATCCATTTTGAGTTTATTTTTGTATTTGGTGTAAGTTGATGGTACAGTTTCATTTTCTTGCATGTATCTGTCCAATTTTCAAAACACCATTTATTGAAGAGGCTGTCTTGGCTCCATTGTATGTTCATGCCTCCTTTGTCAAATATTAATAGAGCATAGTGGTTTGGGTGGATATCTGGGTTCTCTATTCTATTCCCTTGGTCTATATGTCTGTTCTTGTGCCAGTACCAGGCTGTTTTGAGAACAGTTGCTTTGTAATATAGCTTGAAATCTGGTATTGAGATCCCACCTTTTTATTCTTCTTTCTCAGGATTGCTATGGTAATTTGAGGTCTTTTTTTGTTTCAGATGCATCTTTGAAGGGTTATTTCTAGGTCTGTGAAATACGTCATTGGTATTTTAATGGGTAGTGTATTGAATCTATAGATTGCTTTAGGTAGTATGGACATTTTAATGCTGTTGATTCTCCCAATCCATGAAATGGTATGCTCTTCTATCTGTTTATGTCTTCCGCTATCTTTTTTTTCAGTGTCCTGTAGTTGTCTGCATATAGGTCTTTTACCTCTTAGTTAGGTTTATTCCTATGCATCTTAATTTTTTTGGTGTGAAGGTAAATGAGATTGCTTTTTGAGTCTCTCTTTCTGTAATTTCACTATTAGTAATATAGAAATGCCATAGATATCTTTGCATTAATTTTGTATCCTGCTACATTGCCAAATTCATTTATTAAGTCAATTAGTTTTTGGATGGAGTCCTTCAGATTTTTTATGTACAGTATCATATCATCTGCAAATAAGGACAGCTTTACTTCTTCTTTTCCTATTTGGATGCCTTTTATTTCTTCTTGTTGTCTAATTGCAATGGCTAATACTTCCAGTACTATGTCGAACAGGAGAGGTGAGAGTAGGCATCCCTATCTTGTTCCTGTTCTTAGGGGAAATCGTTTTAATTTTTGCTCATTGAATATGATGTTAGCTGTGGGTTTATCATATATGGCTTTTGTGATGTTGAGGTATGATCCTTCTATTCCCACCTTGCTGAGAGTTTTTATCAAGAAAGGGTGTTGGATTTTGTCAAATGCTTTTTCTGCATCAATTGATATGACTATGTGATTTTTATCTCTCAATTTGTTTATGTGATGTATCACATTTATTGATTTGCAGATATTGTACCATCCTTGCATTCCTGGGATGAATCTTTCTTGGTCATGGTATTTCTGATGTACTGCTGGAACCGATTTGCTATAATTTTGTTGAGGATTTTGGCATCTATGTTCATGAGAGATATTGGCCTATTATTCTCTTTCCTTGTGTTGTCTTTATCTGGTTTTGGTATTAGGGTGATGCTGGTTTCATAGAAGCTGTTTGGAAGTGTTCCTTCTTCCTGAATATTTTTGAATAGTCTGAGGAAATTTAGGTTTTAATTCTTCTTGAATGTTTTGTAGTCATCTGGTCCCGGGCTTTTGTTTGCTGGAAGCTTTTTGATGACTGCTTAAATTTCTTCCATAGTTTTTGGACTATTGAGCTGTTTAAATTCTTCCTGATTGAGTTTTGGAAGGTTATATTTTTCTAGGAATATTTCCATATCTTGCAGGGTATCCAATTTGTTGGAATAGAGGTGTTCATAGTATTTTTTAACAATCCTTTGTATTTCCACAGGATCTGTTGTTATTTCTCCTCTTTCATTTCTGATTTTGTTTATTTGGGTCTTCTCTCTTTGCTTCTTGGTGGGCCTGGCTAGAGGTCCATCAATCTTGTTTATCCTTTCAAAGAACCAGCTCTTGGTTTTGTTGATCTTTTGAATTTTTTCTTTCATCTCCATGTTGTTTATCTCCACTCTGATCTTTACTATTCCCTTCCTTCTGCATACATTGGGCTTTTCTTGTTGCTCTCTTTCTAGCTCTTTGAGTTGTAGGGTTAGAAAATTCATTACCATTGTTTCCTGTTTTTTTGCAGTAGGCTGGTAGAGCTATGAACTTCCCTCTCAATACTGCTTTCACTGTATCCCATAAATTTTGTATTGTTGTGTTGTCATTGTCATTTGTTGCCATGATGTTTTTTATTTCTTCCTTGATCTCTTTGGTTACCCAGTCATTGTTTAATAGCATGCTCTTTAGTCTCCATGTGTTTGATTTCTTTGTATTGTTTTTATTGTAGTTGATTTCCAGTTTTATGCCACTGTGGTCTGAGAAAATGCTTGATATGATTTCTATCTTCTTGAATTTGAAGAGACTTTCCCTATGACCCAACATATGATCTATCTTTGAAAATGACCCATGTGCACTGGAGAATGTATATTCTGTGGCTTTGGGGTGAAATGTTCTGAAGATGTCAATTAATTCCATGTGGTCTAGTGAGTCATTTAGGATTTATGATTCTTTGCTGATTTTTTGTTTAGAGGATTTGTCCAGTTTTCACTGCTATAAAGAACTCAATATAAAGCATTAAAAGTAGACTAGAAGAAGCAGAGGACCACATCAGTGAGCTAGAAGACATGGTAGGAAAAAATACCCAAGTACAGCAGCTTCTAGAAAAAAAAAAATTGAAAAACAAGAGGATAGCCTAAGGGAACTTGGGGATAACATGAAACAAAACAACATCTGCATAATTGGATCTAGAAAGAGTAGAAACTGAGCAAGGAATAGATAACCTGTTTGAAGAAATAATGACAGAAAATTTCCCTAATATAGGAAAGAAAAAAACTCACACAAATCCAAGAAGCTCACAGAGTCGCAAGCAAAATGAACTCCAAAAAACCGACACCAAGGCACATTATAATTAAATTGGCAAACACTAACGACAAAGTAAGAATCTTTAAAGCAGCCTGAGAGAAACAGCAAGTTACCTACAAAGGAACCCCCAACTGATTTCTCAACAGAAACTCACCAGGCCAGAAGGGAATGGAATGAAATATAGAAAGTCATGCAAAGGAGGGGTCTGAATCCAAGAATACTGTATCCAGCAATGCTTTTAATCAAAATTGAAGGTGAAATCAGGAGCTGCACAGACAAAAAAGGACTGGGCATTACTTTTGAACCAATCTCACTAATCCCTGCTGAAATAAACTGGCTAGATTCTGAATAAACTTATACTTTTTTATACTAGTCATTGCAAATAAAACACACCAAAACTGTTGCTTTAATTTTTGTTTATAGAATTCACTCAGTGTATGTGTATGTTTGATACACAATGGCTAGCATGAATGGGATAAAAAATGTATAATATATGTATTATATATAATATACATAGTTTTATGCATATATTTTTACTACAATCATACAATAGTGAAATCTGTACCTACAATGCAGTCTTATACAGTTCTTTCACCAGCAGCACTTAATTTCTCCTCATTCTTAATGTTTCAATGAATAAAATTGGCTATTTTATCTATCATTTTTTTGAAATCCATAATATTTTAAAGTGAATATATTCAAATATGATCCTATAATACATACCAAAGTGAATAGTAAATGAGTATTTAGATATTTTAACACCGCCTTGCAAGCTATATTTTGCCACATAAAATCAGTCTGGTTAATTAACTGCTATTAAATACATTATCTTTCATTCCTTCATTCAACAATGTTCTTGAGAACTTTGTACATATGAACACTTTTTTGATTCATTGTTTGAGAGGGTACTGTTAAAACTTTCACAATAAATGACATTTTTTTATTATTACAGTCCTATGTTGATTTATATATTGTTCTTAGCTTCTCTGCCTGCTATATTTAATGCTATTCTATATTTAGATCTGATTGAAAAGCTGTGATGGTCATTACATAATGCAAGTTTAGTATATGTGATTCTTTGGCATCCAAAAAAATTCACAGTCATAAAATATAGTGAGAATAAAAATTGTGATATGACAAAAACAGAAAAAAAAAACTACTGAAAAAGTTCATCTGTTATTTATAAAAATGGATATGCCAGGTTTACTCATAGTCAATGAGGAAAGAGTGACAATATGTTCTAAAAGTAGATAAAATTGGAGATAATTATTACTATCTTAATTTCTGGGTAGAAAATATAAAATCATAAACTTAAAAAATTATTAATTGAATTTTATGTTTTGGGGAACTAAGGCTTAGGGTGTCAATAAATTACCAAAGATTTACTCAACTGCTAACTGGGGAATTCTGACTGAATATTTCTGACTCTCCTATATTATGACATACATTGCACATTTGATCCAAATTTGGTAAAATCTATTTATGTTTGCATAATGTGATATGACATTCATGTGAAACCCCCCAAATGGGTTTCTTACTTTAAACTTAACATTTCACAGAAGCTTGTTCAATATGTGGAAGCTAATCTAAGATGAGATTATGTATAATTTAGTACAAAGTAATTTATTATAAGCTATTCTTCAGAATTAGATTTAGTTTTTTCACTGTTCTTAGCATTATCATTGCAGAAAAACATAAAAGCAGTTATTAAGACAGTATCCACAAAAAAATAATTAAAATGAAGGAGGAAAAGACATATATAATCATATATAATGATTTATCTATTGAAGTCACATTTTGTCAGGGAAGAATAATTTTAAATAAAGATATAATCAATTGGAACTGAGTTTTATACATCAGTGTTCATTACAAATATGAGGAATAACATATTAATCAACTACACATTTATTGCTCAGCCTCATAGAAACTAATTTATGGCATAGGTTAAAGGGAGAAATAACTCAAATCTGCGATTGTCATTTACAAAAAACATATGAACATTGAACACTTTTATTTATAATAAAAGAACATTGTCCTATCATACTTCCTTAGTAAGCTATACTCAATGAAATAACAACTCTTCGTGGTAATTATGTTTTATGTTTTATCCAAATATTTTTAAAATTTTATTTGTGGCTAATAGTATTTTTTCTTAAACACACACCGAGCTGATTAAATAAATGATGTTACATTATAAATTGAAATTTTGTTTTCATTAAAAATAATTAGTACTGGCATTACAGAGTCAAAAGGTACTTTCATTTTTAATTTTGTTGAAACTCCATACTGTTTTCCATAGAGGCTGCATGAGTCTGCATTCCCACTAGCAGTATTCTAGGGATCCTTTTTCTCCACCTTCTTGCCAGTACTTGATTTATTGATAGTTGCCATTCTGAGTGGTATGATATGATATATCTCATTGTGATTTCTATTTGCATCTTTCTGATGATAAGTAACCTTAAGCATTTTTTTTTTTTGTTCATATGTCTTTGGCCATATGTATCCTCTTTGGAGAAGTGTCCATTTTTTAATAGGATTTTAATCTTCCTATTGTTGAATTGTATAAATTCTTTCTATATTTTGGAGATTAACTCCTTATTAATGAATCATTGACAAACATGTTCCTCTATATGGTGGGCTCCCTTTTCATTTTGTTGATGGTTTATTTTGCTGTGTAGAAGCTTTTTAACCTGACATAGTTCCATTTGTTTATTGTTTCCTTTCCCCTTAGAGACATTGCTCTGAGAGATGTCTGAGATTTTATTGCCTATTTTTTTTATGGGATTTTATGATTTTGTGACAACCCCAATCAGAAAGAATATATGCACCTCTATATTTATAGCAGAAATATTTACAATTGCCAAGATTGGGAAACAGCCCAAAGATCCAATGAATAGATAGAAAAGCCATGGTACATTTATTCAGTGCAATACTATGTGGCTGCAAAAAGGGAAGAATTGCATACCTTTTGAGACAGCATGGTGGACCTGGAGATTATTATGCTAAGCAAAACAAGCCAGTCAGAGAAAGACAAATATCACATGATCTCACTCATATGTGGAATCTAAAGAACAAAATAAACTGACTAACAAAATAAAGACTAGAGGCATAGATACATGGAACAGACTGACAGATCTCAGATAGAAAGAGGGAGGAGGGAATGGGAAGAGATCAACCAAATATATATAGATATATGCATAGCCCATGGTCTCAGACAACAATGTGAAGACCTTAGGTGGAGGGGGGAAAAGGAGAAGAAAATGAGGGGCAACTGTAAGAGTCAACAATCCTATATAATAAAAGGCTAATATGCAAATAGACGGAACAATGAAACAACTGGTCACAATGACGCATATTGACCACCAGGGGGCTCACGACTGGCGAGTGCAGTGGTGGTGGCAGGAGCCTCTCCCGCCTCTGCAGCAGCACTAAGGACTTCTCAGGGGCCTAAGTAGGAAGTTGGACATCCCCCTAGGGGTCCCAGACTGCCAGAGGACACAGGCTGGGCTGAGAGATACCCTCCTCCCCCTCACCATGCACGGATGCCATGCAGTGGGCCTCTAGTAAAAAAAATAAAAAGAGAGAGAATAAGCAAACAGATAAAATAGATAATAGAATGACTTGCAAAGCATATTACTGAAAACAAATAAATGAGATAAATAAATGTCAGTGTGTACCACAGGAGTTAAAATGGAAAGGTAGAGGATATGCTTGTATTCTGTACATAAGCAATGAATGTCTCTATAATGATACTTGTGAGACTGATTAGAGTTCTGCCTTTTGGGGAGGAGGATAGGGCTAAGATGTCAAGAAGAAGATAGATTTTTCTTTATATAACCTTTGTACTGTAAATTTTTTAACCATGTGCATAAATTATATTTAAAATATGCAGATGTTAGTGCTTGTGATTCTTATAAAAGTTCCTCTTATAGGAGTTCTGTCTTTTATCTGTGCAGTCTCAGTGTTTTTCAACATTTCCAAGTGTTTCTGATATTATGAGTCAATTGAATATGCTATGCTAAGTGAAATAAGCCAGTCAGAGAAAGATAAGGACCATATGATTTTACTCATGTGGAATTTAATGAACAAACAAATACCAAGCAAAACAGAGACAGACTCATTAATAGAGAACAGGCAGTTATTTTCTGTGGGTAAGGGAAAGTGTTGGGTGGGAGGGAAAGGAGAGAGGGATTGAGCAAAGAAAAAAAAGAGAAAAAGAAACTCATGGACATGGACAATCATGTGGTGATTGGGCAGCAGACGTCAAGAAGAACATAGTGGGGGTAAATGGTGTTGGAAAAAAATAAATGCTGTGAGAACAAATCATAATATATTTTTTTAATCCTATGATCTTAATGATATTTTTATTTGAACAAGCCTTATAACTAGATGGCTTTCCAGTTATCCTCTATATAATAAAGAGCTAATATGCCAATGGTCATTAGGTCTTCACATCGTAACAACCTTTCAGCAGAAGGCTGCATGAGCAGTGGGGCAGAGCCACCGCATTGCTCCAGAGATTTGGGTGAAAGCAGGGAGGTGCTCAGAGGAGGCAGGACCATCCTGTGGTGGGGAGGGCAGGAGTGAGGGCCCATAGCATCCCCCTCGCCAGTCCTTTGCCACCCACCACTCTCACTCAGCATACCCACCTGCTGACCACAGAGCGGGCACTGCCAGGAAGTGGTGCTCAAAACTCTGCAGGAGACATGAGGCTTCCACGCTCTCCTCCAGCTCCATGATGGAGCTGAGCTACCGAGTTGCTCCAGAGACAGGGCAGAAGTGAGGAGGCTCCTGAAAGAGGCAGGACCAGCCCAAGGTGACTTGCAGGTCTGAGGGCAGGGCTTCAAGCAGCCAGAGAAGGCCAGAGGGGTCAGAGGCGGGCAGTGGGCACGTGGGTGGGGCCACATGATTTTGTGCATGGGGTTACTATTATATAATAAAAGCCTAATATGTTGTGTCCCATCGATTTGTCAGCCTTTCAACCAATCAAAGCATAATATGTTAATGATATACTAAGGCCCCTCAACTGCTCACTATGACATGCACTGACCACTAGGGGCCAGACAGTTGACTGGTCAACCAGTCGTTTATTGACATGCACTGACCACCAGGGGCAGATGCTCTGACCTGTAGGTTAGCTTGCTGCTGGGGTCTAGCTGATCAGGACTGAGTAAGATGGGCTGGACATGCCCTAGAGCCCTCCTGCAATCCCTTCTTGGCTGGCTGACCTCCCACATCTCTCTCCAGTCCTGATTGTACACTAGTGAGTCCCTCAGCCTGGCCTGTGCCCTATCACAATCCAGGACCCCTCAGAGGATGTTGGACAGCCAGTTTTGGCCTGATCCCACAGCTCAGCCAGGGACCAGGCTCATGACTTGTGAGGGCAGCGGTGATTGTAGCATCTCCCACTACAGCGGCAGTGCTAAGAATGTCAGACTGATGGCTTAGGCCCACTCCCTGTAGGAAGTGGGCCTAAGCCATCAATCAGACATCTCCAAAGGATTCCTGGAATGCAAGAGGATGCAGGCCAGACTGAGGGACCGCCCCCCACCCCCAAATGCACAAATTCTTGCACCATGCCTCTAGTATTACTATTATACTATTTTATGTGGAAATATATTTATGGTAATATAAATATAATTTCAAAAATATAGCCTGTAAGAAAATTTTAATTTTCCAAAATTCCTTGTCAGTGCTTGATTTTTTTTTTTTTTCATTCAATTTCAGATCAGGTTTCTCTTAGGATTCAACATGGCCATTTGGATGCCAATCCTATTTTGGACATCAATCAGAAGGGAGTGGATTTATGAAAGAATGAACATGTAATAAAGAATTTGAAAGCTTAATTTCATTTTATTTATTAGTATTTTTATTATCTATTTATTACAATTTTATTTTGTTTTTATAATGTTTTCATTATGTTAATTATTTATTACCACTTGATTCTTAAGGAATTAGTGATATGTTCTTAGAGATAAATAAAATATTTATTTGAAGAACAAAGCCAATTAATCCCTATGTAACCTGCTATAAGTACCTTCTCAGATGTTGTATTTAGGGGAAGGAATTCCTGAGCCTGGAATAACACTACTGAATTTGAGATTACTCCTGAGAGAAAGTCCTAATCTCAGTGACAGTGTCAGGTTTGCTCTCATTAGCCCTGTTGAGGTAGCTGTATCGGTTTCCTGGTATGTTGTATTAAATTACGACAAACTTAGTAACAACACAATTTTTTTTCTTATTGTTCTGGAGGTAAGAAGTGTAAAAACAGCCTCCCTGTGCTAAATCCAGAGCATCAACAGGATTGGTACCTTATGAAGGCTCTGGAGGGAAAATCATTTTTCTTGCCTTTTTTGTTTTTTCTCCTTACAAAATCACCTGGATTCCTTAGCCTCTTTCTCACATCACTTCAACCTCTTTCTCCTATCTTCACAGCCTCTGTTTCTATGACTCCTCTTGAAGTCCTCTTATAAGAACTCTTGTGATTACATTTATATTCTTAGCTTAGGGCCGGCTCCCTTCCTCTGCCTTCAAAGTCACCCATCATCTTATCTCTCAGATTCCAGTATTACATGCCTCCCTGAACACACCCAGGAAGGATGAATTGATTCTACTTACTAAGATAACCCAAGATAATAGTTCCATCTAAAGTTCCTTAACTTACTCACATGTGCAAACTTCCTTTTTTGCTATTTATAAATTATTCTCCAATTAATAAACCCTTACTCATTCCTGACAAACCTGGTATATACAGTTACTTATCAGAGGGGATCAAGGTAAACAAGGAACTAAAAAGTGTTCATTATAATCACTAATAGGAGATACTCTTATAAAACATATTTTTAGAGTTTGATAACTGGTGACTCATACCTAAAAAATACATTTCAGACCTTTTAGTATGAAGAGCAGACAGAATCTTCTAGATCCAACTAATATCACCGTATACTTGTTTCTGTATCAATTTATGGAACTAGATATATTCCCTCAAAAATGTCTCTCTGTGGCTGGAGCTGTCGATTATGTACATGCCCCCCAAACAATTTATTTTTCTAATTTAACCTGGTACACTTAGAGCCACTATACAGAGAAGAACACCCATCTGCTCTTTTTACCATTTGACCACTTTATAGCAATACTAGAGGCCCAGTAGATGAAATTCATCCATGGGGGGAAATTAAGGGGTACCACAGCCCGGCCTGTACCCTCTAGCAATTTGGGCACCCCTTGCACAATTCTGAACTGCTGGCTCCTAAACGCTCACCTACATGCCATCCTAATCGCCCCTAACTACTCTACCTGCCTGCTTGACAACACCTAATTGCCTCTACCTTGGCTACTGCTACAATGGCTTCATCTGAAAGAACATCCAGAATGATATCTAGAAGTTTGTTTGGCTATGCCATCTAATTAGCATATTAAGCTGTTATTATTATAGATGGAGATTGGTACCCATTGCAATAATGACATATGAGGTAGTCTGGTGTGAAGGATTTAAAACTCAGGAGCAATTGTAATGACAAAGCCAATAAGCTAGGCTCCTTCTGAAATCAAATTTAGATAACACAATGACAGTTTGTCATTCATTTGCAAAGATATTACAGGAAGTTCTAATGTAAGTGTAGATATGTACACAGTAAACTATTCAGCCATGAGTGAGTCTACAGATATTTCCATTAGTTCCTCATAATTATTGTTATTGCTATTATAATTATCATTATTTAAATTCCTGATCATGTATGTGCCCCACACCAATAGTTCTCAAACTTTTTGACGCTTTACATTATTGAGGAGCCTAAAGAGCTTCAATCATATGGTCTAGATCAGTGGTGAGCAAACTCATAAGTCAAGAGAGTGGCAAACTGCGGCTCGTGAGCCGCATGTGTCTTGCAAGCTGCAGTTTGCCAACCACTGGGTTAGTCATGCTTTAGAAAATAAAACTAAAAAATGCTTCAATGTTTATTTTTCTTGAGGTATAGTTAACATTCTATAAAATTTACAGTTCTTCTCAAGTATACAGTTCACTGGTGTTAGTATAGTCAGAAGGTTCTATAACCGTGAACACTATCCAACTCCAGAACATTTTCATCAGTCCAGAAAAAGGCCATGAACCCAGTAGCAGTCACTCATCTTTATTTATCCTGCCAGTCACTAGAAGCCACTGGTCTTTCTGTGTATACAGATTTTAATATAGTAGATATTTCACATAAATGGAAACATACTAAATGTTAATTATTAAATTTATTTAAAAGTTAAAACAAAATCCTATGGCATAATAGCTATAAGTTTTTAAAAATATAATTTTCACTTGATCAAATTATGCTATTGAAACAAAAGATGTCTGTTAAAATGTACTGTAAATTGCTGATGGCTTATTAAGCACAATTATTTGTTCTCTATATTCCATATCCTTGACATTTTCTGAAACCGTCAATTTTCTCTTACTCTGAAAAATTCATACCTTTTTTCACATTGCAATTTTTTTTTTCTAAACGTTTTGCTCATTCCTTTTCACTAGTTTTTATGTTTTATTCTCCACTCAGTCAATAAATGTAGTAATATTTGGGCCTGGGCAGTAGGGCATCCTTCTCACAATCCAGGAATGCTGGCTCCCAACTGCTCACCTGCCTGCCTTCCTGATCGCCCCTAACTGCTTCTGCTTGCCAGCCTGATCACCTCCTAAACACTCCCCTGCCAGCCTGATTGATGCCTAACTGCTCCCCTGTCAGCCTGTTTGCCTCTTACTGCCCTCCCCTGCAGACCTGATCACCCCTAACTGCCATCCTCTCCAGATCTGGGTCCCCTCCCCCATTTTTCTCCTCTGCCGGCCTGGTCACCCCTAACTGCCCTCTCCTGCCAACTTGATCACCCCTCACTGCCCTCCCTTGCAAGCCTGGTCTTTCCCAACTGTCCTTCCCTGCTGGCCATCTTGTGGAGGCCATCTTGTGTCCACATGAGAGCAACCATCTTTGACCACATGGGGGCAGATATCTTGTGTGTTGGAATGATGGTCAATTTGCATGTTACTCTTCTATTAGAATAGAGGCCTGGTGCACAGGTGGGGTTGGAGGCTAGCTGGTTTGCCCTGAAAGGTGTCCAGAATCAAGGTGGGAGTTCCCTTGGGGTATAGGATGGCCTGGGCAAGGAGCCTGTGGTGATCTGCAGGCTGGCCACACACCCCTGGTGACCCAAGTGGAGGCCCTGGTATCTGGGATTTATTTATCTTCTATATTTGAAACTTTGTAGCTCTGAGCAGAGCCAAGCCTTCTGCTTGCTCCTGGCTACAGTCATTTTTGTTGTCATTTATTTATCTTCTATAATTAAAACTTTGTAGCCTTGAGTGGAGGCCTGGGCCCGCCAGGGTGTGCAGAAAGTTTGGCTTCCTCCATTGCTGGGGAAATCCAAGTCTCCTGCTGGCTCCGTGGTGGCAACCATGTTAGTTGGTTTAATTTGCATACTTGCTCTTGATTGGCTGGTGGGTGTGGTTTGTAGGTGTGGCAGAGTGATAATTAATTTTCATATTACTCTTTTGTTAGATGGGATGATATTTCTCCATCAAAAATGTGTTTCTACAACTGCCTCTGCAAAATGTCTTAGTTCAACTCTTAGAAAGCCTTGCTCAAGTAAATTTTGTATTCTGTAATTTCTACTTTGTCATAAGTAGAGTTAACTCTAAGGGTTGAAATTTTGCAAATGGGAATAAAACATAAAATTGTTTTAAATAAATGATTAGGCAGTATTTTCAAAACTCAGAGCACAAGAAAACTCAGCTGTAGCTCTTTTGATATCTTCCATTACCAAAGAAATATCATTATTACAACCTGTTTAGCATACTTACAAGTATGTTTTTTGGTTGTTGTGACAGACAGCACATCAAAGATTGAAAAGCTATATGATGTTTTCTCCTCTGAGCCTGCATTAAATTACCCAGTCTACTATTTTAAAGAAGAAAGTTTCATATCACTGCATGCTTTGTCAAGGATGCAGTTGGATGGAGAGGCTTAAACATCTATTTTAGCTGAATAATTACACAGCAGCATAATCTTTTAGAATGAAAGATCCATGTATATGCCGATAAATTATTTTCTCATGTATAGTGCTCAAATACCTAGTCCTTCAGAAAATATTTCCAAAGGACTTTATTGTACTGTGAGCTATTAAAACTAATGTTAATGCATCATCTCCACCCTATATTATTTTTCTTCTATACGTTTCTTCAGACATTTCTGATATGGTGAATGTAGATAACGATTAATGTTTAAGTTTCAATGTAAGATATAAGAAAGGTCATTTTTTTTAATTAATTGGATAAACTGGTTAAAAAATTATACATGTTTCAGGTGCACGTTTCTACAATACATCATCTATACAATATATTGTGCATTCACTACCCCAAGTCAAGTCTCTTTCCATCACTATTTATCCACTCTATACCCTTGCCTCTTACCCCTACCACCTCTCCCCAAGCAGTCAATTCCCTAATTCTTTATTTCCCATAGTCCATTGTCAAGAGAGTTGATTCTATATTTGAAATAGATGTTGTACATTATGTCACATAAAACTAAAAATTATACTATCTGAAAAATTTTAATTCTGTGATTTAAAGTTATATGTTAATTTTAACATTATAAAATATATTTTTATTAATAGAATTCCTGATGTCTCCTTAGAAAAAAATATATAATTTAGAAAAAAAATACGGATTTTTATTTGTAAAAGTTTGAATGGTAAGAGAAAATGTAACCTCTTTTACAATTCAAACATATACCTCAATATGCTACAGAAATATGTGTATTTTTTAAGGAATAAATTTAGAATTAACTTTAGAATTAACTTTATTAATTCTAAATTTATTCCTTAAATAAATACACCTGAGTATGTCCATATATAATTTGGATATTTCTATATGGACATACTCAGGTGTATTTGTAGAATATACTTGTGGCTATTTGTGAAGCTAGTGTAGCACTGATGCTGACACACCTGGAAGGCAGAGCCTCCAAAAACTTAAAGAACTAGAGCAAAGGATAAAAAAAAAATATGTATGAACTTACCTCACTATTGAATTTTCAGAAACAAATCAGTAAAGTCTTATATTTGTTTGCTAGTTTTTCTCAAGTTGCACTAAAATATCAAAAGCCAAAGATATTTGAAATAATGAATTCAGACAGAAGAAATGTAGTGGAACAAGAGATCAAATGAGACTTCTTATTTGCTAACTCAGAGTTGCAAATTCAAATGCTTCAGGGCCAACTCAGGAAATTAATGAAGTAAATCAGGCATAAGATGAAACATTGTGGACAGAGATCATTTTTATTTTATTTATACGTTTTATGTACTACTGATGTGTTAATTTAAGTCCAGTGATATTAGATATTTTTATTTTCAACATTTTAGAAGGTTAAATAAGATATATTTTGGATGATGCTTGTCACAGTGTCTTATAGACACAAAATAAGTAAGTGGTAACTTACTATTTTTGAGAATGATAGAAAATGTGTGGCATTCAACAAATTTTAGCTTTCCTCTTTTTTTCTCAGTTTTACAGGGAATATATGACTAGAGGACCATCGGATATAGGACTTAGAAAACAGGTGAGTCACAGATGAGCTATAGTTAACTGAAAGACAGTTGAGAGGTCAGAGTGATATGAATATTTGAGGAAAAAATATATAAAATTAATTATTGGCCAAATATAGCAGTAATTAAAATGAATGTATTTGAATATAGAAAATTTAAATCCAACATCTACCATGTCATACTTCTGCAACCTTAGCCAAGTTAATTAATTTATGTATCAAATATTTTCATCTGCAATATGAAAATAATCTCAAAACTTTCACAGGATTTGTATGAGGTTAAAGGAAGTGCATAGAAAACATAAAGTTCAGTCTCTGGCATGAAGTAGGTGCTTAATAAATATTACTACATTTATTGATTGAGTGGAGAATAAAACAGGAAAACTAGTGAAAAAGAATGAGAAAAAATCAAGAAAACAAAATTGCAAAATGAAAGAAGGTATGAATTTTTCAGAGTAAGAGAAAATTGATGGTTTCAGAAAATGTCAAGGATAAAGAATATAGAGAACAAACAATTGTGCTTAATAAGACATTAGCAAGTTTCAGAACATTTTCACTGAAGGTACAGTTCTCACTTTGGAGGTAGAGGAAGAAGCACATAGTAAGAGACTAAAAAATGTAGTGGTAGTACATTTACATCTATAGAATGCAAATGATTACTTGAACTAAATAGAAAAAGCAAGGGAAAATATATTAGACAATCCTGATAAGGAAGTTTTTGTTTTTGTTTTTTTTTAATATAAGGGACATATGAACATATTCGAATGTAGATAGGAAAGATCTCAGTAGGGTTTCTGGAAAGAGAAAATAAATAATGATATAAGTCCCAGAATGTGCAATAGTAGAAAATGAAATAGATATTAGCCTTCATTAGAAATAAAAAAACCACCTCTTTCTCTAAAGTGGAAATAATGAAAGAGGGGAAACATTTAAAGAAATCAGAAGATATGATGACAGCTGTAAATTGAGACTAGAACTCATATTTCTTACTATTCTTCTCAGTAAACTAGAATATTTGGCCTATTTTTTATCATCTACACTAATAAAAGAGAAACATACAAATTTACCATCCCTCTGCTATGCCCACCAGCCAATCAGGAAAGAGTATGCAAATTAACTCAACAAAGATGCCAGCAGCCATGGAGCTGGAGGGTGCAGGAGGCTTGGGTTGCTCCAGCAATGGAGGAAGCCAAACTTTCTGCCCATCCTGACCTCCTCTCAAGGAGGGGTTGGAGGCCTGGGTTGCCAGGGAGCATGGCAAGTCTGAAAATAGCCACAGACCCTCACCCAGGCTGGCCAAGTACCCCAGTGGGAACCCCCATTCTGCAGGGGGTGTGGCTAGCTTCAAAACAGCCTCACCCAGGTGGGCCATGGGGGCATGGCTAGCCTGCAAACCACCACAGACCTCTTGCTTAGGCCCCCCCATGCTCTAAAGGAACCCCCATCTGATCCAGAGCACCCTTCAGGGCAAACCAGCCAGCTCCCACCCATGCACCAGGCCGCTATCTATATTAATAAAAGGGTAATATGATGATTAGACTGAAAGACCTTCTAGGAGACCTTCTAGATATTCTTCTGGACAAAGCCCTGGTGGCAGGGACAAAGTAGAGATGGTTAGAGGCCAAGTGGGGAAAGGCAATTGTGGGTTATCAGGCCATTGGGGGCAGCCTTTGGAGGTGATCAGGCTGGCAGAGGAATGGGTCAGTGGGGGTGAGCAGACCAGCAGGGGGCCAGTTAGTGGTGAGGCCATCAGTGGAGGTCAATTGGGGATGATCAGGACAGGAGGCTGGGGCAGTTTGGAGTGAGAAGGGGAGAAATTGGGGATGAGTAGGCCAATGGGGAGGTTGGGGGCAAGCAGTCCAATAAGAAAGGCAGTTGCGGGTGAGCAGGCAGCTGGGAGGGGCAGTTAGGGGTGGGTAAGCAGACTGGCATGGGAGGCAGTTGGAGGTGAGCAGTCTGGCAGGTAGAATGGTTAGAGGTAATCAGGCAGGCAGGCAGGTGAGCAGTTAGGAGCCAGTAGTCCCGGATTGTGAGAGGGATGTCCGACTGCCGGTTTAGGGCCGTTGACTGTAAAATGGCAGTGGGATATCCTTCGAGGGGTCCCAGATTAGAGAGAGTGCAGGCTGAGGGACATCTCTCCCCTGCTCCCTCCTCCAACTCCCCCCCGCCCCCGTGCACAAATTTTGTGCATAGAGCCACTAGTAATGCATATATAAAAGAACTGGTAGAAATGCTTTGGAAATAAACAATGGTGCTATCAAAAAAGACGAATAAAGGGATACTGTACTGAGGGCTAAACTGGAGTATTATAAATGTCATTTGATCTATTTAGTTTTGTTTAAGATTTTGTTGCAGAAGCTATTTGTTTCTTAATTGGTTACAAGAGAGAAAATGTTGGAAGTTGCTGATATTAACATTGGTATGAGGAGAATTGTGGAGTTACAATCAAAATGATTAGTTTTTTTGAGGCATCATAGTTGGCTGTGCTGAAATGATTGAATGTAGCATTCAGACAAGCTAGAGCAGCACATGAATGCTACAAAATTTAGAGAAGGAAAGTGCAAAAGAAATAAAATGGAGAACTGAAAAAGTTTTAATGGTTGTGAGAAATCATGGAAATAACAAATAAAAATATTATATTTGTGGTAGAATATTTTCAAAATGGCCTGGGTCCTCCACTGTTCCCTGCATCCATGTCCATCATAATGTGATATTATTGTATCTGCCATCAAGAAAGTGAGCCACTTGTCATACTCTGTGTTTGAGATAGCCTGGTGATTCTCTTTAGCCAATAGAATGTAGCAAAAATGAAACTATGCCAGTTCTAAGCTTACATCTTAAGTAATCTTACATGTTTTCATTTTGTCTGTGACTTCACCATGATAACATGCCTGGCATTTCTAAAGATTAGACACATGGACCAGGATAGTCAGCCCAGTTAACCTCATTGAGGTGCAAGATTTAGGAAGAATCCCAGTGAAAATGAGCAGTGCTGCCTTGTCATTCCACAGATGAACCAGGCACAGGAGACACTTAATCAAGACCAGTTCAGAACAGCAGAACCATCCAACCTACCATAGATTCAGGATCAAACTAATTTTCATTGCCATATATCACTAGGTGTTATGGATGCTAATTATAAAATATAATATTATAATAAATGATTCAGTATTTTTCTTTGATAAGTAAATATAGACTATTATTTTGCAGTGTATTATTTTGCTTATCATTTCCTCTAAACTCCCGGTGTGTGTGTGGAATGTTTATAAGAGGTGGTACCACTGGTTCAGGGTATCTTTCTATGGACTTAGTAATTTTTATGCATTAGAGATTTGATTAGCCATTTGGCAACAACTTCCTGCTCTTGGGATTCCCATAGATAAGCTGATGAGCTCTAAGGTATGAGCTGTTGTTTTCTATCCCCTGCTTTAACTATAGAAACACATAACTGCCCTAACCAATTTGGCTCAGTGGATAAGAGTATTAGCTTGCAGACTGAATGGCCCCAGGTTTGATTCCGGTCAAGGGCATATACCTTGGTTGCAGGCACATCCCCAGTAGGGAGTGTGCAGGAGGCAGCTGATCAATGTTTCTAATTCTCTATCCTTCTCCTTTCCTCTCTGTAAAAAAAAAAAAAAAATCAATAAAAAATATTTTTTAAAAAAGAAACACATAACTTAAACATTATGCTAAAAGTCTTCCCATGGGCTTTTTAAATAGATACTCTATTTGGAGTGAGGAAGAGCTGGGCAAAAGTTTCAGTTCTATTACATATTTTTATATAACCAAAGTAAAACCAGTTTATTTTCTGACCATCAGTTTTTCAATTACAAATGATTGAGGTCTGACTAGCTCAATTTCAGCCACAAAGTAAGCACTCAATATATGCTAAGTATAATTTTGTTAATGATACATCTTATAACCTTCAATGATTTTGGTATTATATTCTCAATTTAATTTTTATTTTTTAAATACATTTTTATTGGTTTCAGGAGGAAGAGAGAGAGAGAGAGAGAGAGAGAGAGAGAGAGAGAAACATCAATGATGAGAGAAAATTGTTAATTGACTATCTCCTGCACCTCCACTCCCTCACTGGGAATGTGTCCTAATTTGGGAATCAAACCATGATCTCCTGGTTAGAAGTCGACTTTCAACGACCAAGCCATGCTGGTGGGGCCTCAACTTAATTTTTTTTATTTCCCTCCCCCCCTTTTTTTACAGCCACCAGTGATTTTAAAGTTTAATGATATGAAATGTTACAATATTACAACAATAATGTGGAACAATAGAAGCCCTAATGGAAGGAGTATAAAATGGTACAAGCACTGTTATTTTTTGTTGTTAATCCTCACCCGAGGACATTTTTTTATTGGTTTTCAGAGAGTGGAAGGGAGGGAGACAAACAGAAAGTGGGTAATCTGGTCAGAAGGTCTTATCTCCAAAATACATGCAGGTTGCTCTTTCTCTGAAGTTGCTTCCCCCTGCTGTCTGCCTTGGGCAAGGGAGGGGCCTTCAAGGGATCAGCACTGAAAGTTCTTGAGCACTCCTGGAAGTCCTGTGGGGATGGTGCCTCCGCTTTCTGGAAGTTGACCTGGGGGCTCTGCTGTACAGGCTGAAGCATTTCAACTCCAACCAGATGAACCTGAAGTGGTCCTCATCGAACAGGATGAAAACTCAGGGATGCGCAAGGGGTTGGCAAAGCCATAGGTGGCAACAATGCCCATGCCATAGAAACACATCCTGCAGGTACAGGGGTAGTTCTGGTTACTTGATCTCATGCCTGCAGGCAGAACAAACCTGACAGGCTGCTCCTCCAAAGCTGCGGCCCCGGACTCCCTGACACTGGGCTGGACAGGGCTCTGCCAGCCATGGCCCCCACCATCCTCAGTCCTGTCTTTTTTTTTTTTTTTGCTGTTGCTGCTGCTGCTGCTGCTGCTAAATAACCTGCTCGTGAACCTCCTGGACGATGCAAGAGAGCTCGTTGTAGTGGTGGATCTCAACACTGGTCAGCTGGATGCGGTGCATGAAGTCGATTTCTATCAGCTGCTGCCCAGCAGGGGCCTTGAGGCCACCCACGATCTTAGTGACCCTGGCATGCTTCCCATGGAAGCTGAGCATGACCATCTCTAGGCCGTGGGCATCGTGGGTGCCTTCAAAGAGGCCTGGCCTGATGAGGTCATCCGGGTGGCACGGCGGGAGGTAGAGGCGGCAGTAGGTCCAGCAGTTGTCATACCGTTCGTGGATGAACTTCATCAGGATGAACCGCAGCCTGTCCTGGAAAATGTCCTCCAGCGTCCGCCCCATTCTTCCCTCAGCCACATTCCTAAATCCTCTTGGCTCCAACCAGATATCCCCCAGTGGTCGTCCGCCTGGTTGCACTTGGTGGAGAACCCGTCCTTCGGAATCTGCAAGTGGCAGCTGTGGGGCCCTCTGCGGCCGTGCGCACACTCCACCTCCACCGTGGCCGATTTCCTCTCTGTCAGGCCAATTCTAAACGCGGGCCTGAACTGCATCGGGTCATCCATTCGGGCGCCATGGGGGTCATGGAGAGGCAGGGACATCCAACCAATAATGCGTAAGCCGTCCACCACCACATCCAGCAGTCCTCCATAGGGCTCATTATCTGGCTGCCACAATCCCAAAATGTGTCTACATGGGTGGAGCAGATTAGCATCGACTTCCCAACAAGACATACCCACGTCTCCAGTTTCTGCAGGTTTCACTAAGGCCGTACTCCTCCAGGCAGCGCCGTCTCCAGAGGCTGTCGGTGTGCAGGATGCGGTGGAATTTAGTGCAGGCCTGGGCCAGGCTGGGCAGGTCGGTGCCTGGGACCGAGGCGAAGATCTCCATCAGCAGTTCTGGAGGCAGGTCCTGCAGCGAGCAGCTGGGGGGTCGCGTGGGCGACGTGGGGCTCGCCATCCCTCCACTCCCCGCACAGTGCCACGCTGTGGCGTCCGCCTCCACGTACTCTTCTTCTGTGGCCAGAGCCAGGGCTGGCTGGCTGGCTGTCACAGCCTGAGCTGGCGACACCTGCCTCCCCGCAAAAGGCCCATACCACAGAGGCAAGCGCACATCTTCTCCATGCCTGTCTGAGTCACAGACAACCTCAATTTAATTTTTTAAACTATACTACTATATTTTCCAAAACATACACACACACACACACACACACACACACACATACACACACCTTTGATCCGCATTTACTATATATTTTATAAATTCAGTTTTCCAATAACTTTAACGTTTAGAATATACCTATATTTGTGGTTAAAGCTATTTATATTGTGTCATTTAATTATATCCTTTATTATTCTAGAGAACACTAAGAAGATTCATAAAATAACAAAATTCCAGCAAAATAAAGTAGAAACATGATGCAAAGATTTCACCAACACAGAGGTACCAATAAATCTAGAAATGAGGCTAAAACACAAAATGTTTTCTCTCTAACACAAAACACTTTGTCTCTAACTTTAAAAGCAGACAATTGGAAGAGAAAATAGGTTAAGTGCATGATTTATAATGTCTGTAAGTTAAAAACAAATTAATTTTCCTCAAGTTCTTCTCAGAGAGGGCACTTTAACCTAATAAAAATAATTCTCAACCACATCTGGTTAACACAACTTTGAATTGCATAGGGCAATTTTGTATAAAGTCACTCAGTATAAACTAATGGAATTACACCAAATCACAATTTAACAATGATATAGTTCTACAGGGCACTTATATAATAGACTTCAGTACCACTATTGATGGGCTGAATAAACATGGGTGACATGATATGTAGAGAAATAGACTTTTTATATTGGACAGTAGTGAGTTTAATTTTATACTAGTATACTATAACAAAAATCTAGAGTACAGGTCATTCAGTGATGGCTGCTAAATATTATATGTTGAACTTGTTATTGAGCCAAATTGATATGGTGTTACTGAAAATGAAGAATCCATCAAAGCCATCTTCTAATACACAGAGCCACCCCGATATTCTCAGGGTCAAAGGGAAGGAGAACCATCTGACAGCTCCCTTTCGTTATTAATTTTGGATCCATAATGTTCTTAGGAAGATGAAAAAACAGTTTTTAACACATAGTCATTCCCTATGTCATTTGTTTATATAAAATAAAGAATATTTCAGAATCATTTGAATATAAGCTCGCTCATAAAGAAGGAAAAATAGTGTATTTCTTATTCCTTTGAACTTAATAATGTGAATATTTTCCTTTCCCTTGTTCTTATGTAGTCTTCTTTCTCCCCATTATTCTCCATTGCTTTTCTTCTGTCTCTCATTTTTTCATTTTTATTTATTTATTTATTTATTTATTTATTTATTTATTTATTTATTTATTATTTTTTCCCCTTACTGCCTCCACCCCCCACATTTTTTCATTTTTAAATGTAGCTTGTGGACATGTAGTTGGAGTCTCGGGACTTGAGATCACAGGAGCTTGCTGATGACTGAAAAAAGGCAGGATAAGATTAATAGTACACAAAATAATCCAGTTAGGTACCAGGCAGTGTTTTTTAACATATTCCATGGATTAAATTCTTTTAAATCATCAAGCAATTCTTTTGTTAGTTTTGCCAGAGATATAATTTCATCGTGACTATTCTGAATGGCTTGCACATGTTTGTGTGGCTTCACTAGGTCTATACTTATATTATTATGATGCCATATTCCCTGTAGGTGCATCTTGATTTTATTCAAATCCCATGGAGAACTGTTATAGTGGGCTGAAGTCACACAAATATATGTAAAAGCACATGGCATTGCAGCTGCCATCTAATCTTGATACTTTCTAATTGATTACATAGTTTTATCACTACAGCTTCCAAAGCATTTAGCTTTGTTTTTACCCTTTTGTCTATATCTTCTTGATCATGAAATGTAGTTGAGGTGTTCTGAGCCAATTCATTGACAAACTTTGTTTTCTGGCTGCTTTGAGTCAAAGCAGGAAAAGCAGTCACAGCAGATGCAATAATAGTAACTAGGGTAACTACCCAAAATAATAAGTCCCAAAGCATGCTTTTTCCAGAACAGTTAATTCTGTAATTCCTGCAATGCCTGGAGGCCTGCATCATGATACCATTTTTTTCTGTTATGTTGGTAGGAAGCATAATAAAATTATGCTTTAAAATTAATATATCTTCATTTAGGTTATGCCTGGAAACAAAGCTGGTAAGGTTACAGTAATGGTATCAGATAGCATAATGGGTGTCCAATCTGGTGATATTCACATTTCCAGTCACCAATACATATGGGGGCTGGACACAAGCTCATAAGCCATAGCAAGGACTTGATGTACATGCTCCTTTAGTTTTAGCTGAGAAAGAGTCAGAAAAATTAAGAAAGTCAAGAGCAGCGGCTAACCGCCACAGATCTTCCTGTAAATTTCCTGTTTTCATGGTTAGGGCATTACCTACAAAACCTCCTGGTGACATAGATTCCTGATAGGGATATTTAGCATCAAGTCTGTGGGATCAATCTAATACATACAAGTCAGAGCCAGAAATATTACATCTCACTGGTACAGGATTGTTGCCACTGAGGAAATACTCTCAACTCAGTAGTTGTGCTATTATGGCTGGAGTGGAGCGGGGGATGCTTATCAGCCATAGGGTGGCCTTTAGGAAATCCTAGTTTAGTAACTGTCTGAACATATTTTCTCATATCCCATAGGCCTTCAATGTTAGCAATGTTTGTGCCTCCATAGGATGTCTTATTTTCTTGTCCAAACTGCAAACATCCTGAAGTCCCCCTTTTTGATAAACAAATAGGGAGCTCCCCGCTAAAGCCATTATAAGTATAGTCACCTTAGGAAGAAGGAGTTATATGCTTGTCAGAGCTAGCCTCGCCCATATTACTGTTGTTAGTAAATACTGGCACTGATTCCAGTCCAGGTGGCTGGATTGATCATAGTGGGGTCTGGAACATAAGTCCAGTAAGTTTCTGCTGCAGCCATACTTACCTGGCAGCTGACAAGCGCCATCATAGCAAGAAAAGGTTGGAAGGGGTTACCTGAATCCCTGTTCTTTCACCACTTGCTGAGCATCAGTAATCAGCTTCTTCAGTTGACCTCATATTGGCACCCCAGTCCCTTGCATAGTCATCAGTTTTCTTCTTCTTCCGCTTGCTGTCAATGGGGCAACTCTCAGTCCTTCTGAGTGAAGGGACGAGAAGCTTCTCTGGGTCCATTGTGATGACAGATGTAAGCTCTGCCACCCAAATTGGCTGCACTGCTTCTTCTGGAAAGATACAAAACACAAACTCTTCCCCATATTATTACTGAATCTGATAAAATTCTTGTCTGGTTTGTGCTTCCTTCCACCTAGCTAACTCGGTGGAGGCTATTGTACAGGAGGTCTGATGCCTTTCGGCTGCTGTGCAATCTTCTGCATTACAATTCAAAAAATTTAAAGTATGAAGAGTATGACTGAGTCTGTTTTGAGGTGACACATAACATCCATCTCCCCCTTTTTTCTTTTAGTAATTGCACTTTATGAATATGATTGGCTTTTTCCACTATTGAGTGACATCCATTTTGCCAGATTTTATTAGGTTTAAGTCCTCGGGGATTTACCTCTAAAGTTGGCACAGAGAGGTGGATAACATTGCTTCCAATAAAACTTGGAAATTGTTGTTTTCAAATAACATTTTGAAGGCTGAAAAATAAATGAAAAGTTCCTCTAAATTAGTGTGCTCTATAGTAGCTGTTCAATAATTTTGGCCATACTTACCATATAAGCACTATCACTATAGGTTGATGAGCTCCGTAGTAAAATCTCTTAAGCCATAAATAAGAGCTTGTATTTCTACTAAAATAGAAGGGGTTTGAAGGACCTTTCTCTCCTGATGCAGTAGATCCAGCCTTTCCAGGACTAGATCCATCTGTAAAAATGGTTAATGCCTGAGGTAATTTTAATTTTTGCACAGAAATATGACTGCTTTGGATTCATTGCATGTTAGGCAATTTTACTATGAGATGAACTATCAATAAAATTTTTAGTTAATACTTCAGAAGCAGGCAATTAAATTTTCTTGAATATTCACTTATTTCAAGTAGCCATTTTTAAATAATTTAAAATAAGGTTTATTTTTAACTTTACTTGTAAACTTCTATAATTAGTCTTTAAATAACTTTAACATAAACTTTATCAGGGAGACAAAAACACAAATTATTTACTTTAGTTTATGAGGCCAAATATACTGACTCTCAATTACAATAATTACAACATTTGAAGGAAATCTTTTTATTTTTTCCAGAATAATTCTTAGGCTATAGAGAGTTTCATTTAAGAATCTTTATCTTTCTTTACACCAATAATAAGTACTGGGTTATATGTCAGAGAGCCATATCACAAGCTCTTTTACATTTAAGTTGATTACTAATTTACTGTCAGATTTAATACTTTAACAACAATCTTAGTTTACACTGTAAATCTCAGTGAAAGAGATTTCAAAATTTTTAAATTTCTCCTTTTTATTAAGCTAGAATTTAATTTTTAAAGAGATCCCTTTTGGCTTATTTGCATATACAGAGAGATTATGAGAGGTCTCAGTAACTTTCTTAGAAGACTTAATCAAATTGCTTACAAAGACACTGGCTTATTCAAAGGAAGGGATTGGTCTTTACTATTTCCAGATGGAAGTCCCCAAGGGAGTGGCAAGCCTTGAGGCCAACATGGCAGCTGCCAAGCCAGGCAGTCCTCATAATGGCTTCTAATCTGTTCTTAGATTTTACTTGGAATCAATTACTTATAAAAATATTGGCTTTTCATGTAACTTAATTTATATGAGACCTTGATTATATTTTAAAAAGCTAATTTAAAAAGTAATTTAAGTAGGTATTTTTATTAAAAAAGAAAAGCAAGCAAATTTAGTAATCTTATAGGTCTAATTCACAAAGCACAAATGCTTCCCCATAACCAACCTATTTAAAATGGCTATGGGTTTTTTGTTACTTTAAATTCTGCCTTAAATTTCCCTCCTTAGAGGCCAAAACCTTCAAAACATTTAATATATGTATATAAGTAAAAAGTCTCAATTAATTTTTATTTGATAAAGCTTTCCATGTGATTTTGAGTATAAATCGATTTAATTAAAAATTATTTTAAGAGAGAACAGACTTTTGAAAACATTTCAAGGCCTATGAAATATCCAAAAGTTATTTTCAAAGTCTTCAAATAACTTGGAAAGATTATATATATATGACTTAAAGATTATATATTTAAATTACCTTAAAGAATAGCAATTACATTTAAACTGGTTCACAGAATTAATCCTCTTTTAAATTAGATCAATAAGTAACATATTTTGAATTCTTAATTATCAGAGAAAACATAAAAATTATTTTCTCAAAAATAAATTGCTATACTCTAAGCATTTAGTTACCACAATTATATAATTTCTCTCAATTTAATCTGAACCTTAAACTTTCAGAGCTTTGAATTTTAGGTAGCAAGTTAAATACTTAGCATTTTCTCAAATCAATAATACTTTTATATTTTTAAGGGTACATTTCAAATAAAATACAAGGCATATTCAATTAATAGATTGAATTCTATCCTCTAGACTTCATACAAGGCATACTCAGATCAACTTTTCAGTATTATATCATTTCAATAGATTTAGATATACATTTTTATCATTTGATTTAGTAAACTTCAACATTTTTAAGTTTCCAACCAACAAACCTGGCTCAGAAGCTTGACTTTTATTTTTTCCCAGATCAAATCCACCATCTTTAAGCATGGCAAAGATAAGACCTTTTAAAATGGCTTTCTCAGGTAGTGGGCATCCATATTGGATCACCACATGTCTCCCTTTCCCCACCTCCTTCTTGCTTCAAGGGAAAATTCAGTGATGGTCTGGAGTCTACTGTTTTTATTTTCATTATTATTTCAATTTTTATTTATTTTTATTTTTTTAAGGAAAGAAAAAGATTTTAAGATAAAGAATCATTGGCAGTTGCTGAGAAATTCCTTTAATCCTTTCTACTTGGTTCAGTGTAATACAAGTAGTTTGACTTCCAACAAAATGAAATATGAAGTCACTTTCGGCCAAGAGCCTGCATCCAGCCGTAAAAGCTGGGCAGCAGTGAGCAAAACCTTTCTTATCCTGCTCACAGTGATGCTTGTCACACTATGCCTCAAACTCTAGTTCCTGTCATAATTACAAGATAAATCTTTATCAGGTAGGCTTTTGACTTTGGTCTCAGGAGCGACATATGGAGGCGGAGAAGGCATAGAGCGGGGGAGATAGTATTCTTACAGACTCCCATCTCTCCACTGTAGGCTGTAAGGCCGTGGCCACATCCTGCTTAGACATTCTTAAACTCCTGTGGTGGATCAAGGCCATCATGAATTAAAGTAGGAATAGCAATCTTCTCTGGACCTTCTGCTGTGTATTGGTTATGCAACTGCTTTTCCCACATTTGAATGTCAATGATTCCCTCTTCGGGAAACCACGGGCATGTTTCACTAATAAAAGTTAAGAAAACAGGAATCTGACTATGCTTAACAAAACATCCTAGAGCTTTGAGCATAGTTTTAAGCATTTGAGAGTAGAGATCTTTCCTGAGACCCTGAATTACCCATGTTTTACACCCAGTTAATACAACTTGCAACAATATGCTCCTTATTTTGTTCTGTGGTGCACACACTTCTTGGAGCAACCCTCTTGCCTCTTGCCTCTGTACCCAGCCAGACCACATGGGTGCCAGATGTAACTACTTTCTCTCTTTTCCATATCCAGTGAGGCTAGAAAGTGGGTCCAATTCCTAAGTAGAGGCAGTTGGGGATTGAGAAATAAAAGAAAGAGACAAGACACAGAGATAGAAAGAAAAACTGGGGCCAGGTGGACCACTGCCTTCTTCTGATGGAGAGACAGTGACCCAAAGCTGATGCAGTGTGTTTATTTTATAATCCAAATACCAGGAAGTTTCACCAAAAGGTCAAGACAAAAGAAGATTATTTGAATTCTTGATTAGGCCCTGAACATTCCTGGTTCTAGGCTGGATTTAGATATCAAAACCCACTTCCCCACACAATGAGCTGAAATGTAGTTCAAGCTGACACCTTTGCCCTTTCGGCAAGACATTTTCCCAGGATGTGACTTTGCCGACGCCACTGGGTTCAGCTGATAATTTACATTAATAAAAGAAACAGGCAAATTACCATCACTCCACTATGCTACCAACCTATCAGAGTGAGTACGCAAATTAATCTGAAACCATGGCAGCTCTCCTACCCCACAGCTGCTCAATCCTGTGGAGGTCGGAGAAGTTGGGCGCCTGAGGTTGGCTGCAGCCAGGGAGACCAAGAAGCGACCTGCCCCATGATCCCAGGTCTCAGCCAGCTGGTGAAGTCGCCCATACTGTATCCCAAGGAAGACAGAGAAGCTGCCTGCCTATGGTCCAGGTGCAAGCATCTGAGGCTGACTACAGACTGGTAGATGGAGAAACCACCCATCCTGCAGTCCTGGATACCAGTACCTGAAGTGGCTGTGGCCTGGGAGACAGAGAAGCTGCCCACCCCATGGTCCTGGGTGCCAGCACTTGTAGCTGCAATCCAGGCAAAGCCATTTGCCCACATGCTCCGTGGCTGCAGTTGATCTGGGCACCTATGGCTGACCAGAGGGAGGGAAGCCCATATCCTGGGTGCCTGTGGTCGGCTGGAGGAGGGAATCCTAGGTCCTGGATGCGGGATGAGGCAGAGGTGTTTAGGGGCAATCAGGCAGGCAGACAAGCAGATAGGACCCAGCAGTTCTGGATTGTCACAGTGATGTCCAACTTCCAGTTATCCCCTGAGGGGTCCCAGATTAGAGAGGCCAGCTGGGCTGAGGGACACCCTTCCACCCCCACCACCCCATGCATGAATTTCATGCACCAGGCCACTAGTGATTAAATAATGCCCATGTGCCTTCCCAGGGGCCCTCTACACTTCTGATCAAAGGAATTTATTAGAAGTCCATGTCTATGTAGCTCCCTGCCAAGCTCTATAGAAACAATTCGTGCTTTTAGAACTTGTGTTGTAAAACAGACAATGACAATGTCAATAGATATATTTAAGGCAGATGTTAAACGCCATTATGCTTTCAAATACAGGTAAGCAGTCCTTTTTTTAGAACTGTTCTCTCTGAAATCCACTTTTCTTCCTTTTACATGTCTGCTACTTTCCATTTCTAGTCAATATTTCTGAATATTCCCATAAACTGTGCTTTGTATGAGATATCCTCTTGGTTTTTAAATTAGTCCAATCAATGCATCTTACAAATTGAATTATTTTTACAAAATATTTATACATTTATAATCCATAGCATAAGCAAAGGTCACTGCCCCTCTAGGCAGAGCCCCAATAATCTGAACCAGATTATTTATCCTACTTATGTTGAGGTAGAAAAATCTTACTTAATAGGGGTCTGAGCAATGAAGGCAATTTAGTAACAGAAATTTTGGATGTGCTGTAGTTCAGGCTTTAAAATAGATTCCTGTATACAATCTACATGAATTGCAGCTGCTTCACTGCTTTTTGCATACACACTGATCCATCTTCAATTTTATAATGTCTGTTCATTTGAAAAATGTGACTACAAAATCCTCAACTATTTACCAGGATGGGAGTTGTGAATGTTGGGGAAGTTCATGTACAATGCCTCTGAATTGTAAAATTAAAAACAAATCAACAAATAAACAACAACTTATTTTTCCATAATCCCAGCCTCATGCCCATAATATAAATCAAACCACCAGCTTGGTAGCCAACACATAATTTATAGGGAAATATTGTATTGGTCATATCTGTTCTTTAGATGTCTAAATGTCAGCATTTAGAAGTATATTATAACAATACCATTCTTTCTATTTATTCAGTGAGGGAACTAATGTACATGAGGACAAAATGCAAATAAGGTATGCTAAGTTTTATTTGAGTGAAAGCATCATAAATGTAAATTAAAACAAAGTTTATTATTTTCTACATTGCCATTCTGCTTTTCTCTCAAAGCAGTCACTTTACATTAAAATAAGGTCCAAGGGGTAAAATATTATTATTCCATAACATATAGACATCTTATTATTAAAACTTTAACAGTTGCAAGTGAATAAAATCTATTGCAAAATGGCTTAAAATCTACCTACCTCTCTATCTGTCTGCCATCTATCTATTTATCACAACTGTTTTATGTGGAAAAAAAAAACCCCACAAAACTGAACAATATACCTTCTGGGGCCTTTTCTTTGTTCCAGCTCACACTTATTGAAGATGGAATCAGAGCTGTTGGCAGAAGAATAGGTATATAGATGCTGAAAATATAAGCAAGTATCCACTCTATTGGTGAAATTTTGAAAAGTGAATAGAGAATTCCCACTGAAATATCCTAGGCAGCAGCATAGAATAAAGTATAATGTAACAGCAAATAGCTTCTAGGAACACAGATCTGTATTCAAGTGTTAATATATACTAATTCTTATTGTTCTTAATTCCAGAAGAAATTACATTCTAGAAGCACTCTCAAGTATCTAGAGAATTGCTGTATCTGACTCTATTTAAAATTTAACATTTTATATAAGTTCCATTAAAACATAAATTTATTCTATAATCTTTAGAGATGCAGAATATGCATTATATTACTAATAAGAGTCAACAAAAATTTATGAAAAATGTCTGAATAATCAATCAATAATCTTATATAAAGGCATGCAAATTTTCCAAACTTTGATGTAAAATCTGAGAAGTATCCTTAGGAATTTTTCTTATTATGTTAATGGTCAATATCAATTGAAATATGAAATGTACGGAAGTTTGTGGACAAGGCAAAATACATAATACAAGTCATATAGATTTGGATTTAATATGTAGAAGTTGGGAGAAATTTGGCTATGTTGAGTCTTTTTTATAGGAGGAGATTATCAAGAAACATTATAAACTCTAAACAGACTTCTCAAAGATTTTAGGCTGAGGGTTTAATTAAGGTGACCGTATACCAATTTGCCTAAGATGGACTCAGCCTATATTCATTGTCCTGGTACCACATCCTGTCTATTTAAACTGTTCCAGAGTTGTTGTTGGTGGTTTTATTTATTTGTTTGTTTTGGTAATGAAATTCTAATAGTTGCATTAAACTAAGCATAATATTGGTTTATTTGACCCCCAATTTTTATCTTTTGTTTCTGCCATGTACTCTACTAATAATATGAGAGATACTTGTGCAATTAACAGTATTATCTAACATAAAATCTGTAACACAATAAGTGATAATTTCTAGTTCCTTTTGTAACCCTTTTCAGATAAAACATGGTTAACACCTTCCAATCATAAAAAGCATGCAATGTGCTCTCTATTAAAAGAGAGTGTCTCTTCTCAGTCTTCCACTTTGTGCCACTGGTAGTTTGTTGCATTTGACCAATGTGGTGGCCTGCAGAATGCACAAACACTTCAGGTTCTCATTTAACAGGATAATCATTAAGCCTTAGAAATATGTGGAATATATGAAAATGTTTTTGGAATTGCCTTTAGTACAAGCATTAAAAAATATCTGTGATATTTCAACAATCAAATAAAAGCTGTTGTTTTCAAAATTTATAATATTTTATATTTTAATTATATATTTGTTTAAGATATAATTTATTTTAAATGGTCAACAAATGAAGCACACAATTCTTCAGTTTAGAAGTTTTAGTGGTTGCAGTTATGAAAAAGTATTGCAAACTGAAAGACCCTAGAATTTATTCCTATAACAGCAAAAGAGGAAAACAATACATGAAGTTATGCTAGTGCAAATGGATTTTAAAACTTAGCTTTGAAGTTTATATTATTATTTGCAATATATTGACTTCTAGAAGAAATATTTTGATGTAACATATTTTTCATTAGATATATTTATATTTTTTGCTAAAGTGAAATAATATTGATGAAGTCTATAATTTACACTATTTAAACTTAGAAAACATAAAGCTATTTTAAGTAGAAACAACTTATTTTATGTATATTTTCTTATGGAAATTACTTATAAAAGATAAATATTTTGAATGGAGGCAGTCAATCTTTGAAAAAGTATTTTTTAAAAATATATTTTATTGCTTTTTTTACAGAGAGGAAAGGAGAAGGATAGAGAGTCAAAAACATTGATGAGAGAGAAACATTGATCAGCTGCCTCCTGCAGGACCCCTACTCGAGATGTGACCTCAGCCAAGGTACATGCCCTTGACTGGAATCTAACCTGGGACCCTTCACTCTACAGGTGGATGTTCTATCCACTGAGCCAAACTGGTTTCAGCTGAAAAGTATTTGGACTGAAATATTTGTACATTTCAATATGAAAAATATTAAAAAAATTGAGAATATCCTTTTTTTTTTAGAATTTTATTTGAGCTTAGTAGGCACCTTGGCATTCATAGAGAAAATAGTTTCTTCATTAAAATATTTTACAATATTATGATCTACAGAGAAAAATCATTTGGAGATGGAGACAATTTTATTTATTTATTTATTTATTTATTTTTAATATATTTTATTGATTTTTTAAAGAGAGGAAGGGAGAGCGCTAGAGAGTCAGAAACATCAATGAGAGAGACATCGATCAACTGCCTCCTGCACGCCCCCTCCTGGGGAAGTGCCCACAACCAAGATACATTCCCTTGACTGGAATCCAACCTGGGACCCTTCAGTCCGCAGGTCGACTCTCTATCCACTGAGCCAAACCAGTTTTGGCCGAAGGCAATTTTAAATTTGTTGACATGAAATTAAGCTTTGAAGAAAACTTATAAAAACAGTTTTAACAATTGTATTAATAATTCTTAACAAAAGGTGTTTAACATCATAAAATAGACATATTAGCCACTATAAACTAAATTTGTATAAAACCTAAGTATAAAAAAAATCATTCCACTAATATATTTTTAAATTTTTAGAAAATCCACAGATTAATTTTTTTATTTAAAATCATTGATACATTTCTTCAGAAATAATTTTTTGCTTTGAAAATATAATAAAGCTATTTTATAGATTCACCAAGATTTTTTAAAAAATTTGTAGAAGACTATTTTAAATATTCTGGCTTTATCTAGGATTAGATTTCAGAAAAATTTGACAAATGTCTATCAGCCAGTTCTTTTTCTCTAGATCTATCTATCTATCTATCTACCTATCATCTATCTATCTATCTATCTATCTATCTATCTATCTATCTATCATCTACCTACCTACCTACCTACCTACCTACCTATCTATCATACTCATTGGCAAATGTCTGGAACAAACTAAAAGGGGGAGCAGTTGATTTAGGGAGAGATGAATATCTTTTTTTATATAATATTAGAGGCTCGGTGTGCATGGGTAGAGGTGTGTGTGTGTACCTCAGCCCAGCTTGCACCCTCTCCAATCTGGGACATACCTCTCACAATCCAGGACTGCTGGCTTCCAACCACTTACCTGCCTGCCAGCATGATTGCTCCTAACCACTCCCCTGCCAGCCTGATCAATGCTTAAGTGTGTGTCTGCCAGCCCAATTGCCCCTAACTGCCCTCCCCTGTCATTCTGGTCACCCCTAACTGCCCTCTCTTGCCAACCTGGTCATCCCCCTAACTACTCTCCCCTGCTGGCCTAATTTCCCCCAAATGCCCTCCTCTCCAGGCCTAATCACCCACAACTGCCCTCCCCTGTGGGCCATCTTGTGGTGGCCATCTTGCATCCACATGGGGGTGGCCATCTTGTGTGTTGGAGTGACAGTCAATTTGCATATTACTCTTTTATTAGATAGGCTATTTTTATTGATTTCAGAGAAGAAAGAAGAGGGAGAGAGAGATAGAAACATCAATGATGAGAGAGAATCATAGATTGCCTTTTGTATGCTCCCAACCCAGTCAAGCCCCCAACCTGGGCATGTGCCCTTGACCAGAATAGAACCTGGGACCCTTCAGTCCACCGGCTGACACTCTATCTTACTGAGCCAAACCATCTAGGGTGAGAAATGAACATCTTGAGAAAATTGGTGAGGAAAATAGGGATAGATTTCTGAAGAGAATAGTCTAGACTATTAGAGGTAGAACAGATATGTGAAATCTTTTATTTTTTCTAATTAGAAAGGAAGGCATGAACATACTTGAAGTATTAGGATCAGAGAAGAAGAAGAATTAAAAAAAAACTCTGAGTTTCATTTGAGCAAATCTCTATCTTTGCATTGCACCTAGTTTATTAGAAACTACTGATTTACTGACCCATAGCTACATGTGAAAATGTGGAAATTGCCCAGCCTAATTTTCAAAGCTGGGAAGCAAGTGGAGCACTCATTTTCAAAATGTCATGCTTGAACTAGATTTTCCCCTGAGTTTCAGTTGAATTTCTTTCTGTGTATATTTCTTCTTCAGGTGTCAGAACTTTATAGGCATGAGAGAGATGTTTAAGGTGGAAAGTGTTGTGGTGATACCTGATAATTAATACCAGTTCCCATATATATATATATAAAACAGTCTAGTTCTGATTGTGAAAGTACTCAAACAATTTTAAGTAAAATTATTTTCACACTTATCCTGAAAGTGCATATATTCAATAAATATTTACTGATTTTTTAATGTTAAAAAGTATTTATATGTCTGTAGTATGAAAAGACCATGAGATAGCTGCAGCTATCTGTACTCTTCTGTTCATAATTATAAAATGACTCTCACTGAGGTGGCAGCTACACCATTTAGCTTTAAGTTACTTATGTAGCATCAATATTTTGCATAATTTATTTAGGAGATTCTGGTAAAGTAATACAGTTTGTGATAAGAACTGGCCTATTGAGTACATTGCAACGATTCCATTGTTAGAAACTCCTGCCTTTAGATTCTAAAAACATGTCAGTATTGATGATATTCTTTTTATGATACCACCGTATTTGTAAAAGGACTTGAGATAGTAAAGATCTAGGAGCTGCAGGTGGGATGACGTTTTAAACTTTCAATCCCTTTGTCTGCTTATCAATGATGATTGCATGAAGGGACAGACTTTTTTCACACTTGAAAATTGTTCTCTTCCTGTGGAAGTCAATGTGTATATATAATTGCTCATCTGGGACTATGAATGATAAAAAGAGAATTCATTTCCTGATATTTCTCAGGTGTAATGAAAATTTTAAGTGTGCATGTTAGCAGAGTAAACCATTTGTTGTGCATTTATGCACAAAAAGGAAAATGATGAATACTTTATGATTTTAGAAACAATGTTGACTAAAACTCAAAATCTTTCATGTAAGTAATTATTCACAGAGACTTTTCAGATGCTAGTTAATAAAGATTATGGGAAAGCCAGTAAATGACCAGGAAATGAAAAGATTAACAAGAGATAGCAATAAATTGATCAAAACCAGGGTAAAGATATTTCTGTATAGAGACACTTCCTTTAATCTCATTAAGCATATTAAGGGGGTAATACTAGATTCATATTTATTTGATCTGTATCCACGTATTTATATTTGTATGTATTTATCACCTATCTGTACATCTATCTATCCATCTATCATGAATCTGAGCTATAATTTTTGTTCTCACTTAAAATGTACAATTTAAACCATTTTGACTAATGCATATCCTTGTGACATCATCACTTCAATGAAACTGCAAAACATAGTCATCACCCTCAAGATGTCTTCTAATTATGGTACCAAGCAAATGATGATTTCCTTTTTTGTCACTTGACTAATTTTCACTTTCTGGGATCTATATATCTATTATCTATCTATCTGTCTATCTATCTATCTATCTATCTATCTATCTATCTATCTATCTATCATCTATCATCATCATAATCTATCATCACCTATTTCTCTATCTATAATCAATTAATATAGTAGATGGAATCATATAAGCTGTTCTCTTTGGGTATGGCTTCTTCCACTCAGCACAATTTGAAATTCACTTATTTTGCTACATGTACCAGTAATTTCTGGTTGTTGTCTTGTAATCATTGCATGAACATATCTTATACATTATGTATCCACTCACCTATTGTTGAACATTTGGGTTGTTTATCAGTTTTTGGATATTGTAATTAAAACAGCTATGAACATTTATGCACAAGTCTTTGTGTGAACATATGACAAACCTAATAATAATGGTCTAAAAGTTTGAGCAAATACTTCACAGAAGAAGATATATCAATAGCAATAAAAAATATGCTCAAAATAATTTATCAGTAGAAGAATGCAATTTAAAAACTAAATCAGGCCGAAACCGGTTTGGCTCTGTGGATAGAACATTGGCTTGCAGACTGAAAGGTGCAGGGTTCGATTCCGGTCAAGGGCATGTACCTTGGTTGTGGGCACATCCCCAGTGGGGAGCGTGCAGGAGGCACCTGATCGATGTCTCTCTATCATCAATGTTTCTGGCTCTCTATCCCTCTCTCTTCCCCTCTGTAAAAAAAAACAAACAATAAAAATATATAAAAAATAAAAAATAAATCAGGTACCAATATATAGAAATTAGAGTGGTAAAAATTTTAAATGACTGAAAATATTCAAGTTCTGGCAAAAGGTAGTGGTCCTAAAGCACTGATAAGCTGCTGAGGAGAATGTAAAAGTGTTCAATCACTTAGAAAATTGTATGAAAGTTTGTAAAATAGTTAAAAATACACATATCATATAACTCAGTTGAATCTCATAGAGGTATATACACAAGAGAAATAAAATCTTATTTTAAAAGCAAAAGCAGAAATCTGAACTTTGTTTTTCTGACTGTGTGACTCTGAGCAGGTTGGTTAAACATCCTGGAATTTTAATTTTCTCACCTATTTAAAAAATAGGAATAAATAAGACATTTATAAAGAGTTTTCCAGAGCACCTAGAATATACCAATACTCAAAAACGCTAGTATGCATATAGAGAATCCTCCATATGTCAATTGTTTATTTAGCTCTAAAACATTCAACAGACAGTGTGCATTTCTTCTCTCTAAATTATTTTATCCACTTATTTGGAGTTTAAATCTCTAAAAGAATTATTGAATAGGAAAATCTGAGCCCGGTGAATCTAACCATGGGAAATGTTAAAGGTTTTATAGCATCAGGTAAGTTTTCATTGTGTAGAATATTGTGCAGCTACTGTCTTACAAAAATAAGACACAGAGTAGGAGCACTCCTGAGATTTTGCTCCCTGGCATAAGTTATCAGCTTGGCTCAAACACACTTTTACAACAAGGAGATGGCAAGGCCACCAGCAAGCAAGTACAGAAGCACTTACCTCGTTATTCTTCCTAATGGACTCTCCAGTGACCTCTGTTAAGTACAAATTTAAAGACAATTAGAATGCATTCTCTACTACTTTACTTACACTATATTTTAAAATTCATATAACTATTCAGATTTGCTAAATATATCACTAATTATTTAACCACTGAACATTTATTGAGTAACAAAGAAGTACTTGCACGACTAAGCAGTAGGGGCACTTGTTAGCTGCAGGACTTCACTGCAACTTCAAGGAAATGGGTCAGGGGTATGCAAAACATTATTAACTATGAGCAGAATGTTAATAGAAGTTGGAAGTTCAAAGTAATTCTCATGGAGAAAATATCAATGATAAGGAGTGTACAAAGACACAGCTAGGCTTCTCAGATGTGTTTGATAGTAGTTTTATGAGCAAGGATGGGGGAAGTAATGCTTTAAGTCAAACTAAGACAAAACAGAGCAGTCTGGCTGAAGTGGAAACTTTACATAATTGGGGAGATTTCAAGAAGTGTAACAAGATAAGCAATGGCCAGAGTGTTAAGAGAATAGCATTTAGACTTCAGTTATAAGGAGCTGTTGAACATTTTACTTGTGGCTTCCGTATAATAAAAAATGTGTTTAAGAAAGAATAAATCTATAGGCAGGTTAAGATAGTTTGAGCATCTGAACATCTGCAGGTAGCACAGACATCAGGAGAATACTGAGACAGATTTGTGATAATCTAGGATCAATACTAATCTTTTAACTCAATACTCCTCATTCTATTCCTCTTCTGTGGCCTTTCTTAGTCCTAGCTTTGGAACAATCCTTACTCCCTTGACTTTGCAATGCACTTGACTTTTGGTGCAAAAGCTGAATTATGAGGAATGTGAGTTAAGACTTAGAAAAACAAAATTAAAGACATATATGGTAGTGCTTTTTACAAGCGATAAAATGTGTGCATATAAATAATTGCCAACAGCTGCCATTTTAGAAGGAAGAGGTTTCTCTCTGTTGTTCTGTGTCCCCTGAGGAACAGTTGAAGGTCATGTAATTAAAAGTGCTGATAAAATATGCCTTGGCTGGTGTGGTGGCTAAGATGGATAAGCCACATGCATCAAAAGGTTGCTGATTCAATTCCTTGTCAAGACACATGCCCCGGTTGATGTTTCTTTTCTCTCTATCTCTCTCTTCCTCTCCCTTTCTCTCTCTTCCTTCCTCACTCTCTGAAGTCAATAAAAATATTTAAAAAGTACTGGTATAATATTTGTGCTAGCTAATTAAATCTTTCATATCAAGCATTGTCTATTTTGCCTGACACTTTTTTCCCTCTGTTTTTGCTGAGTAAAATATAGAAAATAAATAAATAATAAATAGATAGATAGATAATAAAAACCTTAATTCTCAAGACTAAATTTACCTAAATGCTGCCATATAACCCTTTGTGTGCTTTACTGCATGTGTTAACTAAAAGTGAAGCATTTATGGAACTATCTAATATTTGCAATTATTTTATATTTATTAATATGTCAAGAAGGAGAATAATTTAAAGGTAATGTCTTCATTCTGGAGTTGTTTTACTAACTGGATTATTCTGACAACCATCAAGTTTCTCAAGTACCCTATTCACTTGTAAATATTAAAGAAAAACAGTAATGAAGAGCAACATTTTTTAAAATAGTATTACAGAGATGAAACTGGTTTTTCTTTTCTTTTCTTTTTAATTTTTTATTAATTTTTATACATATAGCCCCATTGCCTCCCCTTCCTCCCAGGCATAACCCAAACCCCCAGTGTCTGTGTTCATTGGTTATGCTTATATGCATGCATACAAGTCCTTTGATTGATCTCTTATCTAACTCACCTAACTTTAATCTTCCTGCTGGAATTTCACAGTCTGTTTGATGCTTTACTGTCTCTGTATCTATCCTTTTGTTCATCAGTTTACAATATTCTTTATTATCACAAATGAGTGAGATCATGTGGTGCTTCTCCTTCATTGACTGGCTTATTTCACTAAGCATAAGGCTCTCCAGTTCCATCCAGGTTGCGGCAAATGGTAAGAATTCTTTCTTTTTAATGGAAGCATAGAATTCCATTTTGTAGATGTACCCGTTTTCTGATCCATTCATCTGCTGACGGGCACCTAGGCTGTTTCCAACTTGTAGCTATTGTAAATTGTGCTGCTATGAACATAGGGGTGCATAAATCCTTTCTCATTGGTGTTTGTGATTTCTTAGGATAAATTCCTAAGAGTGGGATTACAGGGTCAAATGGGAGATCCATTTTTAGTTTTTTGAGGAAACTCCATACTGTTCTCCACAGTGGCTGCACCAGTCTGCATTCCCACCAACAGTGCACAAGGGTTCCTTTTTCTCCACATCCTCGCTAACACTTGTCATTTGTTGATTTGCTGATGATTGCCATTCTGACCGGTGTAAGATGGTATCTCATTGTCGTTTTGATTTGCATCTCTCAGATGATTAGTGACTTTGAACATGTTTTCATGTGTCTCTTGGCCTTCCTTCTTTCGTCTTTCGAAAAGGTTCTATTTAGGTCTGTTGCCCATTTTTTTTTATTGGATCTTTTATCTTCCTTTTATTAAGTTGTATAAGTTGGCTGTAGATTTTGGAGATTAAATCTTTATCAGTGATAACATTTGCAAATATGTTCTCCCATACAGTGCTTTCTTGTTGTTTTGTTGATGGTTTCTTTGGCTGTGCAAAAGCTTTTTATATTGATGTAGTCCCTTTTTTTTTTTCTTTAGCTTTCGTTATATGGGTTCTCTATTCTATACCATTGGTCTATATGTCTGTTCTTGTGCCAGTACCAGGCTGTTTTGAGATAAGTTGCTTTGTAATATAGCTTGAAATCTGGTATTGAGATCCCACCTACTTTATTCTTCTTTCTCAGAATTGCTGTAGCTATTCGTGGTCTTTTTATTTTGTTCCATATGAATCTATGAAGAATTCTTTCTAGGTCTGTGAAATATGTCTTTGGTATTTTAATGGGTAGTGCATTGAATCTATAGATTGCTTAGGGTAGTATGGACATTTTCATCATGTTGATTCTCCCAATCCATGAGCATGGTATGCTCTTCCATCTGTTAACATCTTCCTCTATCTCTTTTTTCAGTGTCCTGTAGTTTTCTACATATAGGCATTTTACCTCTTTAGTTAGGTTTATTTCTAGGTATCTTAATTTTTTTGGTGCGATGATAATGGGGTTTCTTTTTTAGTCTCTCATTTTGTAATTTCACAATTAGTGTATAGAACTGCCACAGACTTCTTAGCATTAATTTTGCATCCTGTTACATTGCCAAATTCATTAATTAAGTCAATTAGTTTTTGAATGGAGTTCTTTCGGTTTTTTATGTACAGTATCATGTCATCTGAAAATAGGGACAGCTTTACTTCTTCTTTTTCCAATTTGGATGCCTTTTATTTCTTCTCCTTGTAATTGCAATGGCTAATACTTCCAGTACTATGTCGAACAGGAGAGGTGAGAGTGGGCGTCCCTGTCTTGTTCCTGTTCTTAGGGGAAATGGTTTTAGATTTGCCCATTGAGTATGATGTTAGCTATGGGTTTATCATATATGGCTTTTATGATGTTGAGGTATGATCCTTCTATTCCCACTTTGCTAAGAGTTTTTATCAAGAAAGGGTGTTGGATTTTGTCAAATGCTTTTTCTGCATCAATTGATATGACTATGTGATTTTATCTCTCAATTTGTTTATGTGATCTATCACGTTTATTGATTTGCAGATATTGTACTATCCCTGCATTCCTGCGATGAATCCTACTTGGTCATGGTGTATGATCTTTCTGATGTACTGCTGAATCCGATTTGCTAGAATTTTGTGCAGGATTTTGGCATCTATGTTCATGAGAGATATTGGCCTATAATTCTCTTTCATTGTGTTGTCTTTATCTGGTTTTGGTATTAGGGTGATGCTGGCTTCATAGAAGGTGTTTGGAAGTATTCCTTCTTCTTGAATGTTTTTGAATAGTCTGAGGAGGATAGGTTTTAATTCTTCCTTGAATGTTTGGTAAAACTCTCTGTGTAGCCATCTGGTCCCAGGCTCTTATTTGCTGGAAGCTTTTTGATGACTGCTTCAATGTCTTCCATAGTTATTGGACTATTGAGATGTTTAGGTTCCTCCTCGTTGAGTTTTGGAAAGTTTTATTTTTCTAGGAAAATGTCCATTTCTTTCAGGTTGTCCAATTTGTTGGAATAGAGTTGTTAATAGTATTTTTTAACAATCCTTTGTATTTTGGCGGTGTCTGTTGGTATTTCTCCTCTTTTATTTGTGATTTTGTTTATTTGGGTCTTCTCTCTTTGCTTCTTGGTGAGCCTGGCTAGAGGTCCATCAATCTTGTTTATCCTTTCAATGAACCAGCTCTTGGTTTTGTTGCTCTTTTGAATTGTTTCTTTGGTCTCCAAGTTGTTTATCTCTGATCTGATCTTCACTATTTCCTTCCTTCTGCATACAAAGGGCTTTTCTTGTTGCTCTTGTTCTAGCTCTTTGAGTTGTAGGGTTAGGTCATATATTACCATTGTTTCCTGATTTTTGCAGTAGGCTTGTAGGGCTATGAACTTCCCTCTCAAGACTGCTTTCACTGTGTCCCATAAATTTTGTATTGTTGTGTTGTCATTGTCATTTGTTGCCATGATGTTTTTTATTTCTTCCTTGATTTCTCTGGTTACCCAGTCATTGTTTAATAGCATGCTCTTTAGTCTCCATGTGTTTGATTTCTTTCTATTGTTTTTAATATAGTTAACTTCCAGTTTTATGCCACTTTGATCTGAGGAAATGCTTGATATAATTTCTATCTTCTTGAATTTGAGGAGACTTTTCTTATGACCCAACAAATAATCTATCTTTGAAAATGACCCATGTGCACTGGAGAAGAAAGTATATTCTCTGGCTTTGGGGTGAAATGTTCAGAAAATGTCAATTAATTCCATCAGGTCTAGTGTGTCATTTATGATTGATGTTTCTTTGCTGATTTTTTGTGTAGAGGATTTGTCCAATGGTGACAGTGGGGTATTAAAGTCTCCTACAATGATTGTATTGCTGTCAATCTCTCCCTTAATACCCTCCAGGAGTTTTTTTTATGTATTTAGGTGCTCCTATATTGAGTACATATATGTTTACCAGAGTTATTTCTTCTTGTTGGATTGTTCCACTTAGTATTACGAAGTGGCCTTCTTTATATCTTGTTATATCCTTCACTTTGAGATCTAATTTGTCAGATATAAGTATTGTAACCCCAGCTTCTTTTTTCATTACTTTTGCCTGAAATACCATCTTCCATCCCTCACCCTCAATCTGTGTGCATCTCTTTTCCTGAGGTGGGTTTCTTGTAGACAGCAGAAATGTGGATCATGTTTTCTTATCCAATCGATTACCCTATATCTCTTGATTGGAACATTTAATCAACTTACATTTAAAATTATTATTGATAGGTATGTATCTGTCGCTATTTTTAGTCTTTAGCCCAGAGTTCAGTCTTTGCTTCCTATTTCGTTTTATTACAGCAGAACCTTTAACATTTCTTGCATTGCTGGTTTGGTGGTAATATATTCCCCTAGTCCTTTTTTGTCTGTGAAGCTTCTGATTTCTCCTTCAATTTTGATTGAAAGCCTTGCAGGGTAAAGTATTATTGGATTCAGATCCTTCTTTTGCATGACTTTGTATATTTCATTCCATTCCCTTTTAGCCTGATGAGTTTCTGTTGAAAAATCAGTAGCTAGTCTTATGGGGTTCCTTTGTAGGTAACTTTCTGTTTCTCTCTGGCCGCTTTTAAGAATCTTACTTTGTTGTTGGTGTTTGCCAATTTCATTATAATGTGCCTTGGTGTCGGTTTTTTTGGGTTCTTTTTGCTTAGGACTGTAAGCTTCTTGGATTTATGGGGGGTTTTTCTTTCCTACATTGGGGAAATTTTCTGTCATTATTTCTTCAAACAGATTCTCTAATACTTGCTCAGTTTCCACTCTTTCTGGAACCCCAATTATGCGGATGCTGTTTTGTTTAATGTTATCTCAAAGTTCCCTTAGGCTCTCCTCTTGCTTTTTAATTTTTTTTTCTAGAAGCTGCTGTACTTGAGTATTTTTTCCTACCATGTCTTCTAGCTCACTGATGTGGTCCTCTGCTTCTTCTAGTCTACTTTTGATGCTTTCTATTGAGTTCTTTAAGGCATTGATGTCATTTTTTATTTCTTCTTGCTTTCTTCATTTCCTCTTGGGTCTTTTTAATTTCCTCTTATCTCTTACTCATATTGTTGAATTTGTCTTCCATTCTTTTTATTCATCTTATGATCATTTCTCTCAACTCTTTCTCTGGCAGGCTTATTTCTGCTTCTATTTCATTTACTTTCTTTTCTGGTGATATCTGCCTATCTGTTATATGCAGGCTGTTTCTTCTTCTACCCATGGTCTTTCTTCTCCGGTTGTCTGGTTATGTAGTTCTCTCTCCTACGTTGATTCAAAGGCACAAACTACAACACGACCTGGTACAGCACACAAGGCACTGAACAGAAATGTTTTCACTATGTTAATAATCTCCAATAAGGTGACTACCAATGAAAGACAAATTAGGGGTTAGTAGAGAAAGAAGGAGAGGAAAATGAGGGAAAAAGAAAAGAAAGAAGGGCCAAAATCTAATTGGGAGAGGGAGAAAAAAATAAATAAATAAGTGAACAAAAAATAAAATAAAATAAAATGAAAAGGAGAAGAGGAAAAAGAAAAGAGAAAGAGAAATAAAGTCAGAGAGAAAAGAAAGCGGATGAGAGAAAAGGGGAACAAAATATAGATGTCAGGAGAAAACTCCAATAGAACAGTCACTAATCCCAATAAAGGCAGCAACCAGTACCTAGAGATTAATACAAACTACAAATAACAACTGGTATTGAGGGAGGCGAGGGAAAAGAGAGGTAAAAAATAAAGCAAGCAAAAAGCAAAATAAAACAAAATAAGCTAAAATGATCTCACAAAAAAGTACAAAAAATCAATATAATCACTTTTCAGGCAAATAGCAACAAAAGGACATAGAGAAAAAACAACGTTTTGGGTAGTGAAGACAAGAAGAGAGAGGTTTGTATGGACTTGTAGTAGGGGATTTGAAATTAGATATACAAGTGGGGTGAAATTTTAACCAGGTAAAGAGAAAGAATAGGGAGAATCTGAAGTTGGAAAAGCGAAAGAGAAACAAGACAACAAAATGGGGAAAGTTAGGAGGAAAGTGTTGGCATAAAGGTAGAGTTGAGTTGGAGTAAAATTATGCTAAAGAAAAGATGAAAATAGAATGTAGAACTCTCATCCTGAAGTAAAATAAAGAGAAAACAAAATGACACTTTTTTTTTCCAAAAAGGTAAAATACTAGTAGTAATAATAGTAGTTGAAACCAAAAATATAATAATTGAAAAGGTAAAATCAATTAAGGCACAAAGAAAAAAAATAGTCTTTGAATGAAAATATGTAAAAATGAAAATAAAAAAAAATTAAAGAAAGAGAAAAAAAGAAAATAAATAGAATGGTCATTCACTTCCACTATTATTCTGCTTGGCACTCCTGTTTCTCAGTAGGGAAGGTATTGCGGTTCCCTGTGTTGCACTGTTGACATTTTAATCTCTTTATTCTTTTGTGTTTATGGGAGAGTCAATTTGTGTTTCATCCACTGGGTGGCAGTGTTTTGGAATTGATCTCTGAGACAAAGCACAGGACCTCTCTAGGCTGTGCTCAGAACCTGCTACTCTGTGGTTGTCAAAACCAGTTTGTGGGGATTTTGTAGCCAGGACACTATAATAAGTCCCGGGCTGTCCCTCTGCCTCAGATAAAAACGAGTTGTTTTGTAGAGCTCCCCTCTGTCAACATCTCTCAGAGTTTGCCTCCACACTTAGGGATCACGCCTTGCCCCACCTCTGCAGACTTCTCCAGAGGCAGCTTTCCCGCAGCCTGGTTCCCACAGTGTGTGCGTCTCTGTTCTGCGGGCAAGAGAACTCACCATATCCCAGGTGAAATCTGCCCTTTCTGTGTGCCCTGTGGATCTCTGAATCCGCAGTGTGTCTGTGCTGATTGGAGAGCAGTGTTCTGGGTCCCTGGCTGTTCTGTGAGTGCTTCAGCTGCAGCTTTCAGACCGCCACAGCATCCACCTCCCTCTGCAAGATGGTGTGGTCTCCGCATTCACGCTGGTGGCTCCAGCAGACAAAAACCCTATGGCAGTGGGGCTGCCTGGCCAGGAGAGCCCCTTCCAGCAATTCCACGCCTTCTCCTGGAGGTTAACTGACTCTTAACTTGCCAACAAACACTCCCTGTGCGACTCTCAGCTGCTCTTTCTCCCTCTGCCCAGCAACAAAGCTCCAGACGTGTCCGTCTATTCTGCCACCATTTTTAAGACTTGAAACTGTTTTTTCAAAATAGTAACCAAATTTAAGGTTTTGTTCTCAGAACTTACTCTTGAGCAATTTAGAATTTCCAAATAATTACCTCAGAATAAACTCTTGGAAATACTGGACTGAGAGGGTCATACATAACAACCATACAAATGATAGTCACTTTTTGATATTTCTAAAACCTATCTACAGATTTTTTTAAATATTTTTTTTGATTTTTTTACAGAGAGGAAGGGAGAGGGATAGAGAGTTAGAAACATCGATGAGAGAGAGACATCGGTGAGCCACCTCCTGCATGCCCCCTACTGGGTACATGCCTGCAACCAAGGTACATGACCTTGACCGGAATCGAACCCAGGACCTTTCAGTCCGCAGGCTGATGCTCTATCCACTGAGCCAAACCAGTTTCGGCAATCTACAGATTCTTAGTCAACTCTATATCTTTACCAAGTTGTCTAAAAGAAAGTTTTATAACCACCACTATCAAAACAGTTTCCTAAAAATTAAACTCATAAACTACAATGACCCCACCCCTTTGAAAGCCCTAAACTTTTACCAATAAATTTGTGGTGGTCCTCTCCAATAGAACGACTTTCCCACATAATGTTTGTTAGCGTTCTTATTTTTCAAGGAAATGAACTCCAAATAAAATAAACTAAAACTGAAAAAAAAAAAACCAACTCTCATACAGAATGAAAGCATAGGCAATGTCTCTTTTAGCATGATCTTTTAATTTTTATTCTTCTTCCTTTATTTCCACTGGGTGGATCAGCAGCACACTGAAGATAGCCATGGGCAGGATACCTGCTTCCTAACTCTGGGCTACTATTGACTTAAGCCTTCTCGTGTTTGTTGACTATTATCATATTAAGTTTTTCCAAGAGTAGCTGGTGTCACTTAACAAACAAATAAAGTCAGAACTTAAGCAAGAGTTTAAAGAATTCTGGACATAAAATATAGATTTCTGGCTCCACACCTCCCTATCTCCAATAATCCTAAGACTGACCTACAAGCACATAATTTTCTTGAGATGGACAAGACCATACTTGAATCAACATATTGGTAAATTATTTTTTTTTCCATTAGCATGTATTTTCTCATCTAAACTCACTTCTCTAATCACATTGTCTCCCACTTAAACTAGTGGAATTAGCTGGTAGTATGTAAGTTTGGTTTCCAGGCCATGTGAGCCAGATCTAAAATTTTGAATGCTTTTTATTTCCCCAATTTAATGTACCTTTACAACATTTAGGGGAAACGAAATGTATATTGCCTCCAACAGGTCTTAAGCATTACACATGACTGAAAATATCAATGATGTTTATGTTGCAAACATCTTAATTTACCATCCTAATGTGTAGTCTAAAATGCCAGAAGATGAAATATAAGCTAGTTAATGACAATTCAGTTACTTAACATATAAAATTTAATTCACAATTATCTTTATTATGGGGAATTATTACACAATTCTTTACAAATTAGGGAACCATATTTTAAAATCAGTTTTTAAATTAAATTGAACATAACATATAAGTTTCAAATCATAAGTTTACATCAGCTAGATTATATCTTCAAAGTTCTTTTATGGCCTTTGTTTCAACTCATGCTTTTAATTTTATCAGTTGCAATTCCAATTGTCCATTAGAAAGGAGATAAAAGATTTACAATAGAACTCACACAATCCTTAAATGGGATATTTCAAAAATAATTTAATAAAATGAGAAAATCTCTATGTGTCACAAGTAGACAACTACATAAACACCATAATCATGTAAATCATGTATGAGTGTTAAATATCTTAATATGTAAAAGAACTAGATGCCATCATGATCAAATGGACAACTGGCCCCTCGCCCCTGCCCCTGTGTCGCTTGTCCTGGGGGTTGGGGGTGGTGGTGGGTGGGACTGGAGACTATTGAGCAGCGGTGAGTTTAGTGGAGATTAGTGGAGCAGTCCCTGATGCCAGCAAAATTTTCAGAGCATTCCCCAGGGCAGGCGAGTTTCACAGAGCAGTTGTGGGGTGGGGAGAGCTTTGTGGATCATCCAACAGTGAGCTTCAAGGGGCAGCAGCAAGCTTTGTGGAGCAGTCAAGGGGCAAGATGGGGAGGGGAGCCTTGAGGAGCAGTTGCAGGGCTGGGGGGTAGAGGGAGCCTCACAGAGCAGTTGAGGAGCCATGAGCATCACAGAGTGTCCAGGGGTGGGGAGCTTTACGTAGTATTGCAGGTCCAGAGAGGCCAGCAACAGAGACCAGGCTAGGCCTAGGGACGGTAATTGTGTGTAATTTCAGGTACACTGGGCCTCTAGTATCTATATATAATTATATATCAAAATATTAAAAATGGTTATATTTGAGCTTGGAGAAAATATTGATAACTTTTATTTTTTATTTTGTAAATGTTTTTATCTCCATGTTTTTACAATGAGCAATTAGTAATATAGTATAAAGGAAATAACATCATAATTTTAGAAGAAACCATGAATGTGACATACATCTCACACTATCTCACACCTAGTAGATATTCAAAGAAACATCAAATCTTTTCCATACTCAAAGAGTATCAAAGAAATGAGTAAAGACATAATTTGTTACCAATCAAAATGTATTCAAATTGCCTAACAAAGCAATTGTACTTGAATATCTTACAGCCATAGCTAAAAAGAAAAACATAAAACTTAGAGACAGGGGTTAGCCCTGGGCATGAGGAGCCTTCACAGGAGAAAGTTAAAATGACTCATTGATGCACTGGAGTCTAATTAAGTAAGTGAAACATGAGTGTGATATCATCAAAAATTGTTCTAATGGTAGGGAAGTGATTATGAAAACTATTGCAATGGTCAAGTTCACTCATAATGAACACATGAATAAGAAACTGTGCATTAGCCACTGAAAACAAAGTTTATATCTGGACCATATTTTTTTTCAATGATAATAAGCAAAGTTAATACTTGCTCCAATTTGCTTCGTGGAGAAAAATTAAAATGTTAAGTTCTTACATGACCATAAAACTTATTTTTTTTTTAAATTTCTGTCAGGCAAATATTGTGGTCAAGGCCACATAAACAAATTGAAAGTACAATTTTTACTTAAGTAACAATTTTGGTTTCACCTAGAACATTTAGATAAACATAATGCAATTCAAGCAAAAAAATAATGCATATTTGTCTTTAATTCTCACACATTTCTTTTCACATATCTGACCTTTCGGGTTTTCCTATTTATAGTGGCCCATCTCACTAATAAATTAATGGAATGCAAGAACAGTTTCCACACTCTTAAAACTCATATTCTAGAAGATGGGAGATCCTATCTAATAAAAGAGTAACATGCAAATTGATTGTACCTCTGCTACACCCATAAGCCACATCCACCAGCTAATCAGGGGCGAGTATGCAAATTAACCCCACCAAGATGGCTGAGAACACAGAGTAAGATGGAGGCTTGGGTTTCCCTGGCAATGGAGGAATCCAAGCTTCCCACACACCCTGATCGGCCATGGACCCCACTCAGGATACAAAGTTTCAATTATAGAAGATAAATAAATACCCCAAAAAATGGTGGCAGCCATGGAGCTGGAGAGAGCAGGAGGCTTGGGTTTCCCTGGTGATGGAGGAAGCCAAGCTTCCCCAGCCCTGGCTTGCCTTGGCCTCTGCTCAAGGCTACAAAGTTTCCATTGTAGAAGATAAATAAATCTGTTACCAGGGCTTCCCTTTGGGTGACTGGGGGGCATGGCTAGTCTGAAAACCATCACAGGCCCCTTGCCCGGGCTGGCCCATGCTCTAAGGGAACCCCCATTCTGATCCAGGATATCCTTCAGGGCAAACTAGATGGCCCGCACCCATGCACCAGGCCTCTATACTATCTAACAAAAGATTAATATGCAAATTGACCAATACTTCAACACAAAAGATGGCTGTCCCCATATGTTCAAAGATGACTGCCCCCATATAGACACAAGATGGCTGTCACAAGATGGTCAGCAGAGGAAGGCAGTTGGGAGGGATCAGGCCTGTAAGGGAGGGCAGTTGGAGATAATCAGGCCAGCAAAGAAGCGAAGTTGGGGGCAACAACACCTGTAGAGAAGGGAAGTTGGGGGAAGGAGACCCAGGTCTCTAGGAGAGAGTAATTGGGGGAACCAAGTCTGAAGGGGAGAGCAGTTAGAGGAAAACAGGTGGCAGGGGAGCAATTAGGCATCAATCAAGCTGGCAGGGGAGTGGTTAGGGGGTTAACAGGCTAGTAGGCAGAAGTGGTTAGGGGCAATCAGGAAGGCAGGCAGGCAAGCAGTTGGCAGTCAGCAGTCTCAAAATGTGAGAGGGATTTCTAACTGCCTGTTTATGCCAGATCTCTGTAGGCCAACCCTCAAAGGGTCCCATATTGGAGAGAGTGCTGTCTGAGCTGATGCATAATTTTCATGCATTGGGCCTCTAGTAGACAATAAATAAGTAACTCCTTTAAGTGTGGTTGTGCTTGTGCATGTTTAACTCATACTGTTAGAAAGGTGTGTAAGGAAATGCACTGTGTCCCCTACAGAGCCACTGCTAAGCTTTGCTCCTGACTCAGTGCTGCTGCTGGGTCTTAGATTTGTTCCTTCGCTTTAGGAATAACTTTCAGGTAATAATGTCCTTTTCTATCAGCTGCCTTCTTTAGTCTCCCCTCAGTCCTCATTGACTGGGGATACCAAACCTCCTTCCCTCTTCTCTGTTCCACTCAGTCACTTGGAGGGCTTACCACAGCCTCTATATGGACAAATACTATTCTTCCATTAGAGTCCCTTATAGAACCCAGTTTCAACTAAATTATTTTTTCAATCAAGTGCTGAGAGTAACACAATCAGGCTAAACCAAAGGGCCTTTCTAATCAGGCTAAAATGTCAAGGTTATTTTGCTATGTCTTAGGTTGCATGTAGATATTGAGAGGGACAACATCAATAAACTTTAGCTATCCGATTGCTATTTGAAAGCCAGAAGGCTCAATATAATAAAGATGAAACCCTTCCTAACATAATCAATAGCTTTAAAGGGATCTCAAATAAAAATAAGAGGTTTTCTATTTGCAATATCTGAGTGTAAAGTTCATATGGAGGAATAAGCAAGCAAGAGTATTCATAAAGTTTCTGAAATTGAATCACAGTGAAAGATTAGCTCTACAATATTATAACATATATTATGCTATTATAATGTCTTTTAAAATCCTATAATGTTGATGTAAAAATTAAGATTTTTGTAGAAATAAAATCTATAAAAGTGTCTAAACACATTTAGAAATTTAATAAATGATAAACTTAGAGTATCATTTTTGTAATGAATGTTATTTAAACAATTCTGTAGATCAAATACATGCATTCCACTTTTTCTCCAGAGAGGATTCCATATAGATCAAATCCATAAATATAAAAATACAAAATTCCTGAAATAAATTATGAAAGAATATAATTTACAATATATCAAAATGGAGAATAAATTTTCTCCACATGACAAAACCTCAGAATTCATAAAAGAAAAAAAAGAAAGAATACAAAGATATGTTTCTAATTTTCACAGCAAAATCAATATAATCAAAAGATAAATATTAATTTAAAATATTTGCAACCCATGTAACAGAGAACTAATATTCTAATATATGAAAAGCTTCTCTAATAAATAAAGAATAAATACCTAGCAAATTAATAATGTATAATGAACAGATATTTTTATAGCAAGTTAATTACAAGTGTTTAATCCTATAAGGTATTTAAAATGAATTTTTAAAAAAGCTTCCCTGGCTGATTTGGCTCAGTGCATGGAGCATAACTCTAAGGACTGAAGGGTCTCAGTTTCCATTCCAGTCATGGTCATTTACCTAGTTTGTAGGATCATCCCTTGTCCTCTTCAGGGCATGTGCTGGAGGCAACCAATCAATGTGACTCCTGCACACAAATGTTTCTTTGTCTCTCACCTATCCCTCTCCCCTCACACTCTCTTCAAAAATCAATGGATATCTTGAAGGGGAAAGTGGATGTTATCAAAGCCTGAAGAGCTACATCTATGACACCCACTGAACAACTGCAATACCCAGAAAACTGCTCCCCAATTGGCATAAACCCTTGGATTCAAAGGAGCTCAACATGCCACATGGGATAAGAAGAGAGAGAACTACATAACCAGAAACTTGGAGATGAGAGACCATGGGCAGACAAAGAAACAGCCAGCATATGAAAGAAGACGAGGCATCACCAGAAAAGGAAGTAAACAAAATGGAAGCAAGCAACTTTCCAGAGAAAGAATTCAGAGAAATGATCATAAGGTAGCTGAAAACAATGGAAGACAAATTCGACAATATGAGTAAGAACCAAGAGAAAATGAAGAAAAACCTATAGGAAATCAAGAAAAATCAAGAAGAAATGAGAAATGACATTGCTGCTGTAAAGAACTCAATAGAAAGTGTCAAAAGTAGACTAGAAGAAGCAGAAGACTGCATCAGTGAGCTAGAAGATGAGGTAGGGAAAAATACTCAAGTAGAGCAGCTTCTAGGAAAAATCAAAAGTAGGAAGAGAGCCTAAGGGATATTTGGGATAACAAAAAAAAAAAATCCACATAATAAGGGATACAGAAGGAGAGGAAACTGAGCAACAAATAAAAAACCTGTTTGAAAAAATAATGGCAGAAACCTTCCCTGATAAAGGGAAGAAAAAAACCCACACAAATCCAAAAAGCTCACAGAGTCCAAAGCAAATGAACCGCAAAAAATCAACAACAAGGCACATTATAATTAAATTGGCAAACACCAATGACAAAGTAAGAATATTAAAAGCAGCCAGAGAGAGACAGAAAGTTATCTACAAAGGAACCCCCATCAAACAAGCAACTGAATTCTCAACAGAAACTGATCAGGCTACAAGGGAATGAAATAAAATATACAAAGTTAGGCAAAGGGAGGTCTGAATCCCAGAATACTGTACCGAACAAGGAATATGTCCATTTCTCAGATCACAGTGGCATAAAACTGGAAATCAACTACAATAAAAACAATTCAAAGAAATCAAACACATCAAGACTAAACAGCACGGTATTAAAAATGACTGGGTAACTAGAGAGTTCAAAGAAGAAAAAAAAAAACAACAACATCATGGCAACAAATGACAATGAAAACAGAACAATCCAAAATCTATGGGACACAGCGAAAGCAGTCATGAGAGGGAAATTCATAGCTCTAGAAGCCTACTGTAAAAAACAAGAAGCAATGATAATAAATTACCTAACCCTACAACTCAAAGAGTTAGAAAGAGAGCAACAAGAAAAACCCAGTGTAAGCAGAAGGAAGGAAATAATAAAGATCATAGTAGTGATAAATGACATAAAGACCAAAGAAACAATTCAAAAGATCAAGAAAACCAAGAGCTTGTTCTTTGAAAGGATAAACAAGTGGATGAACCTCTAGCCAGGCTCACTAAGAAGCAAAGAGTGCAGATCCAAATAAAGAAAATCAGAAATGAAAGAGGAGAAATAACAACAGACCCCACTGAAATACAAAGGATTGTTAAAAAATATTATGAACAACTCTATTCCAAGAAACTGGACAACTTGGAGGAAATGGTCATATTCCTAGGAAAATATAATCTTCCAAAACTCAATTAGGAAGAATCTAAACATCTCAATAGGCCAATAACTATGGAAGAAATTAAAGCAGTCATCACAAAGCTTCTAGCAAATAAAAGCCTGGGATCAGATGGCTACATAGGAGCATTTTACCGACCATTCAAGGAAGAATTAAAACCTATCCTGCTCAGACTATTCCAAAAAATTTAAGAAGAAGGAACTCTTCCAAACACCTTCTATGAAGCTCTTAGCACCCTAATACAAAAATCAGATAAAGACAACACAATGGAAGACAGGCCAATATCCCTCATCAATATAGATGCTAAAATCCTCAACAACATTCTAGCAAATAGGATCCAGCAGTACCTCAGAAATATCATATACCATGACCAAGTAGGATTTATCCAAAGGATGCAAGGATGGTAATATAAACAAACCAATAAATGTGATACATCATATAAACAAATTGAGAGATAAACAACACATAGTCATATCAATTGATGCAGAAAAAGCATTTGACAAAATCCAACACCCTTTCTTGATAAAAACTTTCAGCAAGCTGGGAATTGAAGGTTCATACATCAACATCATAAAAGCCGTATATGATAAACCCACAGCTAACATCATACTCAATGGGCAAAAGCTAAAACAATTTCCCCTAATAACAGGAATAAGACAGAGATGCCCAGTCTTACCATTCCTGTTCAACATAGTCCTGGAAGTATTAGCCATTGCAATTAGACAAGAAGAAGAAATAAAAGGAATCCAAATTGGAAAAGAAAGTAAAGTTTTCTATATTTGCAGATGTCATAATTCTGTACATAAAAAACCCTAAAGATTCCATAAAAAACAACAACAAATAAACAACAAATCGACTTAATTAATGAAATCGGCAATGTAGCAGGATACAAAATTAATGCCAAGAAATCTATGGCATTTCTATCTACCAATAGTGAACTTACAGAAAGAGAAACCAAAAAAGCAATACCATTTACCACTGCACCAAAATAATTAAGATACCTAGGAATAAAGTTAACAAAGGAGGTAAAAGACCTATACACAGAAAACTATAGGACACTGAAAAAAGAGATAGAGGAAGACATAAACAGATGGAAGAGCATACAATGCTCATGGATTGGGAGAATCACCATCATTAAAATGTCCATACTATCCAAAGCAATTTATAGATTCAATGTACTCCCCATTAAAATATCAATTGCATATTTCACAGACCTAGAAAGAACTCTCCAAAGATTCATGTGGAAAGAAAAAAAGACCCCAAATAGCCACAGCAATCCTGAGAAAGAAGAATAAAGTAGGTGGGATCTCAATACCAGATTTCAAGCTGTATTACAAAGCCACTATTCTCAAAACAGCCTGGTACCGGCACAATGACAGACATATAGACCAACAGAATAGAATAGAGAACCCAGATATTGACCCAAACCACTATGCTCAATTAATACTTGACAAAGGAGGCATGAACATACAATGGAGTCAAGTATCTTCAATAAATGGTGTTACGAAAATGGGACAGATACATGCAAAAAAAATAATGAAACTAGACCATCATTTTACACCATACCCAAAAATAAACTCCAAATGGGTACAGGATTTAAACATAAGATGGGATACCATAAAAATACTAGAGGAATCCACAGGTAGAACAATCTCAGACATATGCCAAAGGAACTTCTTCACTGATAATGCTCCAAGAGCAATGGAAACTAAAGAGAAAATAAAGAAATGGGACTACATCAAAATAAAAAGCTTTTGCACAGCAAAAGAAACTATCAACAAAACAAAAAGAAAGCCCACTGTATGGGAGAACATATTTGCAAATGTTATCATTGATAAAGGTTTGAGTGGCAACATCTACTGGCAACTTATACAACTTAATAAAAGGAAGATAAATGATCCAATAAAAAATGGGCAACATACCTAAATAGAATCTTTTCATAAGAAGACAGAAGGAAGGCCAAGAGACACATGAAAACATCCTCAATGTCACTAATTATCTGAGAGATGCAAATCAAAATGACAATGCAATACCATCTCACACCTGTCAGAATGGCAATCATCAACAAATCAACAAAGGACAAGTGTTGGAAAGGATGTGGAGAAAAAGGAACCCTCATGCATTGCTGTTGTGAATGCAGACTGGTGCAGCCACTGCGGAGAACAGTATGGAATTTCCTAAAAAAAAACTAAAAATGGAACTCCCATTTGACCCAATAATCCCACTCCTAGGAATATATTCTAAGAAACTAGAAACACCAATCTGAAAGGATTTATGCATCCCTATGTTCATAGCAGCACAATTTATAATAGCTAAGATTTGGAAACAGCCTAGGTACCTATCTGCAGATGAGTGGATTAGAAAAGTATGGTACATCTATACAATGGAATACTATGCTGCCATAAAAAAGAAGAAATTCTTACCATTTGCAATAACCTGGATAGAACTGGAGAGCATTATACTAAGTGAAATAAGCCAGTCAATGAAAGAAAAATACCACACAATCTCACTCATTTATACATAATAAAGAACATTGTAAACTGATGAGCAAAAAATAGATACAGAGGTAGGAAAGCATCAAACAGACTTCAAATTACTGTGGGAAGGTTAGGGAGAGGTGGGGTAGATTAGAGATCAACCGAAGAACTTGCATGCATGCATATAAACATAACCAATGGACATAAGGCACTGTGGTGTTTGGGTATGCATAGGAGTGGGGGTGGGTCAATGGGAAGATATGTATCCATGTAATACATTAATAAAAACATTTTTAGAAAATCAATGGAAAAATATTCTCAGGTGAGGATTAACAATAAGTTAAGAAAAAAAGAAAAAATAATGTACATTATAACTACTATTATATTTCACCTGTTTTTTTTGGTAAAATTAAATACTGATCAGGATATGGAGATTTAAAAACTACTGAATATTACACAAAATTTAGCCTAGATACTTAAAATCTCCAGAATATTTCTGCTTAGTTCTGGCACAAAAAATGACTATGATAGTTTTGTTACCTATTTGATTCTTCTCTCGTCTTTCTTGTCCACTCTCCTTCACATTTAGTCTCTCCTTCCTTTAAACTATATGAAACTTGCATAGCATAGTCTATTCTCAATTATACATATTGTCAAATTATACTGTAAGCATTATGTAGTTTGAATCACACTTACTTCTTTAGTAAACTTTGTGTGTATAATAACAGAATATGTAATGGTATTATATATGACATTTTTACATATTTAAAATAATTTCTTATTTGGTGCCTTAAAAACTTCCATATTTAAGCATTACTATTTACCTTATTCTACAGATAAGTAATTGAGCCAGACAGAGCCCACAGCATAGGCCTTTTGAGGGAGAGACAGATGGATAGATATCAATTCTGCCTCTTCTTTGAGTGGCATTGTGAGATTTAGTAATTTAGTTAATATATTTAAACTGGCTTTTTTATCTGTAAAATGGAAATGACAATAATAGTTATCTCAGCATTTTTAGAAATAATAAAGAAGCATATAAAAACAACCCATTTGGTGCATGACCAGTCACATCAAAAGTGCTCAGGTACTATGACAATTATAATTTTTTAATGACAGGCTTTGTTAACTGTAGATTCATTTCTCCTTACAATGTGTCATTCTGATTGAGCCCCTTTGCAGATAACTAAAAATGTTGGTGGTATACCATTTTTGATGATAGATTGATGGTTAATTCAATAATAATAATATATTTAGTGCTTTATTAATTCATTTTTCTCATAGGTAATCCCATCAAAGAACCAATAACAATTAGGTAAAATGGGAGTTGGCATTGAATAACTTTATTATCCATTATTACTCTAACATGAGCTATTCACATCTGTTCTTTGTTGCATTGTATGCAGTGCATGAATGATACTTTGTTTGATTAGTGTCTATTCATTTTTTCTAAGGCTTCATCAAAACATTTGTTCCAAATCAATATGGGTTTTTTTCTCTTTTTGTTTTTGTGTAAAATTTATTCTTGCTCATTTACACAGTTTAATTTTCTGAATTACCAGATCTTCCTGTAAAAGGTCTTAAACCCAATGAAATAATAGATCATCAATTCCTATTGTGAAGAGACTAGATTATGAAGTCACTTTAATTTAGATTTCTGTTGTTGAGAAAGAAAGTTTCCTTATCTTTTTTAGCTACAGGATTATGGTTGGTATATATACAAATTCTGGCAGAAAATATTAAATATAAAAATTTGGAGGCAAGGAATCTTTTTACATCACTAATATTTCCCTTAAAATTATGAATAACTAGAAACATACTACAAACACAATAGTTTTAGCAATAATTTAAATATAATTTACTATTTAATCATAGTAAATATACTTTCCAGGTTCAGAATAATTATTTTTATATATATTTGATTGAATTTTTATAGAGAGGAAAGGAGAGGGATAGAGAGTCAGAAATGTCGATCACCTTCCTCCTGCACACCCCCTACTGGGGATGTGCCTGCAATCAAGGTACATGCCCTTGACCTTCTGGTCAAACCTGGGGCTCTTCAGTCCACAGGCCTACACTCTATCCACTGAGTCAAACTGGTTAGGGCGAGAATAACTTTTTTCTTAAATTTGTAATTGAAAAGTATTGATTTCATGTTTACAATAGCTGATAAATTAGATAGCTATGCATTCTCATAAAAATTAAATAATAAAAGTTAAAGAATAACATTGCTACTTGACTAAAGAGATGTTTTATATTTTTTCTATTATAGATGAATAAAGTTCAATAAGACAAGAAGAAAATAAGAATCTCTAATGAAGGCATGCAAATTAAAAAAAAATGTCTTCATAGAAACAATTTTTCTAGCCCCAAAAGTGAAGTTCTAAAAACCAGAGGCATGATGATAGAATCTGGTTCCAAGTAGTCACTGGGTAGTGAGTTGTATGGTTAAATTGAATTATCTCACTACATTTATTCTTCAAAAACTGTGTTTTGAATATTTACTCTGCACTCGAGCACTGCCCTCAAAATAAAGAACACCTTGGTAAAGTGAGATCTAATTTGATTAAAAACATCTGTTCAGGAAAAAAATAACAACATACTTCATTTATACTTTATAGTTATGCTAGAGATCCGATGCATGAAACTCTTGCACTGGATGGGGTGTCCCTCAGCCCAGCCTGTACTCTCTCCAATCTTGGACCCCTCAGGGGATGTATGATTGCTGGTTTAGATCTGATCCCCTAAACCAGTGATCGGACACCCCTCTTACAATCCTGGATTGCTGGTTCCTAACGGCTCCACTGCCAGCCTGTTTAATGCCTAACTGCTCCTCTGACAGCCTGGTCGCCACCAAGTACCCTCCCTGCTGGCTTGATTTTGCCCCTAGTTACCCTCCCCTGCTGGTCTGATAGCCCCCAACTGTCCTCCCCTGATCTTGTGATAACATGGGGGTGGCCATCTTGTGATGACATGAGGCAAGACACCAGCCACCTAGGCTTTTATTAGCAGAGATCTTCTTAGTTATGCTAGGTAAACCATGTTAAGTGCTTGATATAAATAAATCAATTAATTAAGTACATAATTTATATAAACATTTGAAACACTTAGGTGGGCAGGATTGCCTTACTGATGTAATTAAGAAATGTGAAGTTTAGAAATATTAGATAATATGGTCTATTTTGCCCAGTTAATCAGAGAAAAAACTTCCAATTTGTATCCCAAGTTATTTCCATTTGAAATTATATAAATGCCTCTATTTGCAATTATTAGTACTCCAATGTCCCAATTCATGGATTTGTGCACATTGAAAGAAAATTAATTAGAAGAAATATTTTAATATCGCTATTTGCCCTTTCTCTATAATAGAAGTGTCAGTCATATTCACAATGGACAATCACAAATCAAAATACATGTGTGTTATTGGCGCCACTGAGAGCTTTATGTGTATCACACATGTGTGAGTAAACTTAGCCTTTGTATATAGAATAAACTTGCTTAATTAGACCTGCTTTCTGATTTAGCTAAACATTTTCCAGCCCAGTGAAGTACCTCAACTTCTCTTTCAGGTAATTGTCAGCAACACAACAGTAAATATCAACACAATGCAGATTATTATTATAGATCATACAAGGAGAACAAAGGATTAAATACCTAACTGCACCAGTGAGAAAACCTGAGTCATTTGAAAGGTCCACCATTTCTTATTTCTTTTCAGTCAGGTCAAGTTTCTACACTTTCCAAATCTCTGTTTACCAGATAATGAAAAAAAAAATAAAAAATAGGATTTTGCTGACTTCCCTATTTACCTACTCCAGGACTTCTGTGAAGATCAAATGAGATGAGGCATGGCAAAACACTTCACAGACATTTGGTTACAGTGTAAAATGTTTCCACCTGACTGTAAACAAGTTGTGTTCCTGTTCTGAAGAATCTCCAAGGAGGCTAGTCACTAGGGAGAGGAAGCTGGGCATTGCTATGTGACGTCATTACTCGGCACCCACAGTGACCATTTCTGGGCTGGACTGGCTGCGAGCCACATTTTGTGCCAAGGGGGCTTTGCAGCATTGGGTGCGATTTGGTGGGATGTTGCTCCAGGGTGGTGATGGAGCCTGTGACCCACTTGGGGCAAGCAGAGCATTGGTTTCTTGGCATCAGGTCTGTGGTGCCATTTATTTTTAAATGACCAGTGTGTATCATGGCAGCTCCTGCATTGAGCATTGACACCCTGGTGGTCAGTGTACATCATAGCTACCAGTCAGATGGACAGAAGTACACTTAGGCTTTTATATATAAAAATGTATTAATAAAGATAATTGTTATTTGTTGTTGGTTTTCTAGTGAAATGTGAACAGTTTATCAGGGTCAATGCTTGAGTATTTTAAGCTTCTATAAAGAGATGAGTCTTCCCAAAAAGAAAGTAACCAATTCTAACCTCTTTAGTTCTCTTTCTACCCTTAAAGTACTTCTCTCTCTCTCTCTCTCTCTCTCTCTCTCTCTCTCTCTCTCTCTCT
>JAAGEH010000012.1:29880241-29993927 GCA_011751065.1 Lasiurus cinereus | reverse complement strand
TCTCTCTCTCTCTCTCTCTCTCTCTCTCTCTCTCTCTCTCTCTCTCTCTCTCTTTCTCTCTCCCTCTTTCTAGTAGCTCTAGCTGTACTCATCCTACCTTTTTTTCCCCAAGAACATGCCTTGAATGATGTCATTTCCATCTTTTAAAGATTTTTAGGTAAATTGTAGAACCTGTTTTCAGGGTACTTTCTTCTCTAACTTATGAACTAGGGCAAGACAGTTAAATGTGTATTTCAGATAAACAAGGAATACATATTTAACTTAGTAAAAGTAGATGAAAATTTTGTATCTGAAATTTCAATTTTAATGGGAATACTATATTTTATCTGAGAATCCTAGTTCTGTATAACATATATACAAAAGTGGACAAGCTCTTTGGTTAGATTGTCAGATGCAGGTCATTTGTAGGAGGTTTCTGCTCACTGTCAAATTGTTACTGAACCTGTAGCCAATGCTGCTTCTGATGACCCCTGGAGAATATCCTGTAGCTTTCTGCATGGCCCCATATAAAATATCCCTTATTAAACTAAATATCTTAGATGAATTAATTCTAAGCATGTGCAAAACTTTTACTAACAACAGAATCAGCAAGAAGATTAAATTGTGAACAATTAAACAAAAGTCTGTGGAGAAAGAATGTAAGAACCTGTTAAGTAAATTGCTTGCACAAAATCACAAAGATAGGTAAATGCTGCTGGTTTACATTGCAGGACAGAAAATTATCCTACTATATTGTTATATGGGTTAACCTAGGTTGAGGCAACTTATAGCCATAGCCTGAGGATGCCAGGTGTGGATAATTTATCAGAAATAATAAGCAATGAATCTGGGGCTTTTAATGAGATATAGTAAGCAACAAATAATAAGCAATGTAACTGTGGCTGTTGATCAGACACACTGAGTAAGAAAATTTCATTCATAACAGTGTCAGGAAGGGGCTAATTAGTAGAGATGGCAGTTAGTTTTTTTTTTTCCCCAGCCGCAAGCAACTATCAAGAAATTTTCAAACATCATAAAAATTGTCAGTTCACATACTCTTGCTTATTTCTCAGGTTTGGAAAATAGTTTTAATTTTCACTAGTTAACAGAAATACAAGTTGAAATGTTTATTTCTGTAGGTATCCTGGAATTCTGTATATGTTGTGGAAAGACACATGGGATTTAGACCTTCAGGATGAGATCCAGATGCACACTTCCTCCCTTTTTATTTATCCTTACTAGAGGCCCAGTGCATAAAATTTGTGAACAGGGGCAGGGGTGTCCCTCAGCCCAGCCTGCACCCTCTCCAATCTGGGAGCTCTTGAGGGATGTTCAACTGCCTTTTTAGGCCTGATCCCACTGGGCCTAAATGGGCAGTCGGTAATCCCTCTCACAATCTAGGACTGCTGTCTCCCAACTGCTAGCCTGCCTGCCTCCCTGATTGCCCTTCACTGCTTCTGCCTGCCTGCTTGATCACCCCCTAACCATTCCCCTGCCATCCTGATTGATGCCTAACTGCCCCCCTGTCTGCTTGTTTGTCCCTAACTGCCTTCCTCTGCAGGCTTGATCACCCCCAATTGCTCTCCCTTGCAGGTCTATTCCCTACCAACTATCCTCCCTGCTGTCCTGATCTCCCACAACTGCCCTTCCTTGCAGGCCTGATCCCTCTCAATTGCTCTCCCCTGATGGGCATCTTGTGGTGGCCATCTTGTGTCCACACAGGGACAGGACCTTTGACCACATGGGGGCAGCCATCTTGTGTGTTGGAGTGATGGTCAATCTGCATATTATTCTTTTATTAGATAGGATAGAGGCCTGATGCACTGGTGGGGGCCAGCTGGTTTGCCTAAAGGGTGCCCCAGATCAGGGTGGGTGTTACTTTGGGGCATGGGGTGGCTGGGTGAGGGGCATGTAGGCCCACTATGTCCCTCATAGACCCAAGTGGAGGCCCCGATATCTGGGATTTGTTTATCTTCTACAATTGAAACTTGGTAGCCTGGAGTGGAGCCAAGCCTCCTACTTGCTCCATGGTGGCAGCCTTTCTGTTGGATTTATTTATCTTCTATAATTGAAACATTGTAGCTTTAAGCAGAGGCCAAGACAGGACAGGGCTGCAGAAGCTTGGCTTTCTCCATTGCTGGGGGTAATCTTAGACTCCTGCTCTCTCCAGCTCTGTGGCTGCTGCCATTTTTGTTGAGATTTATTTATCTTCTATAATTGAAACTTTGTAGCTTTGAGTGGAGGCCTGGGCTGGCCAGGGTGTGTGGAAAGCTTGGCTTCCTCCATTGCCAGGGAAATCTAAGCCTCCTTCCTGCTAGCTTTATGGCTGCAGCCATCTTGGTTGGGGTTAATTTGCATACTCACTCCTGATTGACTGGTGGGCATGACTTCTGGACATGGCTTGCGGGTGTAGCACAGTAATGGCTAATTTGCATATTACTCTTTTATTAGATAGGATTCCTTCTTTACAAACATCTCCTTACCTCCAAGGACAGGCCTATTTAAGTTTTTGCTGATAGTTCCAAATATTCTTTCTCTAGAGTTTCAACACCCTGGTCCATTCTTTTGGTTAGAAAATGTGATACACTCTTTCTCATCTACATGCTAGTTGTTTTTGTAGCTCAGTTATGATGTTGAAATATGAGCGCCATTTCGATGGATAGCATCAGAGAAAAATTCTGGGGAGAAAAAGTATCAATGATATCTCTAATAACATCAGCAAACATTTAATTCACTTCTTTTCCTTGAACATAAATTGCTTTTCATACTCTGGTTTTATCTCCAAATAATATAAGTTCCTGTCAACCAAATACACCATTTAACAATAAGATTCATATGAAACAGACATTCTGAGGGGTGCAAATCATGTAACCTTTATTCTAAGAAAGCTATTTTCTAGCAGAGAAGGAAAACAAAAGTTGGTAATTTCCTTCAAGGTGTCCCCTTTTTATATTACTGAGAGCCAGAGAAAATAGAAACACATTTTAGCCTTAATCATTTAATTTTGTTGTAATTGAAAAATGTTTTATTCTTTTTCATAAGGCAAGTGTATAATAAATTATTAATTTAAAATATGTATTAACATGGGCAGGACACTCTGAGGTTGGCATAGAAATAGAGGTACATTTGAATAATTTCTTGAATAGGGGCAAAAGCCTAAGGAGATTGAAAATAAAAATCCAAACTCCGTAAGTGCAGTAATACATTTGTTGATACACAAGCTTCATAGTTTTCAGATTTTACTCACAAGAAATAAAGTTGTTAAAATGTGACTTAAACATACTTGGCCCCACTCCAGACTACAAAGTTTTTTATTTCATAATAGAGTTATTGATATAATATTAATACTATCCATTTAAATTATAGTTAATATTAATTATAAAACTAGTTTTGCATTAATAAAACACACTGAATGTTTACTATGTGAAATGCAAGTGGGTGTTTTGACTATGTGTTCAGAAAAAATAGGAATATCAGGTTTATTATAAATTTTTAAATGTCTCTTAATTCATCATATTCATGGGTGGCAGCTGCCTTTCACACTCACATTTACTTAAGGAAGAATCCTATCTAATAAAGAGAGAATATGGTAATTGACCATTATTCCATCACAAAGATGGCTATAGCCACAGCTGAGGCCAAGTTCCCATAAGGAGCTTTCAAGAGAAATCAGCAGGAACCTGTGGCTACGCCCTCCTCTGTCCCCATGGGGCTTGACAGGGGACCTCAGGCCATGCCCACCACACAGCGGGCTTGATAGAGGACCTCAGGCAGTACACACCACTCAGCAGGGCTTGACAGGGTACTTCAAGTTACACCCCCAGTCCTGGGTTGGTGGAAGTCCGACCACTTCCCTGTTCAATGGGGCTTGATGGGGTACCTGAGACTGTGTCCCCCCCCACCTGGCAGGGTTTGATGGGGGACCTCAGGACATGCCCCCTTCTCAGAGGGGCTTGACAGAGGATCTCAAGGCATTCCCCCTGCCCTGATCTGGGCTGGGGGATCTCAGGCCATATACCCTGTCCTGGCATTGGGCCAGGGAACCTGAGGCTATGTCCCCTCCGCAGCAGGGTTTCCCAAGGGTGGGACTGGCCGAGTCTGGATCTAGCCCATTGTGGGGGGACAGGCCAGGTCTGGGTCTCATGTGATTTTGAGGCACATGTGTGTGGGCAGGAACTTCACTCTGGTGTGCCTCAGACTCTGACAGGAGGAAGGTTTTCATATAAATTTTACTAATTTTCTTTCATCTCTGACACTTTTATTATAGAGAAAGGGCAAATAGCAATATTAAATTATTTCCTCTAATTAATCCCCTTTTAATGTACATGAATTTCATGCACTGTGCCACTAGTGTGTTAGATAATACTATGCAAGCAGCCTAGCCTTAGAAATTTGCATGCTGGTGTTAGATGAGGGTTGAAATCCCTGCTTTGTCATTATGTAGCTGTATAATCTTCTATTTGATATTAACTCTTCTAAGCCTGTGTTTCTGCATTTATAAAATGGAAATAATAGTAATATTGCACATTGAATTAATACTATATCATAGGGTTGCAAATGAGGATTAAGTAAAACAATATATTAAATGCTTCTATAATAGATCATATGTAATAAACACAGACTAACTATTAAATAATTTTACTATTTATTAAAGGTCTAAATTTATCTGTTGCTATTTCATATATAAAAGTGATTTTTATTTTTATGTTAATATTGTTCTCAGTAGTTTTAAAGTGCATTTGAAAAATAAAATACATGAAAGTGTGCTTTTTAAATATTTTCTTTTCAAAACATCACTTGAGACCCTTATTTAAAGGATTCCTTAATTTAAACAAATCCTAATTTTTTCAATAGTTTTGGAAGCCCATCAACCTTTTCATTTAAATAATTTCTGTATTCAAATTAGTTCCTTTTCCATCAAAACCCTTCTCTGCTTCCCATGTTTTTATTTTGTCTACCAAATCAGCATATTCAGTAGAACTTTCTGTGATAATGGAAAAGGTGCTTGATCTCTAGTGTCCAATATATTAGCCACTAAACCCATGTGGTTATTCAAATTTAAGTTAATTAAAGTTAATAAAACAAAATAATCTGATCCTCATCTATGCTAGCCATATTTCAAATGGCCAATAGTTCCATGCAATATTGTCTACGACTTTGAACAGCACAGTGACAACCACTCCAGCTGTCTCTACAATCAAATCCATTCTGCAACCAGGCCAGTGTGTCCCAGGTTGCCAGTTTGATTGCCAGTCAGGGCACATATCCAGGTTTCATGTTCAATCCTGGTCCAGGTGTGTGCTAGAGGCAACCTATCAATGCTTCTTTCTCACATTGATGTTGCTCTCTCTCTCATTTTCCCTCTCCCTTCTTCTCTCTCTAAAATCAATAATAATTAAGAAAACATATTAACAAAATCCATTCCACAGAATTATTCTGGTTTAATATTAATACTGAATAATTTTGATTATATTATTCCCATGCTCAAATTCTCTTTGGTTGAGAGTATGCAATTAAATATATATAATCACATGACTGGAAATCAAACTCTCAGCCAAAGTGAGCCACACTTCATCCAAGTGAGCCATTCAGCCACAGTCCTTCTTAGACATTTTATTCTACTTTAGATAATATATTTTGCTTTAGTTTAATCCAGGGTGAGTTGGGCTTTCAATTACACATAACTGAAAACTTCCTAATGGATTCTGATCCTTACAATTTGAAGTTACATTTACCAAAAATGACTGTGATTTTATTTTATTCTTTTTTTTGGGGGGTACGGCTTTTGCTACATCACATTTCTGCATCACTGCTGGTGACATAAATTATTTGAATACAAAAGTTAAAATATGTTTCAGTAAAATCACAAAAGAAATATAGTTCTAGGTAATCGTAGGAGCATATAATTTGTAGTAAGAAGACCATGTCCCAAACCTAGTTTTATTACTTTCATGGGTGAATAGTATTAGTCAAGATTTCTAACTTTTGGAAATTTGGAACTCTTCATCTGCAAATGGACGCACAAAAATAATAACTAATTTATAAGTCCATTAAAAGGTGAAAGACAATTTATACTTTAGCAAATTGTGTGGCATGAAGTTTTGCAATAACTATATTTTAGATCTCTTCTTTTGTTCATTTGAGCCTATTATGCTGAAATATTTTTCTGAATTTGGTCTCTTCTATTAAATCACATTAAAAAGCTTTTCAAATTTAAAATTGTATTAATTTGCTTATTCTATCTAATAAAAGAGTAATATTCAAATTACTTATCACTCTATTATACCCACAAGCCACACCCACCAGTAAATTAACCCAACCAAAATGTCTGTAGAACAGAAGGAACAGAAGGCTTGGGGTTTCCCAGCATCGGAGGAATCCAGGCTTTACACCTGCTCTGGCCAGCTCAGTCCTCTACACATGGCTACAAAGTTTCAATTATAGAAGATAAATAAATCCTCCCAAAATGGTGGCAGCCACAGAGATGGAGAGAGCAGGAGGCTTGAGTTTTCCCAGCAATGGAGGAAGCCAAGATTTCCAACTGGCCTAGCCAGCCCAGTCCTCCACTCAAGCCTACAAAGTTTCAATTATAGAAAATAAATAAATCCCAACAAAAATGGCTGTGGCCATAAAGCTGGAGAGAAGAGGAGGCTTGGGTTTCCCTGGTGATGGAGGAAGCCAAACTTTCTGGCCTGCCTTGCCCTGTGCTCAAGGCCACAAAGTTTCAATTATAGAAGATAAATAAATCCCAACAAAATGGCTGCAGCTACAGAACAAGCAGGAAGCTTGGCTCTGCTCAAGGCTACAAAGTTTCAATTACAGAAGAAAAATAAATCCCAGATACCAAGGCCTCCGCTTGGATCACTGGGGGGTATGGCTGGCCTGCAAACCACCACAGGCCCCTCACTCAGGCTGCCCCATGCCCCAAGGGACACCCTTAAGGTCAAACCAGCTGGCCGCCACCCATGCACCAGGCCTCTATCCAATCTAATAAAAGGTTAATATGCAAATTGACCATCACTACAAATCATAAGATGGCTACCCTATGTGGTCAAAGATGGATGTCTCCATGTGGACAGAAGATGGCTGCCACAGCTGGCCAGTAGGGGCGGGCAGTTGGGAAGGATTAGCCTTGCAAAGGAGAGCAGTTGGGGTTTACCAGGCCAACAGAGGAGGGGAGTTTGAGGTGACCAAGCTTGCAGGGAAGGGCATTTGGGGGCACCCAGGCCTACACTGGAAAGCAGTTAGGGGTGACCAGGACTGCAAGATAAGGCAGTTAGAGGCAAACAGGCTGGCATGGGAGCAGTTAGGCATCAATCAGGCTGCCAAGGGAGTGTTTAGGGGTGATCAGGCTGGCAGGCAGAAGCAGTTATAGGCAATCAGGAAGGCAGGCAGGCAAGCACTTGGGAGCCAGCAGTTTTGGATTGTGGGAGGGATGTATGACTGCCTTACAGGGATCAAGTCTAAATGGGCAGTCGGACATCCCTTGAGGGGTCCCATATTGGATAGGTGCAGGAGTGACACCCCCCTCCCCAATGCATTAATTTCATGAACTGTGCCTCTGGTATAATTTTAAGCACTGATAAAATTTGAAAAGAATCTGGGTAAGAAAACATTTGAAGACTTTTCATTGTTAAGTATCTATCAACTGGCATTCTGGTAATTTGTATCCAACTAATATTACCCTATATTCTTTTAAGGATGTCAATGAAAGAATATTACTGAAAATAAATTTAGCTTTGCTGAAATCAACAAAGTTCAGCAATAAAATTCATCTAATTTGCCAGTCTAGCAACTCTATAAAAACAAAAGTTATTTTTTTGTGAGCTCATGCTGGCTCCTAATGATCATTGCTTTTCCTCCTAAATGCTCTTAAAACATCTGTTTAATAACTTCAAAAATTTCACTAAGTCCTTTCATGTCATGACAAGGGTTTTTTATTTTATCCTATGTATAAGGGGAGAGTGTCTGTATTTTTATACTTTTGTATATATAATTCTGTTATTAAAATACATTTCTTAAATTTAGGGGTTATGCTTATTTATGTGGAAATCTAAGTAGAAATACATAAATCATAGTACCCGATAACTATGAAAAGAATTAAAAACTAATGAAAGTAATTGAAATATATTGAGTAGATGTGATAAATAATTAAGCATTTATTTACAAAAATATTATTTTAAATACATGGGAAATGAAAAATAAAAAGGGGTGAGGCTATAGAGTAAGGGAGACCTCTTGAGTCTATTAAAAACATTATAGAAGATAAATAGATCCCTGGCCAGTATTGCTCAGTTGGTTGTTCAAAAGGTGGCTGGTTTGATCCCCAATCAGGGGTGTATGTAAGAAGCAACCAATCAATGTTTCTCTATCCCTGTGTCTCCCTCTTTCTTTCTCTCTCTCACTCTTGTAAATCAATTAATTTTTTTAAATGGAGACAAAGTAAATGATGATGATGTTCTAATGAGAAAATAGGATGGATAAATTAAGAGAGACAGATGTCGGTATGAACACGGATATGTGTAACTACATCTATATCACTAATTAGATCAGAGAGATGCAGAGGTCCATAGTGACATCCAAGTTTGGGCTTAGCTATCTCTGTTTTTTAGGGTAATAAAATTTATAGAGTCTTTTAAATAACTAGAGATTCAAGTAAATAGAAGGTTATTGTTTTCTCGTAAAATGAAATTAAGTGCAGCAGCTCTCTTTCAAAATAGTCATTCAGGTCCCTACCCTGACCTATATTTTCCAAATTTTTAATTAGTAGCAATCAAGTTTGTCTCAAGGTTTATTCCAGCAGAAAGAAAAGAAAATTGATGAAGAAGCATAGATGGGAGATGAATTGAGCCAGTTGTATAAATAGAAAATATTTTCTCTCCTATTCCATCTGTTGGAACTCAGTGCTATGACTACACCTAAGAGCAATGAAGGATAAAACATATTTTTTAGTAGGTTCTATTAATGAGGGGATGAATATGAACTTAATGAATACCTGTCATTAACATGACTGTAAGAATGGAAGGAAGATTTACCTAAGAAGGTGCTATTGGGCTATGTATGCATTTTAAGCAAAAGCTTATATACTAAATATCATACAAAGATATATCCATTAAGGGGAAAGAAATATAATGCTTGAAATAAAGTTAGAGGTTTGCTTGGAATTGCAAATTTAGAAATCCCTGGTTTATCAGTGATTGAAGTTTTGAATGACAGAAGCTCTTCTAATAAAAGTGCAAACTGAAATTAGACTGGATGAAAAGAACAAAACAAAGAGGAAAAAGCCAATGGTTAAAATTTAGAGTAAAAAAAAACATCATGTAAATCACCCAGTGAAAAATAGAAAAGGCAGAAAATGAATGAAAAGCAAAATAAGAAACAAATAACAAGAGCAATAATCAGAAACAGTGATATATATAGTAGATATTAATGTAACTATATCTATAATCACTTTGAATATCAGTGGTAAACAAAGAAAAACTATACCTGTGTAGTCAAAAAATAATTCTGGAAAGCAAAGGAAAATTCAGGAATAAGATGTAGTAGCTAGAAAATATAGATGATAGATAATAGTATGAAAAATGAAAGTTAGCTTCAAACTAATAGAGAGATTAGATAAGAATGGGATCAAAACATATTCCTTGTCTTAGCAGTGATGAGATATTCATGCACTACAACAAATCAGGTCCAACTGTGTTTATGAAGGAAAAGTCAGATTAAAAGCTTAACTAGAATAAGGATTTAGATTACAGCCAGAGGATGAGAAAAAGGAAGCACTTTGGTTTTGATGTTGTAGTTAAAATTGAAGCATCTTGCGCAACTTTACATATTGAAAAATGAAGTGAATTATTAGGAATGAAAGTAATTTAGACATAGAGTATGGAATGTCAAGGATAACTTAGACAAAATTTTATACAGAAAAGTAGTTATCTCTTTATTTAAATAGTATGGAAGATTAGTACTCTGAGATGTAACCAGTTATTTTTTTTTAACTTGAGTTGACTTAAATAGCTTGAACTATATTTTAAAATTAGTTAGAATTATATTTTACTGTCACACCAATTTCCTACTTCATCCATTCTTTTTGTCAATAATTTCAGTCAATAGTCATGCATTAAATGCTTCAATGTTAATAATGAGCTAAGATTTAAAAAAAAACTACAGAAAATATTTCAATTACTATTATGTATACAGTTATGAGATATACATATTAAATAGTAATATAAAGATTAACTATGGGCATATTTATATTAATGTGGATTTGATTATTATATTTGCTTCATATTTTTATTGTTAACAAAGTATATATTTATAATGCCTACATTAGATTTATGTTATTGAATTTTTCAGCCACCTCTTATAGTCTGCTCTTATATTTATTTAGTTCAGTCAAATTCAATTATACTCACAGTAGTAAAGAGAAAACTAGCTAATTGTTGGGTGTGAAACTTAGAAATCCCCGCTTTGTATACTTACCTGGGATAAACAACATAATAAGCTTGATTCTCTCCACCCCACAGTGCATGGACTTAAACTTAGGGTTTAAGTCCATGCACCCTGGGGAGAAAAAATAATTTTTAGAATCATAGTAAGTTAGATAACTTTGTAATCATCTTGTTTAGCAATATTTCAAAAAAAGTTTGGTGTTACTGAAAAAGTTTGAGTGGGGGGGTGGGGGAAGCAGCTTCAGTCTGTTTCTTGACTTGATATCAAGAAACAGAGGCAAGATGGCTTTCTGAGTATAGGACTTTGGAAACTGTACTGGTTCTTTCTCTCTGTCCCCTCTAGATGGAATTTGATAGAGAAGAGAATTGTACTTTCTCAAAACTGCTTTCTGAAACTAAAACAATGGTAAACTGGTGTGATGATCATCATTAAATTGTAGATTTCTGCTTCTAGCTTTCTATATTTTTCTCTCCCTCCCCCACATATGCTGACCTTCACTTTCTCTTAACAAATATTAAAGAACATCTATACTTCTGCAAAGAATATCCATTCAGACTGAACTCAAGTTTCTTCATTTACCTTCATACTCTCAAAATACTGTGGCAAAGCAACTTATACTGGTATGTAAGAAATTGCTCAAAGACAAGAAAGATGATTTAACTTTCCAAAAAATGTTTAAAAAAACAAAAAACAAAAATGGAACATACTACTCCTACAGACCAAATTTCCACCTGAGAGTTATGATTGCTAAAGCAGCTTAAAGTTCCAGTCTTCTTGTAAATTTACTGTCCAAGTAAATGTTGATTTCAGGATTGGTAGATTTGTATTATCATAATTATTAAAATGATCCAAACTGAAGTTTTAATTTTACCAAATCAGGCAATACTTTGGTTTGTAGCTGTTAATTAGAATTTAATAATGGCTAAATCAATTCAAATATTCACCTCAGGCAAAGACAACAGAGTTCTCTGTGGCAGACACCAATATTTCTTTAATTATGCTTATGTGACTCTAAACCTCTAGCCACACAATTGGATTACACAATTTTAAGAATTCACAAAATATAAATTTCTGATTTTACTAAGAAAATTTTGTTATCTAAAGGTGGTTAAATTTTAGACAGTACAAATATTAGAGTGACTATTAAATACTAAACTTTCTTTTTAAAAATAAAATAACCTGTGAATGAATTGCAAAATCTTTTATTTTATATGTATTCATTAGTTATGACTGATAGCAAGATAAGAAAATCTAAAATATACAATAAAAATATGCTATATCACATGCTTAGATATTTCATTTATAATCTATTGATTTATATTCATAGTTGTAATGTAATACATAAAATATTTACTTATTTACTTATATATTTATGGGATGAAATGAAAATAGATTTCCAGTGTCTAGCAAAATATCTTCTCTAATAATTTTATAACACATTATAATGGAAAATAATGCAAAACTTATAACATGAAAGATAAAACTTTTTACTCCCATGTTTACTTCCATAAAAAAGAAGCACTTTAATAGTACAGTGGTACCTCGAGATACGAGTTTAATTCGTTCCGTAACCTTGAGGCTTGGGAATCTATGAGACGCTCGAGTCTCGGTAAACTGTGGGTCATGTGCAGCCGGCCGATCCACGCGATTACTCCTATCTCAAATGTTGCTGGTATTTCAAAGCAAAAATCGCTCGCTCGACAGCTTGTATCTAAAAAATTTCGTATATTAGGGCACTCGTATCTTGAGGTACCACTGTAATAGGAAAGCAATAGAAATATTATTTTATTTATTGGAAATTCATATTTCAAGGAAATAACACTCTGTTTAAAAATAAATGTAAAAGCAAACAATTTGAAAGGGGAGATAAATTTTCTTCTTGGTTAATAAAGATCAGTGCATCAAGATATTCACTAAATAATTACATTTATCTATTTAGTTTTAGTCTGATCCCCGCAAGCCCGGCCAAGGAACTTCACTGGTGCATGAATCTGTGCACCTGTCCTCTACTTTGCATATAAGATCTTTGGTTCCTCTCTTCCCACCCTCTCTCCTTCCCCCTTTCCTCTGAGATTCGTTAGTCTGTTCCATATTTCCATGCCTTTGAGTTGAGCACCTGTTCCCTGATGGTCAGTGTGTATCATAGCTACTGGTATAATGGTCAACTGGTCAAATTGTTGCTTAGGCTTTTATATATAGAGAACTATATTGCTCCAAATTTACCTATACAGATATAGCTATAAAATGTTGTATTTATGTATTTATATACATTTATAATTAAAATATACAAATGTGTGTTTACCTTTATCTACAAATACACATAAATACACACATATATATCTTATAACCTTTTTTATAATTCCTATGATATATTTTTTCTTTTACCAGACTCATTCAACAGCTATATTACTTGAAGCTTCTGTTCCATTTCCCTGTAACCCTCATTCTCTCCTCTGTTTCTTCAAGTATGCCCATTGTCCCCACACTTCCAACTAAAAACAGAGTCTTGAGGGGTCAGTGCTCCTCTGGGTTCTCTTAAGAATCAGACAGCCCTCCCCAAATATAAATCTTCATTCAGAATTTAGCTTAAAAATATAACACTTTTTATACTTGTGGAAATCAAATTCTAGAAGATACAATTAAAAAATTATCAAATGATAAAACACTCTGTAAGGATGTTGTGAAGAAGAGCATATTGGCAACAAGGAATATGAGACATGACCAGGATGGAGAAAATGTACTATGATGGTGAAGCTTCAAGGCTGTTGAATTTTGCAAGGTACTCTGAGAGAAAACATAATAAATGTAAGGGGCTTTTAAATTGTATCAAAAAAGAGAAAGAAGAAATAGATACGCTTCCTGGAGTTAATGATTGAATGTTGATAAATGACAAAGAGAGGGCAAAAGCACTCTGTTCTGTTTTACTTCTCTTCTCTGTCATTGTGAATGCTCCAGGAACTAAAAGGGTAGATTGGATGTTGTTCAGAGAGATTTAGTTTCAAAGTGGGTGAAAAGATTTTACTAGTATCTCTGAATAAGTTCAGCTCTTCTGGTTCAGATAAAACATGTTCCAAAACAATGAAGGAGTTTGCCCATGAGGCTTTCAGATCTCTATAACTGGCATTTGAAATTTTAAGGAGCAGAAAAGAGCTGAAATATTAGTGAATATTTCTCCAACTAATAATAATTTATAAAATAAAGAGGAGGAGGGCTAAAGAAAAGGACTGCTTTATAATCAGTGAGCTTTGTTGATCTATCCAAATCTAGAACCAACTTATAAAGAATGGATAATGTTAAGTAACAACTATTCAAATCCAGCATAGAGTCACTGAGATAAAATATGATGGAATGACTTTTGTGATCTCCTTTAAGGGCAATGAAAGAAGCTTGATTGGGTGTACCTGGCAAAAATAAGGTGTTTTTCTTGTATAATTTTGGCAATCTTGCAAAGCTAAAAATTAGGGCAAATTTATGAATACAGTATACCTACATTTCAGTTAAATGTGTTTGTTTGTTTGTTTGTTTCCATAATATTTCATGATGTCCAGTAATAAAGAATGAAACATGAGTGTAGTATGATGTGGGAAGTGAATCAATCTAGTTAGCAGACAATAAAAAAAGGATTCAGACAGTGTTACACCTATCCACATTAGTTTATGGTTAGTTTTTAGCCATTCTGAACAGATAGAGCTGGGAGGAAGACAAGTCCCAACCATGAATGAAAAGTAGCAGTACCCATCTTGGTGGTCATAAAAGGATGAAAAGTAATACTGAAGTTGGCTTCACAGTGCCTGTACTCTGTGGGCTAGTTTCAAAAAAGGTAAAAAAAAAGTTAGCAGAACCAACTCTAGAGAAGCAGAGAACAAGGTACCAACAGCACAGCTAATGTTGCCATCACACAGCAAGCACTCAGACGAAGAGCTGATGGAGAGAGGATAAGCTTAGAAGAGAGAGAGAATAAAGTTGTTCTAAGGCTTATCTTGAAAACTCCAGATTGCAGCTCTCCTGTCTTTTCGTTTGTTTTTAGCTACATTCTCATATGTTATTGATGAGGTAGACAAGTATCTTAAAGGTCTGAATTTCTAAGGACACATGACTTCAAAGAAAATTCAGATAATCAGGCAATATATCATGACATCTAGAGACTGTGGCAACCTGTCATAATATAAAAAACTATCAATTCTCTCTTAATCAATGGAGCATCTAGAACCAGTATTGGGGATTACAAATAATGATAGATTTTGGGAATTTAGGCAGCAGCAAAATTATATTTAATTTGCATAGAAATATAGTGCTTTGGTTAGAAACATGGATATGAATTATGAAAATGGATAATGGCAAGAACCAATAGGACTTTATTATTATTAAATGTATAATAGTAATAGAAAAAGTGGGAGTAGAAGTAGTGTGGCATCAGGCTAATAGTATCACTACTAATAGGAACCTGGAATTCTAGTCAGAACTTTGTACTCAGAGAAGAATATTGAGTATATTAATCAAGTAACTCTACAGAGAAGATTCAGGTCAGAAACCTAGTCATTTGAACTGGACTAACATGAGGAAAGAGTGCAGTAGGATTTACTAGTTCAGCATTTTGAGACCATCCAGGAGTCCAGCTCTTATCCAAATGTGCTAGCTCTAAAGCTGGGAATGAGGCATATGGAAATTGGATTATGGACCAAGCTCTAAGAATTGAGTTGTGCTCTCTCAGCTTGTAGGTTCACTTAATTTTACACTCAGTTGGATGAGAAGGAACTGGCATGAGAACATAATTATGTATATTGTTTATTTTCTTTTGTTTCAAATACTGGGGAAGATCTAAAACCAAGGTGAAGAGCATCAGTACTTCTAATTGCAATGAAACTTAAAAGGCTCAGGTAGGTGTAGAAAGAATAGATGCCACCTCTACCACTTATTAATTTAAAGCAAGTTACAGTTATTTCCAGTTGCACATTGTTATATGAAAAAAAAGGGAATGATTTTCCTTATTTTACTTTAATGATAAAAATAAGGTCATATGTGTTAAAGCACTACACAAAGCACAAAGAACACTTTTTTGTATTTTGTTTTTTCTTTTTATTAATTTGTATTAACTTTTTATACATATCTCCCCATTGCACCCCCTCCTTCCCAGGCATACCCCAACCCCTCAGTGTCTGTGATCATTGGTTATGCTTATATGCATGCATACAAGTCCTTTGATTGATCACTTATCTACCTCATGTAACTTTAATCTTTCTGCTGTAATTTCACAGTCTGCTTGATGCTTTATGATTTTTGTCCCCCTGAGAATTATCAGTCTACTCCCTCTCTGTGCTCCTGATTCTATTATATTCACCAGTTTATTCTGTTCATCAAATTTTTAATTCACATAATTTTTAGATTCACTTGTTGATAGATATGTATTTGTTGTTCATAATGTTTTGGCTTTTACCTTTTTCTTCTTCCTCTTCTAAAAGAGTACCTTTCAGCATTTCAGATAATACTGGTTTGGAGTTGATGAACTCCTTTAGCTTTTTCTTCTCTGTGAAGCTTTTTATCTGCCCTTCAATTCTGAATGATAGCTTTGCTGGAAAGATTATTCTTGGTTGTAGGTTCTTGCTATTCATCATGTTGAATATTTCTTGCCACTCCCATCTGGCCTGCATCGTTTCTGTTGAGAAATCAGCTGACAGTCATATGGGTGCTCCCTTGTAGGTAATGAACTGTTTTTCTCTTGCTGCTTTTAATATTCTCTCTTTGTCTTTTGCTCTTGGTATTTTAATTATGATGTGTCTTGGTGTAGTCCTCTTTGGATTTCTTTTATTTGGGGTTCTGTGTGCTTCCTGGACTTGTAAGTCTATCTTTTTTACCATATGTGGGAAGTTTTCAGTCATTATTTCTTTAAATAGGTTTTCAGTATCTTGCTCTCTCTCTTCTCCTGGAACCCCCACAATTCTGATGTTGGTACGCTTGAAGCTGTCCCAGAGGCTCCTTACATTATCTTCAAATTTTTGGATTCTTTTCTCTTCTTGCTTTTCCAGTTGAATGTTTTCTGCTTCTTTATATTTCAAATTTTTGACTTGATTCTTGCCATTCTCTAGTATGCTGTTAGGACTCTGTATAATATTTTTTATTTCAGTCAGTGTCTCTAGTATGTCCTTTTTTATCTCCTCTTGGGTCTCACTTAATTTATCCAACTTTTCTAGCATATTCTTGAAAAACCTTATAAGTGTGGTTTTGAACTCTATATCCAGTTGTTTTTTTCCCTCCATTTCTTTTGTTTGTGATCCCTTCCCTTTTCTCAGCATTTTAACTATGTCGGGGAAACTTCTGTGTTGAATTCAGCTTTATGATACCAGACTTGCAAAACCGAAGAAGCCTCTGTTGAGCTTGGGATGGGTGGAGTCTCAGGGCTTAAGGGACCGCTTTGCCTTCCATTCGGCCCCGCCCACCATGGTCCCTGAGTCTCACATGACTGGGTAATCGCCTTGTACGCGCGCCCGCAGTGCCTCTAGACCGCTGTCCCTCCAGCTCCCCTGCGCACCAGGACCACACGAGACTGGGTCCCCAGGGTTTCGCCCAAAACAGGGGCTTAGTGGAGTCAGAAGTGGCACAGTTGGGAGGGTCTGTCTCCCACCCAGTTGCAAATGCCAGCGGCACAATCAGCAATCTGTCCTGTGCTCAGTGCCCTGCGCACCACCAGGCTTTTGATCTTTTGGGACTCCCCTAAATTTCCTTGCACTTCTCCCTTTTCACAGTCCAAACTCCCCCCTTATGAGTTTCAGCTGGATCTGGGGTTTAGTTTTGTAGGATAAGGGGTTCAATGCCTTTGAGAGTCTCCGTTTCCCTCCTGCCAGAGAAAGCCAGCCAGGCACTCTGGCACCCGCTCTCTCCGTACCTCAGCTTTTTGCAGCTCCTCTGGGTGTCTGTGAGCCCCTCTCTTTCCCTCTAGTTGTAGAACTTCCACTCAGCCAGCTTTCCTAAGGTTCTGGATGATGTCCGTTCTTTTAGTAGTAGTTTTGAAATTGTTGTACGAGGCAGCAGTGTAGGTGTTTACCTATGCCACCATCTTGGATTCTCCCCAAAGAACACTTTTTTTAGTGTTGCTCAGAGTCTAACATATGATATAAAGCAATTGAAATATTTGTTAAATTAAGGAGCTCTCTTCTTTTCAGAATTGTTAAAGAAATATTAATATGAAATTAGAGACTGAATGTTTAAATGTGCAGATATAGCATATTTAACCATCACATTAGAGCTTTGGAGAAGCAGCATAAGCAACAAACGGAAAACTAGGTGCTATTCTAGCTCTATCTGAACTGGTCCTCTAACCTTCAGCAGTTTGTCAAAATGCTTGGAACTAGCCTTAAGGTTTTACTCTTTTGGTAGTGCATTTTTCAGTGGATAGGTGATTTAATTATGTGTTTTTTAAGAGTTGTATTCAAACCTGAGATTTTATGTTCCTAATTTTGTGTTTTTTCCTGGCTTTGACAAAAATGAGAAACATTAATGATTTTAATGAATTACAATAATTCTAAAAAGAAGGGGATTTTCCTCTCTGTGATAGGGCATGCCTCATAGGTATATGAAGCTATTTACATTATTAGCTAGATATATGTTTATGTTAGTTATAAGGCAAGTGTTGGAAAGTTTGCCTGGGAGATCTAACCTTACTACGTTCCTTGATACTGTTTCCTTTATATGTATGCATGAGCCTTATATAATCTGTATTGTTCATATAATTGAGAATTTGAGAGAAAAAAATACAGAATGAACTTTCTTATAAAAATTAATTGAAAATGTTATGCTAATTAATAGTAATTATGATAAATCATACCCTTCTATATTCCACTTTCTATAAACCTGCTTAGTTGTTTTGAGGTTTTTATTTATAGTGTCATCACAACTCAATATCTTACCTTGAAGAATGATGTCAGTTCCTCCACTGATTTGCAACAATTATTCAATTATATCTGGCAAGAGAGGAGTCTATGTTTACATGAAATTAAATGTTATCACATCAAACTAATTGAAAACTGAGAAAATTCTTACATTGAGAAGCATACTTTTTTCTTAATCAGATAAATCTAAAATATTGATTGGAAAATGCTTCGCTTGTAAGTAGGTTTTATTAATTATGTATATTGACTATATTAAAAAATAAAAAATCCAGAAACATTAAAACTACATTAACAACATGGCTTGAAATGACAAAACTACATAATTTTAAACTGACATGGAATCAATTATTTATAACAGTTCCTAACCATGAAGAACTAACTCCCTTTGAAATCATGGTGACATTTTCTGCTGTAAGCACTGTAGAATCAAGACATTCAACAAGTCCAGGCAGTGCATGGAATCTAAAAGAGGGCAGGTGTTTTTTTGTGTGTGCTAACAGTGGGCTAATTGAAAGATGATGATGTTATGAATTCAGAATTTCTCAAACATTTGAACTTTTACAGGGCATTGTTGGTATTTTTACGTATGAGTGAGAAATTTACATTTAAAACTGAAGTCCATTACAAACGGCTTGTCTTTGGTCCTTTTCCTCAGGTCTGCCCCAAATGCCACTGTGAGCATATCACATCCCTGCCTGTGCCGCTTTAAGGATTCCAATACAGAGACAAGGTTACAGCTATTTTTTTAAATTGTCATAATCAATTATGAATATATAATCACAAAAATAGTAACAATCAGTATGAGTAATTCCTCTTAAAAACAAATGTATTCCTCAATAATTATTAATTTTGGAGATACAGTTATTATAAATATCAGTAAATAACATATTGAGAGATTGCTTTGTGCAAAGCATAATGTTGAATAGTTTACAATCTTTTATTAACCTTATTCTGCTAACAGGATGGCATCTAATAAATTTGTTATTTAGTTTGGTGACAATTTCATCTTATATAATAAAGCAAATGGACAATTGCTGGGTTTCATTTATTTTTTATTTTTATATACTAATTATATATTATTATTATTATTATTATTATTATTATTGATTTCAGAGAGGAAAGGAGAGGGAATGCCCTACCCAGTTTGGCTCAGTGGATAGAGTGTCGACCTGTGCTCTATCCACTGAGTCATATGCCCGGATTGTGTGCAGGAGGCAGCTGATCAATGATTCTCTCTGGATTTCATTTAAATGGTGGAAGAAAATTGTCTGGGGATGATAGTGTGATGGAAACCTTTCAATTAAAGTGGCTGTGCTTACTTAGAATTTAGAATGGTGAAGAAGAGAATTGCTCAGGAGCTTCAAAGACATACCCCTGACTTTAGGAAAGCTTAGAAAGGTAAATGTGAACCCATGATCTCTTCTATAACTCTAAAGTGTACAGGTGTTGAGAGTATTGAAAGTCTCTGAAATAAATCCTGATGGTACATTTCTCTTTAACATAATACAAACGAAAAGTAGGAGACAGTACACAGATATTCTATGACAGTTTGGGAAAATCTGCAATAAGCTCAAATCTACAAGCATTTTCTAATGATGAAAAGAGATCACAAAACTTACACACACACACACACACACACACAAAGTTAAAGGAAACCAAGAAATTATAAGAATATAATTAAAATACTTTCACCCAGCTATAAGTTGAGTTAATGAGAAAAGTGCTAAGATTAGAGTAGAAGAAGGTAACAGTTGACTCTTAGAGAAAAGTATGATATTTTTGGATTGCAGAATGAAGTCTAACCACTTTATTGCCAAACTAGAGGCCTGGTGCATGAAATTTGTGCACTGGGGTGTGCTCCTCAGCCCAGCCTGCACCATCTCCAATCTGGGACTCCTTGAGGGATGTTAGACTGCCTATTTAGGCCCGATCCTATTGGCATCCTCCCTGCCTTTCTGATTGCCCCTAACCACTTCTGCCTGCCAGCCTGATCACCCTCTAACCATTCTCCTACCACCCTGATTGATGCCTAATTGATCCCCTACAACCTGATTGTCCCTAACAACCCTCCCCTGCCAGCCTGGTTCCCTCCAACTGACCTCCCCTGAAGACCTGGTCCTCCCCAACTGCCCTTTCCTGAAGGCCCAGTCACCCCCAACTTCCCACCTCTACTGACCTGGTCACCTTTAACTGTCCTTCTCTGCAATCTTGATTACCCCCAATTGCCCTCCCTTGCAGGCCTGGTCCCTCCCAACTGCCCTACCCTACTGGCCATCTTGTGATGGCCATCTTGTGTACTCATGGGAGCAGCCATCTTTTTTTTTTTTAATAATATATTTTATTGATTTTTTACAGAGAGGAAGGGAGAGAGATAAAAAGTCAGAAACATTGATGAGAAAGAGACATCGATCAGCTGCCTCCTGCATGCCTCACTGTGGAGATGTGCCCGCAAGCAAGGTACATGCCCCCAACCGGAATCGAACCTGGGACCTTTCAGTCCGCAAGCCAGCGCTCTATCCACTGAGCCAAACCGGTCTCGGCGGGAGCAGCCATCTTTGACCACATGAGGGTAGCCAACTTGTTTGTTGGAGAGATGGTCAATTGCATATTACTCTTTTATTATATAGGATAGAGGCCTGGTGCATGGGTGAGGTGGCTGATTCGCTCTGAAGAGTGTCCCAGATCAGAGTGGGGATTCTCTTGGGGCATGGGGCAGCCTGGGTGAGGGACCTGTGGTGGTTTCCAGGCCAGCCACATCCCCAGGTGACCCAAGCATAGGCCAGGGTAAGCTGGAAGCTGGAATCTGGGATTTATTTGTTTTCTATAATTGAAACTTTGTAGCCTTAATGAGAGGAGGACAGGGCCAGCCAGGGCAGGCAGGAAGTTTGGCTTTCTCCATCACTGTGAGCAACCCAAGCCTCCTGCTGGTTCCAGCTCCATGGCATTCTTCACTTTGGTTGGGGTTAATTTGCATACTCACTCTGATTGGCTGATGGGCATAGCAGAGTATGGTCAATTTGCATGTTTCTCTTTTATTAGTGTAGATACTTCTGCCTTGTTCTCTAAAATAATTGGTCTTTACCAATTCTCTCTTAATAATATTTTTCTCATAACAATAATTTAAAGTAAAAATGAGGAGTTATATTACATTAGATTTAAGTTGTCCCAAACACTGAAAAGGTAATCACATATAAAATTATTTTTTTAAGAATGTTCCCAGTGGAGAGTGGAGAAAATAAGAAAGTGGTGCAGAAAAGGGAGTTCCTACTTTCCTAAGACTGCTGTAACAAACTACTACACACTACATGACTTAAACAACAGAAATATATTATCTCACAGTTTTGGAGAGTAGGTATCTGAACTTCCAGCCTTTAAAACCTCTGTAAACAAAGCTACCAAAGCAAGTTCTGTCTCCTGGGAGCAAGCCATTTTCTTCCCCATCCCTTCAGCCCTTTTATTCTCCCACAGGCATATACCTGCTAAACTCTGAGGGATCCCATGAGGCTTGCAACCAGGGGAGGTATGGGCAACAGTAGCTTGTCCTGGGCTAAACCCTTCTATCTGTGACTTCTTAGTGAGCCAAAGCAGCCCAGCCTAGGTTCATTTGCCCAATGAGTCCCTCTCCTGTTATCTTAGGCCCTTCCTTGTTTTACTCTTCCCAGCTTTAATAAATATCCACTAAAATTCACCTGGACTTGTGCTGTGAAATTTTTCCTACACAAAGTCAAGAACCCACACACTACTAGCTGACCCTAGACAGACTCATTAATGATCAGGTCTCCTTTCCAGTACCAGTACCTCCCCTAAAATTCCTGCTTTTTGAAAGCAGATAAAAACATGTTAGACAAAAGACCCAGTGCACTCTCCAGTCTAGCACATGTCCAAACCTCCCTACCCTTCTTCCCTCAGGAGTTTACTTTTGCTTTCTTACTCCTAAGTCCAACGGGCCTTCTTTGCCTCTATAACTTGTTTTCTGAGTCCATGCAGCCCAGCTGACTCACTACTTCCACCTCTATGACTTTCTAGAGTTCTTGGTTCTCAATTATTTTTTAGCCAAACTCAAACAACATCATCTAACTCTACCACTTTCACTTGGTTTATTGATGAATAAGTTCATCTCTACCTTCATCTTCAAATTGCATTATCCACACATGTGTATGTCTGTGTCCAAATTCCTTCTTCTTATTAGGACAGTAGTCATATTGAATTGAGGCCCACACTAATGACTGTATGTTAATTTACCTCTGTAGAGAACCTATTAAAAAAAAGTTCATATTCTGAAATACTGGGGATCAGAACTTCAAACTATTACTTTTTGAGAGACAATTCAACCCATAACAGGGTAGAGAGTCAAGCAAGAATAGAATTAGAAGTAGTATTTGTTAAAAACAAAACAAAACAAAACAAAAAATCTAAAACAAAATTCATCCAAGTAAATTTGATGGTCTAATTGGTTTTAATTAAGCAATAAACGAATCAGCAGCATCCCATGTAGCAACAAGAAGTGTACTCTGAAGAGCTATACAAAATGGAAGGTTTTTATAGGGAGAAAAAAAACAGGTGGAGCTAATAAAGTAAATTATTTTTTTTAATATATTTTATTCATTTTTTTACAGAGAGGAAGGGAGAGGGATAGAAAGTCAGAAACATCAACGAGAAAGAGAGACATCGATCAGCTGCCTCCTGCACGCCCCACACTGGAGATGTGCCTGCAACCAAGGTACATGCCCCGGACCGGAATCGAACCTGGGACCTTCAGTCCGCAGGCCGACGCTCTATTCACTGAGCTAAATTCTTAAGTGAATTATTTCAGGCAAGGTCACCTCCCTTAGCAGGTAGCAGGAGTCTTATCGCAAGTTTTTGGCTTTTATTTTGTTTTGTTTTGTTTCCAAATAGTAAGCAGGGTGAGACAAAAAAGCTATTAGGGAAAGAATAGAAAGTATTATTTTTGGAGCAGGACACCTTTTCTTTTGGGGGAAGAAAATAGGAAGGGTATTTATCATGCATATGCCTTCTTTCTATGGAAGATTGAGAGGGCCAAAGTTATAGATTATTTTGCTGGTGGTAGGCCAGCAAATTCCAGACTGGTTGATTATGTTTCTGTGAGAGGCTAAAACTACAATTAGATCAGGTATTAAATCTAGGTTTGCTATTGTGGACTTTTCAGTGTGAAGAAAGCCCTTTGGGGCCTACGGTTTCACATATTCTTGTACTTTTCTACACTAATCTATATAGAGTACGACCAATCATTGTTAAGGACCTTCAAAATAAATACAGTTGTTTAACTATGAGTTTGAATCAAGTAATGCTATTTAAATAGAATTATAGAAATGATCCAATTCTGTAATATTAATATAAAATATCAAGAATCATTTAGTGCATTTTAGTTTTTGATAAAACCTACTTGTAAAACATGCATTTAACTTATATTCTTAAAATAATATAAACAACTAATGTCATTGTTAGGTAAGAAATCAGACATGAGCGGCTGGGGTAGGGTTTGCCCTAGGGTTCTGACAGGGCTCAAACTAACATTGCTTTCAGACCATCTCTCTATAAACAGCCCCGCAGTTCCTGAAGCAGCTTTCCAGTTGGGGAGGTTTGAAATGAGCCAGATCTCTATGCAAGAGCAAAGGAAAACAATATGACTTCAAGTCCACCTTTCTAGAGATCTAGACTAATTATAACAAAATTTGCATTGTAGTTCCTCTCCTCCCATGCTTTTACTCTATGCATTATGGGTAAGGACATGTGCAGAAGAAATATAGTTATATAATCCTTTTCTGTTAATCATCCTTGGGTGCAAATGAAAGTTTTCACACAAAAAATCTCTCATTTAAACTAAAAACAAACAAAAACATGGAGTTTGGGGCCATTGTCTCTATTAACTGGCCTGCTCCTTGCTTGGAGTATATTTTCAACAAATCCCACTTTGCCCTAAATTCTTTTCTGTGTCAATGAGAAGAACTGATGTCCCAGCCAGTAACCCCAGTTGGTAATATTATCTTGAAGATATATAGAACACAACAGATAAAAAAAAAATAGAAGAACGATAGTCTTTCCACAAATTGTGTTGGAACAACTTCATATTCACATTCTAAAACAAACAAACAAAAGTAGATACAGAATTTACATCCTTACTAAAAATTAACTCAAAATGAATCATTGATTCAAATGTAAAAAACAAAACTATTTAACTCTTAGAATAAAACATAGGAGAAAAACAAAGTCTTAGGGATAGTAATGGCTTTTTAAATAAAACACCAAAGGCATGATATGTGAAATAAATAATAAATAATTAATAAGATGATCTTTAATGAAATTTAAAAATTCTACTCTTTGAACTATTATGTCAAGAGGATGAGAAGGCAAGCCACAGATTGGGAAAAAAAATTTGCAAAAATTACATCGGAAAAAGGACTATTTATTATTCACAATATGGAAAAAAATTAAAATTTAGTAATAAGAAAACAACACAATTAAGAATGTGTACAAGACCGATATATGCTGCTAGCAAATAAGCATATAAAAAATGCTCCACATCATATGTCATTTGGATAATGCAAAATAAGATACTGGTTAGAATGGTTAGAATGGTCAAAATACAGAAAACTGAAAGCACCAAATGTTGGTGAAGATATAGAGCAGCAGGAACTCTTATACATTATAGGAGAAAGTACAAAATGACAGAGCAACTTTGGAAGACTGCTTGACGTTTTCTTATGAAAAGAAACACTCTCTACCATACAATCCAGCAATTGTGCTCCTTGGTATTTGCTCAAAGAAGTTGAAAATTTATATTTACACAAAACCCTGTACTGGGATATTTATTTATTTATTTATTTATTTATTTATTTATTTATTTATTTATTTATTTATTATTTTTCTTACCCTGACTAGCAACCAATCCTGCCATCTTTTGGTATAGGACAACACTAAACAACTAAGCCGCAACAGGACTGTACTTGGATATTTCTAGCAGTATTATTCATAATTGCCAAAATTTGGCAGCCAATGTTTCTTTGAATAGGTGAATGGATAATTAAACCATTGCACATCTCTAACAATGGACTATTACTCGATGCTAAAAAGAAAGAAGCTATCAAGCAATGGAAAGACAAAAAAGAAACTTAAATGCATATTATTGACTGAAAGAAAACAATATGAAAGGGGTATATACTGTATAACTCTAAATATATAACATTCTGAAAAAGGCATAGCTATAGAGACAGAAAAAACATCAGTAATTGACAGGAGTTGGGGTTGAGGGTATAAATAAGTACAGCTCAAATAATGTATAGGGTAGTGAAAATTCTCAATGCATAAATCTTTGTGAAAAGTATCAAGTTTGGGAAATTATGATGTGTCTATGTGATACTGTTATAATGATTGGATTATTATTTAACAGGAAAAAAATAAAGGAGACTAAATAATGTAGGTATGCCATTTATATATCTTTGACAATTTAACACCCTCCTAGGCTGTTCCCTGTTGATCTCTGTGGGGAGGGATTGGACAAAGACCTTGAAGATGCATGTCTAGTAAGTTCTGAGTGACCTGGGAAGGTGCTTACTTTCCAGGCACACCTGGGAGCAAGTCAGTGGCCAGGATGGGGGTGGCCACTGAATGGCTCAAAACCTGTAGATTTAAACTTCTGAACAAAGGAGCATGCACTCTTCTTTCTTGGTTTTTGCTCCTTCTCTGGTATGTCAGCTTCCTGGCACCCCTGCACCCACATGGCTCACAGTCAAGGGGGATCCACACAAGTGATTAATGGACTTTAATTAGCTTGGATGCTGAACTGGACCCCCTGCAACATCGAACAGAAGCTCTGTACAGTGGACTTGTTTTTGGGTCTGCTGGGACTCCAGCTATTCTTCTTTCAAGACTGGACTCAGGGACAGTGATACAACCAGAAGAATGTAACTACATGCAAATAAAGCCTTTATCATATCTTCCTCTCCCATGGAGGCTTCTGAAAATTCTTATTCCATGGTACCCCAAGAACTTTACTCTTACTTGTGCTTGGGAAATTTGGCCCATTAACTCTTGCAACAAATGTAGGCTTATCAATTGTACAAAGGTACCACTGTGTTGGGGATGTTGATAATGTAGTAGACTTTTCATGTGTGGAGGCATGTGGTGTGTGGGAAATACCTGTACTTTCCTCTTAATTTAGATATAAGCCTAAAACTGCTTTGAAAAAATCAAGTCTTACTAAGCAAACAAACTGTCCAATTTTCAGACTTTATAAATTAGGTGGCATAGAAATGCAATAGCTATATTTAAAATTTACTATATAAGAAATATTTCTGTTGTATATTACTAGCAAGAAGAATCGTATATGAGATTATTCTTTCATATATAAAAACTAGAGGCCCAGTGCACAAAATATGTGCCCTCATGGAGGGGTGCTCCAGCTTGGTCTGTGCCCTCTCACAGTGCAGGAGCCCTATGATAGATTGTCCCAAAGCGGTAGGCCCTTCCTCCCGCTCTGGGCTCCTCAATGGATTGCCCCAAAGAGGTAGGTCAGAGCTGGGGGTCCCTCCTCTGTGTTGCATACCAATCCCCTGGCCTTGGTACATGGAGCTGCAGGACCAGCCCCTATGTCACACACACAACATCAAGCCTTGGCCCACCCATATGTGCACATAGCCCTTCCTGCCTGTGTGTACCTACTGAGCGTGTAGCCTTCTGATGATCGCTCATTGCGGTGTGAGGGTGTCACAGTGTGAGGGCATGATGACCACATAGACTTTTATTAATAGGATAACAAGGCTGAGTATGGATCTTATTTTAACTTTAACTTTTTTTAAAACTTTAGTAGTCTGAGATCTCAATGATTTATATTGACGTCTTCTATGTATAGAAACTAAAAAGAGCATAAGGAATTCATTTTAAAAATTGTATTACAGTAGATACTTGGGTTACATTGGAGATCCATTTCTACATCGTAACATAATGTGATTTTCACTGTTAGTTGGAACCCACCTACATAAGCACCTATATCACTCACATGGAGCACATACACAGCAGTAATGAAGTGAAACAGTAATAAATAAATAAATAAATGAAAAATAACAATTCTTGATCTTTACTTGTGGTAAATAAATCATTAAAAATTAACAAATAATTTAAATCACATATGTACATACATCAAATTTTTAAATAAATAAATGGGAGATGGCGATATAACCATGAAACAACACATGTTGATTCCAACGTAACCCAAGGACTACTTGAATTCACACTAAGGTCCATGGATGTGTACATATGCAGACCCCCATGTGTTTACTGAAATCCTTATGCTTAATGCATGGATGTTTTGCCTAAAGTGCCATATAAACATGAGTCCTCCCAAGATTACTTACCCTATTGGTATCTAAAGATATAAATTCCAATAAAGGCTTAATGAGGCAGGCAATAGAGGCTGTTCTGTCTACTAAAGCCCGGGGTCCCTTAGCCCTCTCTTACACAGCGAAAGTGTCTTAGTAATCTGTTCATCTGTCACTCAGGGGCTGCTGATAATCTCCAGCAAGGTGGTGCCCATATGAGGAGGACCAAGGAATGCAAAACCCTCAAAAATGAAGAGGAAGGAAACTAAAGTAACTGTGTACTAAGTCATTGGAGCCTGCTTGGGATTTCAAATTAAAGCAGTGGTTCTCAACCTTCCTAAGGCTGCGACCCTTGCATACAGTTTCTCATGTGGTGGTGACCCCCAACCATGAAATTTTGCTAATGTTATGCATCGTGATGTAAATATCTGCATTTTCCGATGGTCTTAAGCGACCCCTGTGAAAGGGTCATTCGACCCCCATAGGGTCGCGACCCACAGGTTGAGAACCTCTGCATTAAAGGGAATTATTTTTCAGCTAAGTTTTCATGATAGGACAGCAACTGTCCACCAAATAATGTCTGTTACTTAAAAAGTGATCCCACTTTTAGGAATCTATTCCAAGAAACGAGAAACACCAATCAGAAAGGATATATGAACCCCTATGTTCATAGCAGCACATTAGTATAGCTAAGATTTGGAAACAGCCTAAGTGCCCATCAGCAGATGAGTGAATTAGAAAACTGTGATAGATCTACACAATGGAATACTACACTGCTATAAAAAGGAAGGAATTATTAACATTTGCAATAGCATAGATGGAACTGGAGAGCATTATGCTAAGCAAAATAATCCAGTCAGAGAAAAATAAATATCACATGATCTCACTCATTTCTGGAATATAATGAACAAGTTAAACTCATGAGCAAAAACAAACCCAGAGACAGAGAAGCATCAATCAGACCATCAAACCTCGGAGGGAAGGTAGGGGAGAGTGGGGGTAAGAGGGAGAGATCAACCAAAGGACTTGTATGCATTCATATAAGCCTAACCAATGGACATAGACATCAGGGGGTGAGGACATGAGTGGGGATATAAGGACACATATGTAATACCTTAATCAATAAAGGAAAAAAGTAGAAAACAAAAAGGTTATTAAAAGTGAATGATGCCTATAATTTGTAATCTTCGGTTCCCTGATGATGGAACATTAGGTGTTGATCTCTGTGAACAAGTAAGCAGGGATTTAAGGAAAAATCAGTCTCAGGGAAAAGGAATACCTTTGCAGTCTTTAACTATGTGGGCTCTTGTTCCAGCTGCACATTTCCCACTTCATTCATATTGAAGATTAAAAGCCTACAAGCACCAGAGGTTTTATTACTTCCCCCTCCTCCTGATGTAGAGCCTGTAGAGCCCCCAGTCCTCTGCCTCCAGTGTGGGAAGGCTTATCAACTAGAAAAAATGGGGCTAACAGCACATTTACAAAAGGACTCTTTAATGCTTTGTCTAAAAATCACCATATAACATCTTAGGACTGGCAGGTTCTGGCTAAAATGACTTTAGACATCAGTCAACATTTGCTATGGAGAGCAGAATATGATTAGACATGTGGCAGTACCCTCTGGTAGGCTGCAGAAATAGCAGTGTAGGGGCCACTCCTATTTTTGTAAAAAAAAAAAAGAAAAGAAAAATAGTACTTTAACATTCAAGCCACTGAAAGCCAGTGAGTTACCCTGTTACGAAATTTGCCAAGAAAATGCCTTGGGTAATAACAATTGGCTTTAAAACTTCAAAGTTGTTAAGAAAAATAAATATAACTAAAACTATGAGTATATAATAAAGTTTTTTCATTGGTAATTATATATGTCTAAACATAGATTTCCAGAATCTTTGGCAACTTAAAACTTTGGAGTTTGCTTGATTAAATAGTAAAAATTATTAAATATCTAGGTATTTTAAAATAGCGGGATAATGAAATATTAATTCATCTGAGTTTGCTTCATATGGAGAATCTAGAAGTTGGATTTGAATCTGCTAATGAATGTCTTGTATTTTATTTGAAATATCTTTTATAATGTGAATGTATTGCTAATCTGAGGAATGTTAATTACTTACATGCCACCTAAATTTAAGGTTCCTAAGGGTTAAGAATTCTAACTAATTAGAAAGAAATATGGCTTTGGTGTAATGGAAAGCATGAAACCCAGAGACACATTTTGAAGGAAAAAGAAAGTGGTTTCTAGAGCTAGTTATTTCTGCAAGTTGTAAGGGTTCTGAAGAAAGATTTGTAAAGTTATAGAATTTTGTGAAGAGAAATGTTGAAGATAAATAAATCCCAGATACCAGGGACTCTTCTCAGATTGCCAGGGGGCGTGGCTGCCCTGCAAACCACCACAGGCTCCTCGCTCAGACTGTCCCAAGTCCCACCGTGATCTGAGACACTCTTCAAGGCAAACCAGTTGGCCCCCACCCAGGCACCAGGCCTCTATCCTATCTAATACAAGAGTAATATGCAGATTGACCATCACTCCAACACACAAGGTGGCTGCCCCCATGTTGTCAAAGATGGCTGTCCCCATGTCAAAGATAGCTGCTGCAAGATGGTCAGCAGGGGAGGGCAGTTGGGAGGGATTAGGTCTGCAGGAGAAGGCAGTTGGGGGCAACCAACCCTGCAGGGAAAGACAGTTGTGGGGGGACCAGCCCTGCAGGGGAGGGCAGTTAAGACAATCAGGCTGGCAGGGGAGTAGTTAGGGGTGATCAGGCTGACAGGCAGAAGCGGTTAGAGGCAATTAGGAAGGCAGGCAGGTGAGCAGTCGTGAGCCAGCAGTAGAGGGATGTTCGACTTCTTGTTTAGGCCTGATCCTACAGGGGAAGTCACACATTCCTTGAAGGGTCCCAGATTGAAGAGGGTGTCAACTGGGCTGAGGGACACAGTCCCCAAGCATGAATTTTGTGCACTGGGTCTCTAGTATTTATATAAGAGAGCTGTTAAGTATTAATATGACATTTTAGAAAAGAAACCATCTTTTGACAAAGCAAAGTTTGAAACATAACTATAAAATTAAATTGTTGGAAGTCTGTGGGGCAATTGGACTTACAATGGCAACACTTATTTATTTTACTTTTTAAATAATGAAGTATGAGAGTAAGCTCATAGCAGGCAACCTGAGGAAATTAATATGAAGAATATTATTCATTTCAAAAGGTGTCTGAATGTCCTGCTGCTGTCTACAAATCTGATTCTCATTTGTCAATAATATAACTGATGGTAGTAAGTCCACATGATGACTGAGGGTTTCAATCCACAGTGGACTTTAATTTGCCGGCTGATTAATTGGTTTGGGTGAAGTTAGAAAATTCAATCTTTTCTACCTTGATTAAATTGCAGGAGCAGAGGGACCACTTCTAGCAATGGACTGAACTTGGGGAAACTGGGTCATACAGTTTCTCTGTCTTTGACTTGTACCAACTGCCTGAAAGGAAAAAAAAATTCTTTATTGAAAATGTTTTTCTTGATTCACTTTAAAACCTGGAAGTGGGCTAGCTGAGCTTACCTTTCAACAATGATTCTATGTTTTTCTTTTCTATTGTACAAGCACAAGGGTGAGGATAAAGCATTATTCAGGAAAAAGCAGCTGAGGTGTTTAAAAGTTGAAATAGATTGTAATTGCTAAATTACAAAAAGATTTTTAGGAAACAATTCAAGTATATTATGATTAAGTAAATAAATATATTTTTAAGTATCAGAGAAGCCTGATTTAAATAGATGGGGGAAGCTATATCTGTAATGGGATTCCATCCTGGGAATGGAATTGGGACTCACAGAGGCCAGACAATCTGTGTTGGTAACTGCAATCACTGTATTGAAATTCAGGAAACCAACCAGTGATTTTATATATAAATATATAAAATTTTATATATAAATATATAAAATCACTGGTTGGTTTTATGTATATGTATGTGTATATATATACACATATACATACATACACACACACACACACACACACACACACACACACACACACACACATTGAACAATGGGCATAAAACCAGAGCAAACCTACCAAAAGAATGAGAGGGGGATGAGATTAAGTACAGGGAGGGACAGGAGGCACCTCCGCTACTGACTATTTTCTCATTGCTGTTTGCAGCCCTTCAAAGAACAGGAACAATTCCTGCCCTAGTGTTTATTGCAACTTTTGCATAATTTCAATACCCCCCCACCCATCTAGATAATCCTAAATCTACTTAAATGAGTTTCATTTATTTTCATTACAGTTGAAATTTTTATGGAACTGGGTCAGAGGGTAAATTGCATAATGGTCAAAGGATAAGTCTTGATGAACACCAGCTTCAAGAAGTAAGTACTAAAGAGGAATCTGAAAAGGATGCTGTCATAAGTGATCAAAGAGGCAGGAAGAGAGTCAGGCTGGTGTGAGAGTCATGGAAGATCTAGCATTGCACTATCTCACCCCAATTACTTCAGTGTTCTCACCTTATTTTTGATTCAGAAATTTATTTTTCAATGCATCGGAAATTGTTATGCAAATCTAGCTACAATGTGCATCTCTTAGCAGTATTTTACAACCAATTTTTGTCCTAAGCTTCCCTATAGAGAACTGCTTGAGCTATCACAACAGAAAAATGAAGACAAAGAGTGCTTTTACTTTAAATGAGAGCAAGTGATGACACTGCCAGGTATTGCTGAAAGATCTAAAAGAGAATATTCTTGAAATCATCTTTTCCAGTTAGCATCATGGAGTTGGGAGTTGTTTATATGGAGTGTTTGGGGAAGAAGAAAGAGAGCTCAGGTTTGAAAAATGTGGGGTCAAAAAAGTAAATGATCAGAAAGTGGAAGGGAACAACACACCACCTTTATAAAGGAGAAAAGTAGAGAGGGCTATTATTGGGAGAATAATTTTTTATTGGAAAGAAAGCAGAGCAAATCTAACTAAACTCTAAAAAAGCCAGTAAAGGAGAAAAGCCAAGGGTACAAAGGAAAGTGAATCTGTTCTAGAGAAAGTAAAGTTCTGAAATGGTCAGAGAGAATGGGATTTAGACACTATCAGGGGATCATAAATACACCAGTTTTTCAATTCTGAGTTGGAGATCAAAATCCAAGTTATTTCTTTTCATCATATATAATTCCTATTTGGTAAAGCTTTGTCTAAAATTTCATATTCCAGTCATCACTCAGATATCTCTTTTGTTTTGTCAATTTTGTTAATATTTCCCTGTGTTATGCTTTCCTTAAGCTCTGCAACAACTAAGCTGATGAGAGTTTTTATTAAGGAAATATTTTTAAATATGGTTTTATATATTGATTACTTAAATGTTGCCACACTTTAGTATCCTATTTAGTATCCTGTGAGGTCCTTAAAGGTTGAGAGATGTTTTGAAGTATACCAATGTCATTTGGAATACAGCTGTTTGTGACTAAGTACAGGATAAATCCTTGGCTTAATTTCTTTAGAGATTCTTAATGTTGTCATTTATTTCTAGAGTTTACTTATAGGATTCTGAGATAGAACTTGAGAGGCAATCTTAAAATACTTAAACCACTACATGAAAATAAATTTATGACTATTATACATTTTCCGGTTTCATCACCAGAATGTTACCAAATACATTATTATTCTATTTGAAAGGAATAAAAATTATGTGTCTCTATCAACCAGGATAGAATAATTTATGCTGTATTAACAAGAAATTCTCAAATCTTAATGACATATTATAATGAAAATGTTTCTTGCTGAATTGACATGCTCATCAAGTTCAACTCAGGGTTCTGTTCCATCTCTCTTTAATCAGTGACCTAGGCTTGACCTAGCATGCCACACCCTAAAAATGCAGCTTCATCTCAGAAATTGCTAGTTTCCTAGGCAGCGGGAAACACAGCTCTGGAGGACTTCCCTCCAGCTAATGTATGCTCTAGCTTCCTCACAATTCATTTGCTAAAATCATACACTGTACCCCCTCTAACTCCCACTGGTCCCCCACAATTCAACCTAAACATAGAAGGTACAATCCTAGCTTGTTTCTGGAAAATTGAGAACTGAATATATTTGGCAAACAACACTAATGACTTTAACAAATTGTTTCAACAATGTGAACACTGTTATAAACTAAAAACTCAACAATTTTGAAAGATCTCAAGTCTCAGAAGGTATATATACAAATAAATACATATGTAGTTTTGTATTTAAGTATATCATAAACATACATCAGTAAGCTTTTTTTTACATGTTGGGGCAAAAAGACAATTTGAAACATTTTTTATAATATTTTAATAAGTTTATATTTATTTTTTCTTGTTTATAACTTCTACAAAATTCTCATATTTCTTCTGATAAAATATTAAACTACCAAAACTGATTATTTTTGAAGAAATGTTAACTGAACATGTTTATAATTATTAAGTATTTCTAAGTGTGTGGAATTATTTTCTGTACCAATTTATTGCTTTAACTAACTTGAGCGAATAGACTGATTAGATGCTGGTGTCTTATTTATATACTATATAGTTATTTTCTTCTCTTTTTTTAAATTTAAATTTGTCTACTTATATATCTGGAGGTTAGCCTGTATCATAATTAAACTTTTGCTCTTATTCTGTACTAGCATAATAAAAGCCCAGAGGCAGAAACAGTGGAACACGAGAATACCCAGTACAACCAGAATGACCATGGCCCCTCGCCCTGGCTGGCCCCAACCTCCAGTGGGGGCCCCCACCCTGATCAAGGGTGAGACCAGCCAGCAAACTGCTCTCAGCTCCTCATCCTAGCCAGCCCCAACCCCAGCAGGGAACCTCATCAGGGAAGGCTGGCTGGCCTTCACCTGTGCATCAGTCCTCTATACTATATAATATAAAGGTAATATGCAAATCGACTGAACAGCAGAATGACTGGTCACTATGATGCACACTGAACACTGGGGGCAGATGCTCAAAAGAGAAGCTGCCCCTTAATGGTCAGTGTGCTCCCACAAGGGGAGTGCCACTCAGCCAAAAGCTGGGCTCATGGCTAGCTAGTGAGCAGCAGTGGCAGGCACCTCTCCTGCCTCCACCGTAGTCAGACATCCCCTGAGGGCTTCTGGACTGCTAGAGAGTACAGGCCAGGTTGAGGGATTCCCTCAAATTCATGCATCAGGTCTCTAGTTGTTATATAATTGATAAAATTGCCTTCTTTTTTGTTTTATTCCATCCTGTGAGCCACAATGTAAGCTTTGGAATATATTTAAAGAATTTTTGATTAAAATATTTTATGGGACTTCTAAGGAGAAGAATGAGTTAAAATATCTGAGTAAAGAAACCAAGGATACAAAGCTCTCTCAGTGTTTATCAAGACTAAAATGAATATTCTCAGGGAATGCCTTTATTTTTTAAATATATTTCTATTGATTTCAGAGAGAAATGGAAAGATAAAGAAAGATAAAAACATCAATGATGAGAGAGAATCATTGATCAGCTGCCTCCTGCATATCCCACACTGGGGATTGAGCCAACAATCTGTACATGTGCCCTGATAGGGAATTGAATAGTGACCTGCTGGTTAATAGGTTGATGCTTAACCACTGAGCCACACTTGCTGTACGATAGGTCTTTCTAACACTTGAATATATGTGTGCATATGCATAGACATGGACATATACACATTTCTATATACTTTTAATTTGATGTTTAATAAATTGAAATATTTAATGGATTCAATGATCCTATGTAACGAAAGAGTAATATGCAAATTGACCATACCTCTGCTATACTCACAAGCCATGCTCACCAGCCACACCTACCAGCCAATCAGAGTGAGTATGTAAATTAACACAACCAAGATGGCTATGGCCACAGAGAGTGCAGGAGAGAGGCCTGGGTTGCCCCTGGAAGTGGAAGAAGCCAAGCTTTCCACAAACCCTGGCTTGCTGAGGTTAAGGCAACAATATTTCAATGGCTGTGCCAGCCAAAGGCTTGGCTTTTTTCCAGGCTACAAAGTTTCAATTGTAGAAGATAAATAAATCCCAGATACCAGGGCCTCTTCTTGGGTTGCCCGGGTGTGTGGCCAGTCTGAAAACCACTACAGACCCCTTGCCCAGGCCACCCCATGTCTCAAGGGAACACCCACCCTGATCTAGGACACCTTTCAGGGCAAACCAGCTGGCCCCCAGCCGTGCAGCAGGCCTCTATCCTTTCTAATAAGAGAGTAATATGTAGATGGACCATCATTCCAACACACAATAAGACTGCCCCCATGTGGTCACAAGATCCTGCCCCCATGAGGACATAAGATGGTCACCACAAGATGGCCAGCAGGGGAGGGCAGTTGGCAGGGACCAGGCCTGGAAGGGAAGGCAATTGGGGGTGATTAAGCCTGCAGGAGAGGGCAGTTAGGGGTGATTAGGCCTGCAGGGGAGGGAAGTTGGAGGTGACTGGGCCTGTAAGGGAGGGCAGTTATGGGCAAACAGGCTGGCAGGAGAGTAGTTAGGCATCAATCAGGCTGGCAGGGGAGTGGTTAGGGGGTGATCAAACTGAACAGGCAAAAGCAGTTAGGGGCAATCAGGAAGGCAGGGAGGTGAGCAGTTGGGAGCCAGCAGTCCTGAATTGTGAGAAGGATGTCCGACTGCCCTCCCCCGCACCCACGCACAAATTTTGTGCACCGGGCCTCTAGTATAGAATAATTATGCATATATTTTCTGTGTGTATTTAAGAACATTCTGTAATATATGAAACAATAATGTTAATAGATGAAAATATTTAGAAAATTTGATGTTTTAAACAGAAAGGAGACCTGGTATATGTTAATTCATTATCTTTGCATTGATATATGATTAATATCCTTTTTTTTTTCTTTTAACACTGATATATTATGTGTGGTTTAAAATACATTTGAGAAAATTAATTTGAAATATTTGATTGGTAAAGAGCTTTTGTTCAAACCTAGAGTAACTTATTAAACAGTTTATCTAAAATTTTCATTTCAGTGTAGTGTCTGCAAGAGAGCTATTTGATATACTTTATTTATAACTTTTGTTTGGTTTACTGCCAAAAGTGTGCTGAATTTCCTAAAATTACTATTTATCTAAGACTCATTATATCACAAATATAATATTATTGTTGTACAGTGGTATCTCGAGATAGGAGTGCCCTAACATAAGAGATTTTTGAGATACGAGCGGTCGAGCGAGCGATTTTTGCTTTGAAATAGGAGCAACATTTGAGATAGGAGTAATCACGCGGATTGGCTGGCTGCACATGACCCACAGTTTACCGAGACTCGAGCATCTCATAGTTTCCCAAGCCTCAAGGTTACGGAACAAATTAAACTCGTATCTCGAGGTACCACTGTATTTTATTTTGTATATTTTAAAGGTTCCAGGTTCTAATATACCTAGAATCTAACCCCAACTAGAAACTTGACAGGAATTTACTTAACCATTTTGAGGGCCAGTTTCTACATTTGGAGAAGAGGGATATGAGAGTTGATGGGAGTATACAATGTGAACACTTAAATAGTGTAAGTGCAACATCTTGTCTACATTCATACCATCAGAGAGAAATGACCAACAATACATTTTGCATTAGGCAGGACTTATTATAGTTACAAATGACAGAATTCCAATTGAAAGCAGCTTAAACAAAGTTGTCTAGTAAAGGTTTGGTATAAGTGACTCAATCAAAAGGAAAAGCTATTGCAACCACTCCAAAGGAAAGACACCAAAGACAGGAGGCTATTTAAATTCTCTCCACTCATTCACCTCATTGTTGCTTCTCTTTGTTTTGCTGTACGTGGGGTCCCACAAAGCAAGATAGAGAGAGAGGACCACAGGCAACCCAAGTGTGCACCCATTGGCCCTGAATAAGGTTATATCTGAGATTTTCCCCTATCAGACGAGAAAGCATACTCAAGGAATAATTTGTCCTGATTTGGGTCCCATGCCCACTGCTAGAACAATTTCTGTAGTATTTATAAAGCGTTTATGATGGCAGCTGAGGTCACCCAAAATGCTTCTTACCAGCACTACAAAAACCCAAAGAAGCTCCATACCATGAAACATAGGTTCAGGTTTTTCCTGCAGCTTTTCCAAGGGGCCAGGAAGCTGAGAGTTATTGGAAGTGGGATTTAACAAGGACCACACCACCAACAACATTGGTAAGTGAGCACAGTGGGAAACTTCGCCTAATGCTCAATGAGCAATAGAAAGCAGCAAAAGAGAAACTGAAAATAGGTAAGTATTTCCCCCTCCCTTCCTGTCTCTGAATGACTGCTCTTAGTTTTGTTTTGTTTTCTTGAAGTGCTGAATAATGACAGGCAGGAAGGAGGTGCTGGACAGTTTTTCAGTAATAATGTACAAATAAGTCTGGTTTTATGTTGACTCAGTCATTTACTGAACATTTACGTATATTATTTCAGTAATGTAAGTTGCAGAAAGTATAGTGATAGTGATTTTTTTTTTTACCTTCAAAACACATAGACAGTTTGAAACTGTGCAGCTTCATAGTTTGCCCCAAGATTTCCCAGGAAAAAAGGAACACATTATAACTACTTCATTTTCATGAGAAAAACCAAACAGCAACAACAAAAACAAATTTTGTTTTTTATGTAGGTGATGTCCATTGTACTGATGCCTCCATTTTCTAGGAGAGAGCTGGTCACAGAGAATGGAATATCCACTCCAAAACAAATCACTTTACTTAGACCACTTTGCATGTTGAAATGTTGCTGCAAGCTAAAATGAAGTAGAAACTCAAGTCAGAACTTTCTTCTCTGACCTAGTATTTATTTCTCCCCTTCCATCTGGCAACAAGAAAAGGTAAACAAAGGCATCAGCTTCTATTGCTCCTATTTGAATTAAATTGACTCAGTTTAATCAGTTTTCTCCCTCCAACCAAATCCATTATTGTAACTTTCCAGGTATTAGTTCAGCCTTTAATCTGAGACTCCCATTGGTTTTTACCAGATTTTCTTAAAAAGACAAAAAACATAGAGATTACAATTAAAAAGTCAACCACGGTTTTTTTTAAAAGATAATTTATCTTAATCAATATTAAGTCAGAAGTTGTAGAATATTTTCACAAGCCTTTGATTCAGTTATATACACATATATAAGCATAAAATTTCTAAAACACAAATTTTCCATATTTGTGTCTATATGCAAAGCACGAGTCATAAGCCTGATATTACAGGCAAAGGATTGTCTAGAGATTTGTTTTAAAAGTGGGCTGTTGATGCTTTAGTGATGGTTGTGAGTGTTTCTCCTTGCTAAGGAGATGGGATGTGTGAGAGATTACTAAATGATTTTGAGTTTAGGAAATGCACTGGTGTTATGTAGGTCTTGATATGCTTGAGCACACTAATACATCTCATAAATCAGTTCAAATTCCTCAGAACTCAAGGGTAATGCATTTCCTCCTGAATTCCTGGACTGATCAGCAAAACATACATACATGTCTTAAAATGCAGCCCCAATGCAGAGAAAGAGGTATATTTCCTCATACATTGGTTGATGTAAGAGAAAATTGAAGTGACTTTTTGTCCTCATAAAATTGTCTCTGGGTACTTGAAACCTGTTCACATGATTGTAACATTATAGCCGTAAAATGTCTAGAAAGTTTCCCCTCTCCTTGGAAATACTTAATTAGAAGTGAATTTAATAAGAGATGTGCTAAGCAATTAAACTTCCTGATCATATTAACATTTAAATGAGAACAAGAAACATCAAGATATTTATAATAAGAAATTTAAGAGGATATTCTAGAAAGGCTCTGACAAAGAAAGAACATTTAGGAACTATACTTATAAAGTTCTCATTCTAATTAACAGTTTCACTCATAAAATATACAGTTAGTAAACATTTCTCAAAAAACATGTTCTAAATCTTAAATCTGCATTCTAAGAACTTCAATTTCAAATAGTATGTTTTGATTTTTAATGAACATAAAGATTAATAAGTTAAAGGTTAAAACATACTACTGTTATAACACATTTTCAGTAAATAGGCAGTATTTTTTCAAACCAACATTCTGTTACTTGTTACTGTTTTTAATAGGAAGGAACAGTTGTGTTTTGCTTAAATAACAGTTGTGAAATGTCTTGTGCTGATACTGGGTAAAAATGGAAATATCAACATTGTTTATGTAGGATTTTCAAACCATATAATAGTCAAAGGTGCATTCAGTTCTGCAGTCAACCTATAAAGTGCAAATGGGATTTTTGGATTGGTGTGACATTTTACTTGACATTGTCAAATAACAAAGATAATGATATCTGTTTAAAAGTAAAACAGAATGGCATGCTCTTAGTACTTTGTCAAATACAGAACAAATGATCCTTGTAAGAATAAGGCACTTTGCTACTTTCCAAATTGCCCAACATTCGAGTATATTTACCACAAGCCATTAAGTAATTTTGTTATGAGTGATATTTTGTGAACTAGTGATTTCTTAGACTTTATTAAGAACATAAACTATTTTATTCTTTGGACTAAAACTAATTTTTTTAATTAATTTACCTTCAGAATTCTTTCCTTGGTTCTAAATCTTTCTTTTTACAGACAGATATGAAACAGAAAAGAACTAAAATTTGTTGAGTGTCTACTCTGTGGCACACATTGCACTTACATTATCTTGGGTAATCCTTCTAACAATGATGCTATCTTGTAATCTCTTATTTAATATGTGAGGAAACTGAGTTTAGAAAATTGAGGTAAAGGAACTTGCAAACTCTGCATGACCTGCTTATTCTCTTACTCTGGGGATGTAGGGAGCAGAGCTTGTACATTATTTAGTTTTTCCTTTCCAGGAACAAACCGTAGTTCTGCCACCTGGAAATGAGGGTCTTGGTGGCTGCAAACTCAGCTCATCTAAGCTTGTGACCAAAGAATGCTTCCTAACCATGCGATTTTTGTAGAATCTAACAATCAATCTCAGCCACCATAAAATGGGCATAGTGAGTCCATCATTAGGCATTGTTGTAAGGTAAGCATGTTGTGCTGAATTCTACTGGAAAAGATAAAACACTTTTGATGTCCATACATTAGAATAAATTAAAAAAAATTACTGAAGGATTCTTGAAAGTATAATTTTCTAACTTCTAGGTTAGTGAAGCTTTGTGCTGGTTGGCCACTGCAGATTTTTATAAACCTGGAAGAAATGCTTACAAAGTCACTTGTTTTCCTCAGTTTGAAGAAATTCATTTCCACTTTTGAGTACAGTTCAACTGTTACTGTTGTAACTAGCTACTTATTAATAATAATAGAAAAGGAGCAAAAGGGAGACCAGATGTCATAAGCATGGCCATTTGGACAGCTTCACCAGGAAGCTGCAATTTCACACTCCCGGGGAACCAAAGGTCCATTCCTTGCAGATTGCTGAGGGAAGGAGAAGAGGGGTGCATATGCAGTGAGTCAGGGTGATGTAGGGAAGGTCCAAAGATAATAGGCTGAGGTGGTAGAACTACAACAAGCATGAAATCTTGGTTAAAATCCACAGACAACAAAATTTTTTTTGCTCTCGTTTCTTTGGCTTTACTGATGCTTTCTTGTATTTGTCTCTGTTTTCTTCCTAGCTATGTGTCTCTAGAAGCCACATGTCCCACATGCAATGAACTACAAATGGGAATACAAACTAAGCTAGCCTGATGCTGGATTGGTCTGTGCAGACATGGAATGGGAACTCTGGGCTTTGACTAAAGTCACAGCTGGACTGCTTCTATAGTGGGCCGGAGGGAAAGAGGACCTGGGCAACTCCTGGGTTTAATTTCACACAAATAAATACCACTCATTCTCCCAAAAGAATCTCAGAAAATTCCTTTTCTTATGACACCAAAAGAAGCCCATTTCCACCAGCAGCTAGTGGGGACATGGAGAACTACCCACCGATAACATGATTAGAATAAAAAAAAAAATGAACAACAGAGCAGATGAACACATCCGCCCCTTATTACTATATATAAAGAACAAGAAATTTTCAGATTTTTATAGTTAAAATATTTTAATAAGTATGTTTGAGTATGTGTGAATAATTTATCAGAAATAAGAGCAAATCTGGCAAAAATGGGATTTTCTTCATATATAAGTAAAGTACATATATATAAGTATGATGTATTTATAAGAAATCATTTCTGATATGCTTCTGGAATTGAGAGTTAATTAGTAGACCTTTATTTTTAGACTAAGAATCATTTTTTTAGTCTAATTACCTGCTGAATTTAATAATTAATTATATTTGTTCTGTGCTTCATTAATTCCTTAAAAAATAAATCGAAGTTTTAATATCATTTGTGCACTTTAACCTTATAGGTTTATCTTCATTAAAAATGAAATATATAATCTTTTGGAGAATTACATATATTTCAATAATTTATTTCAAATAATATACGTTCTACTTAATAGATAGATGTACAAAATGTATTTGCAAAGCAAAATTCTCTTTTGGAAACTTCCTGCTCTCCATTTTATTTTGAGGATGGAGGGAGTGGTAACTAAACAGAGTGATTATCAGAAATTGTATTTGGCCTTAACTGGTTTGGCTCAGTGGATAGAGAGTCGCCCTGCAGACTGAAGGGTCCCAGGTTGGATTCCGTCAAGGGCATGTACCTTAGTTGTGGACACATCCTCAGTAGGGAGTGTGTAGGAGGCAGCTGATCAATGTTTCTCTCTCATTGATGTTTCTAACTCTCTATCCCTCTCCCTTCCTCCCTGTAAAAAAATCAATAAAATATATATTTTTAAAAAGCAATTGTGTTTGAATGGGTTTAGTTTCTATATAACAATAAATGTATATTTAGTCCTACTATCTTCTATATCCAGAGTAATGTGCAAAGAGAATTGATGTGACAGTATGGAAACTCTGAGGTAATATATGTGACATGTTTAAGGGTATTTTTGTTGTTCAAACTTTTGAAAATTGCTTATGACTTATATGGAAAAAATTCAAGAATATCTAATTCACATCTATTTTATATTTTACAAATCACTATGAATGAATGAACAGAGATTTGATATAGTCTGAATAGGTTTTTCTATTTCATTTTGGTGATAAGAATGGAATAATCTCCATAAAATGGGCCAATCAAATTCCTGTGGAGCCACATCAATACTCACTTTGACTCCTTAAAATACAGATGGCTCAAGTGGCTTTCAGAAAATGCCAGATTTTCTTTCTATTTCTGTGATTGGAAAAGCAGGGAAAGTGATAGAGACCAAATACCAATTAAGTGTAAGATAGTATTAAAGCCAGATTAATTGAGAGGAGACTGGAATAATAACTGTGTTTTAGAATATTTTTATTTTCTAATTTTAAAATATTGGCTCTGCAAAATACCAAATACTCTTGAGCATAATGACCTTCTTAGATCCACCCCTTATATAAACCAGCTCTCCAGATTTTTTCCAATCCATCCTTGCCTCATCCATAACCAAATAATTTGCTTTAGCTATTAGTAGGAAGTCCTAGTTTCTGGTATTAACTCTGATTTTTTATGATGTTATTTAGCTTTTGTTCCTGCATTTCCTGGAGAGAGGGTAGCTATAAAGACCTTTAAGTAGATTCAGTTCAATTTTTTTTCTATACCATTATTTGTTGGTAATGATGAACATTTCATATTATGATACACCAGGTAGCACACACTATTTTTTTTTTCTGTCTTTTGGTGATGCTGATTGAACAGTAGTTCAGACCCTACATCCTGAACCATTATTATAAAGTTTCCCAACAATCTTTTATCGAATGGTTTTATTCACTAATGAACATTGCCTGAAACTATGTCCCATTTATTAGCTGAAATTTTCTTTTTATAAAGATAACTTTTCATAATCAGGTTCATCTATTTGGTTATTCTGAAATACAATTTGCACAGAAAAAGTAAGATGCATGCTGACTGTGTTGTTCTCCCACTACCACTTTAATGAGTATTACTTTGAAGTTAGAGTTTTTATATTTCAATATATGTCAATCCATTATAGTTATTATTCTATCTAATGCTCATTTTTTAATATCTGGATACTGCAAAATTGTCTTTGTGTCTTGTGTCATTTTCAGTTTTATTTTACTTATTGTTTTCCCAGCTTTATATATGGATAGTTGGCATTTAGCAAACGGAACGTATCTGCAGTGTACAGTTGGGTAAGTTTTAGCATATTTAAACATCCTTGAAAGCATAAACACAATCAAAATGATAAATACAGTCATCACTTCCAAAAGGTTTCTTCATATAATCTCTCCACTAGTCCACCACATATACACCCTATCCCCTTTGCCACTCAATTATAATCTATTTTCTGTCTCTATAGTTTAGTTTCTAGGGAATTTCATCTAAATGGAATCATATAATACATAGTTATTTCTGTGTTTGACTTTTACTTAGTATGATAGTTATAAAAGTGATCCACATTATGTTTGTTGTTATTTCACATTGCTGAGTAGTATTCTATAGATAGAACATATTACATTTCTTAATCCAATCACCAGGAGATCTTTGGAATAGATTCTCACAAGTGAGACTGATGACTCAACTGGTAATGGAAATATAATTTTATACCATATATTTATGTTGTTTCAGCTTATGGCTACTACAAGTAATGCTGCTAAAGCCATTGGTGTACATTTTATTTATTTGCACACGTTTTCATTTCCTTGGAGTAAATACCTGGGTGTGGAATTGCTAGATTATATGGTAGATGTATGTTTAACTTTTTTTTTTGAAACTGCCAAACTATTTTCTAAAGTTATTGCAGTTTTAATTTTCTGAGTAGAAGAGTTATAGTTTCTCACCATCCTTGCAACCTCTTGGTATAGTCAATTGTTTTAACTTTAGGCATTCTATAGGTACAAACTATGTGATTGTGTTGTTGTTTTGTTTGTTTTGCATTTTTTATAAATCATTTTAAATATACTTTATTGATTTTTTTATAGAGAGGAAGGGAGAGGGATAGAGTTACAAACATCAATGAGAGAGAAACATCGATCAGCTGCCTCCTGCACACTTCCTACTAGGGATGTGCCCACAACCAAGGTACATGCCCTTGACCGGAATCGAACCTGGGACCTTTCAGTCCCCAGGTAAACACTCTATCCACGAGCAAAACTGGTTAGTGCTGTCAATCTTTGTAAAAAATAATTCTTTACTGTTGAAAGTATGTCCTAATTTTTCCCCATTGATTCCCTCCAGCCTAACCTAGAACCCCACCACAGGCCTTCACCACTCTATTGTCTTTGTCCATAGATTATGCATATGGTTGTTTTCCTCCCATCCACTTCCCCTCTCTCTCCTTCTCTCCAAGATTCCGCACTCTATTCCATGCTTCCATATCTCTGCATCCACTCCATTCATCGGTTTATTTTGTGAATTAGATTTCACATATGAGTGAGATCATGTGATATTTGTCTTTTTCTGACTGACTTATTTCACTTAGCATAATACTTTCCAGGTCCCTTCAGGCTTTCTCAAAAAGTAAGATATTCTTTTTACTGCTGCATAGTATTCCATGGTATAAATGTACCACAGAATTTTGTCAACTCATTTACTCTTGGGCACTTGAGCTGTTTCTAGACGTTAGCCATTGTAAATTATGCTGCTATGAATATAGGGGAGCATACATTCTTTCTGATTTGTGTTTCAGGTTTCTTAGGATATATTCCTTTAAATATATCCTTAAAGTGGGATCACTGGGTCAAGTGGCAGTTCTATATTTAATTTTTTGAGGAAATTCTATACTGTTTTTCATAATTGTTGCATCAGTCTGCATTTCCACCAGCAGTGCACTCGGGTTCCCTTTTCTCCTAATACTCTCCAGCACTTGTCATTTGTTGATTTGTTGATGGTAGCCATTCTGACCAGTGTGAGGTGATACCTCATTGTCATTTTAATTTGCATCTCTCCAATGATCAGTGACTGAGTATTTTTTCATATATCTCTTGGCCTACCATATGTCTACTTTGGGATAAATATCTTTTTGGGTCCTCTGCTTATTTTTAAATCGGATTATTTATCTTCTTTTTGTTAAATTGCATAGGTTCATTGTATATTTTGGATATTAACCCTTTAACAGATATATTATTACCAAATATGTTCTCCCATAGAGTGGGCACCCTTTTCGTTTTGTTGATTAATAGTTTCTTTTGCTGAGCAGAAGCTTTTTATTTTGATGTAGTCCCATCTGTTTATTTCCTTTGTCCTAAGAGATGTATCCATAACATAGTTATGAGTGATGTCTGAGGTTTTGCTGCCTGTGGTTTCTTCTAAGATTTTTATGGGTTCACAGCTTGCATTAAGTCTTTTGAGTTTATTCTGTGTAAGGTGTAAGTTGGTGGTCTAGTTCCATTTTATTTTCCATGTATCTGTCCAATTTTCTCAAGACCATTTATTGAAGAGACTCTCTTGACTTCATTGTATGCTCTTGCCTCAATATTAATTGAGTATAATGGTGTGGGGCAATTTCTGGGGTCTCTGTTCTTTTCCATTGATTTATATACCTGTTCTCGTGCTAGGAACAAGCTGTTTTGATTACAGACTGTAGTATAGATAGATATTTAATATTATGATCCTTCCAGCTTTCTTTTCCTTCCTCAAGATTGATGCAGCTGTTTGGGGTCTTTTTTGATTCCATATAAATTTTTCTGTATGATTTGTTCTAGATCTTTGAAATATGCTGTTGGTATTTTAATAGAGATTGCATTGAATTTGTAGATTGCCTTGGGTAGTATGTACATTTTAATGATGCTGATTCTACCTACTTGTTTATATCTTCTTCTATCTCTTTTTTCAACATCCTGTAGTTTTCAGGCTACAGAACTTTTACCTCCTTGGTTAAATTTATTCCTAAGTATCTTAATTTTTTTTTGCAATAATAAATGGCATTAATTTCTCTTCATGAGAATTCATTATTAGTGTATGAAAATGCTATCAATTTTGAGGTGTTGATATTGTGTCCTGCTACATTGAAAAATTCATTTATTAAATCTGCTATTTTTTTTGGTGGAGTTGTAGAGAAATGATGCCTCAACTGACTTTTTACTGGGTGTAAATTAGTTAATAAGGCCATAGGAAGAAAGAAAGTCCCATACAATGGACAGGGTTTTCTAAGTCTAATGTCATCTGTGAATAATGAGAGTTTTACTTCCTCCTGTCCAATTTGGATACCTTTTCCTCTTGTCTAATCACTGTGGCTAGGATTCACAGTACTATGTTGATTAAGAGTGGTGAAAGTGAACATTCCTGTCTTGTTCCTGTTCTCATGGTAAATGATTTTAGTTTTCCCCCATTGAGTATAATGTTCACTGTAGGTTTATCATATGTGGCCATCATTATGTTGAGGTATGTTCCCTCTATTTCTATTTTGCTCAGAAGTTTTATCAAAAAATGAGTGTTGGATTTTTTCAAAAGCTTTTTCTGCATCTATTAATATGATCATGTGATTTTTATCTTTCGGTTTATTTATGTGATGTATCACATTTACTGATTTACAAATATTGTACTAATCTCTCATTCCTGGAAATAAATTCCACTTGGTCATAGTTATTATCTTTTTAATATATTGTTGGATCCAAATTGCTAATATTTTGTTGAGGATTTTAGCATCTATGTTCATCAAGGATATTGGTCATTAATTATCTTTCTTTGTGGTATCTTTATCTGGTTTTGAATTTGAATAATGCTGGCCTCATAAAAAAAGCTTGGAAATTTTCCTTCCTTTTGGAATTTTTAGAATGGTTTGAGGAGTATAGGTGTTAATTCTCCTTTGACTGTTTGGTAAAATTCCCTTGTGAAAACATTCAAACCCTGGTTTTTGTTTGCTGGGAGAGTTCTGATTACTGCTTTTTTTTTCATCAGTTGTTATTGGCCTATTCAGGTTTTATGATTCTTCCTGATTCTGTTTTGGGTGATTGTATTTTTCTAGACATTTTTCCATTTCATTCACATTGTCCAGCTTGTTGGCATAGCGTTGTTCGTAGTATTTTCTTACCATCCTTCATATTTCTGTGGTGTCAGTGGTTACTTCTCCAATTTTGTTTCTGATATTATTTATTTGGGTCCTCTTTCTTTGTTTCTTGATGAGTCTGGCTAATGGTTCATCAATCTTGTTTATCTTTTCCAGAACCAGCTCTTGATTTCATTGATTTATTTTATTTATTTTTTAGTCTCCATGTCATTTATTTCTGCTCTAATCTATTATTTTCTTCCATTTACTCTGGGGATTTCTTGTTGTTCTCTTTCTAGAGCTTTAAGTTGTAGAGGTAAATAGTTTATTGTTAATTTTTATTGGTTTTTGAGGAAGGTCTGTATTGCTATGTACTTTCTTCTCAGGACTGCATTTGCTGTATCCCAGATAATTTAGGTTGTTTTGTGTTCATTTTCATTTGTTTCCAAGAAGTTTTTTATTACATTTTGACCTCATTGATAAATCCTCCATTGTTTAATAACATGCTATTTAGCCTCCATGTGTTGGAATTGTTTTGGGTGTTTTTACGGTAGTTGATTTCTTTTCTTCTTTAAATATATTTTTGTTCATGTCAGAGTGGAAGTAAGAGAGAGAGAGATAGAAACATCAATGATGAGAGATTATTATTGATGGACTATTTCCTGCACGTCCCCTAATGGGGATTGAGCCCACAACTTTGGCATATGCCCTTGACTTGAATTTAACCTGGGACCCTCAGTGCCCAGGCTGTCACTCTATTCAGTGAGCCAATCTGGCTAGGGCTATTGTAGTTGACTTCTAACTTCATTCCACTGTGATCTGAGAAGATGCTTGATATGATTTCAATCATTGTGAACTTGTAGAGACTTGTTTTGTGTCCTAACATGTGGCCTATCTTTGTGAATGATCCATGTGCACTTGAGAAGAATGCATAGTCTGCAACTTTGGGGTGAAAATGTTCTATAAATGTCAATTAAATTCACCTGATCCAAGGTTTTCTTTAGAGTCACTATTTCCTTGTTAAATTTTTGTCTAGAAGATCTATCAATGAATTCAGTAGGGTGTTAAAGTCCCCTACTATGACTATATTGTTGTCAATCTCTCCTTTAAAGTCCTCTAATATATATAATATATGTTCCTATAGTAGGTGTATATATGTTTACTAGTATTACATCCTCTTGTTGGATCAATCACTTTCATATTATGTAGTGATTTTTGTTGTTTCTTATGATGGTCTTCATTTTGAAATCTATCCACTTTGGTCAGATGTGAGTATTGCTACTCCAGCTTTTTTCCTTTTCTATTTGGATGGAAAATTTTTCCCATCCCTTCACTCTCATCCTGTGTGTTTCTTTTGTTCTGATGTGGGTCTCTTGTAGACAACATATAGTTGGGTCATGTATCTTTTGATTGGAGCCTTTAATCCATTTATATTTAAGGTTACTATTGATAGGTACTTACTTATTGCCATTTTAAACTCTGTATAGCTAGGCTTCTCACTCTATTTCTTCTTCTTAAAGCAGGAGTCTTTTTATCATTTGTTTTAATACTGGCTTGTGGTAATGTACTCCTTTAGCCTTTTTTATTTTATTTTTTTGGTCTGGAAATATCTTTATTTCACAATCTATTTTTAATAATAGCCTTTGTCATTGTGGTTTTAATTTGCATTTTTTAAAATGCTTTTAAGCATTTTACATATGCTTATTTGCCATCTGTATGTCTTCTTTGATGAAATGTCTGCTCAAATCTTTAACTCATTTTATATTGTCTTAATGATTTTCTCATTATTCTGTTTTGAGTATGCTTTAAATTTTGAATATGAAAACTTTGTCACATGTATATATTGCAAATGTTTTTCTCCCAATATGTTAATAGTCTTTCCATTCTTTTAAAAATGTCCTTCTATGCCTTGGTGGGTAAGGCCCAGTTGGTTGAGCATCATCTCATCCTCTCAGAATTTCCCAGTTTAATTCCTGGTTAGGGTGCATGCCCAAATTACAGATTTAATCCTCAGTAGTGGGTTGCAAGAAACAATGTTTCTCTTTCTCCCTTTCCATTCCTCATTCTGCAAAATCAATTAAAGCATTTTTTTTAATGTCCTTCACCCACCCCAACCAGGATCAAATATGTAACCTATGTATGTGCCCCCACCAAGAATTGAACCTGTAACCTTTTGATATATGATATGATGTACCAGCCCACTAATCCACATAATCTAGGGCCATTGTGATGAAATATAATTATTATTTTTTTCTTATAAATCATGCTAATGGTATTATAATAAAGGAATATTTCCCAACCTCCAAATTACATTTTTCATTATATTTTATTCTAGAATTATTTACCTTTAAATATTTCTTATTTTCATGCAGTTGTAAATAGTATATTTATTTTAGTTTCTTTTTTTATCTTTATTTATTAATTTTTATACATATGTTCCCATTGCCCCCCCTCCTTCCCAGGCATAACCAAACTCCCCAGTATATATGTTCATTGGTTATGCTTATATGCATGCATACAAGTCCTTTGATTGATCTCTTATCTACCTCACCTAACTTTAATCTTCATGCTGTAATTTCACAGTCTGTTTGAAGCTTTACTGCCTCTGTATCTATCCTTTTGTTCATCAGTTTATAATGTTCTTTATTATCCACAAATGAGTGAGATCATATGATGCTTCTCCTTCATTGACTGGCTTATTTCACTAAGCATAAGGCTCTCCAGTTCCAACCAGGTTGCTGCAAATGGTAAGAATTCCTTCTTTTTAATGGCAGCATAGAATTCCGTTGTGTAGATGTACCACAGTTTTCTGATCCACTCATCTGCTGACGGGCACCTAGGCTGTTTCCAAATTGTAGCTATTGTAAATTGTGCTGCTATGAACATAGGGGTGCATAAATCCTTTCTCATTGGTGTTTGGGATTTTTTAGGATAAATTCCTAAAAGTGGGATTACAGGGTCAAATGGGAGATCCATTTTTAGTTTTTTGAGGAAACTCCATACTGTTCTCCACAGTGACTGCACCAGTCTGCATTCCCACCAAGAGTGCACAAGGGTTCCTTTTTATCCGCATCCTCGCCAACACTTGCCATTTGTTGACTTGTTGATGATTGCCATTCTGACCAGTGTAAGAGGATATCGCATTGTCGTTTTGATTTGCATCTCTCGGATGATTGGTGACTTTGAACATGTTTTCATGTGTCTCTTGGCCTTCCTTCTGTCGTCTTTCAAAAAAGTTCCATTTAGGTCTCTTTCCCATTTTTTTATTGGATCTTATATATTCCTTTTATTAAGTTGTGTAAGTTGGCTGTAGATTTTGGAGATTAAACCTTTATCAGTAATATCATTTGCAAATATGTTCTCCCATACAGTGATCTTTCTTGTTGTATTGTTGATGGTTTCTTTTGCTGTGCAAAAGGTTTTTATTTTGATGTAGTCCCATTTGTTTATTTTTTGTTTAGCTTCCATTGCCCTTGGAGCAGTATCAGTAAAGAAGTTCTTTCGGCATATGTATGAGACGGTGCTGCCTGTGGATTCCTCTAGTATTTTTATGGTTTCCATTCTAATATTTAAGTCCTGGATCCATTTTGAGTTTATTTTTGTATTTGGTGTAAGTTGGTGGTCCAGTTTCATTTTTTTGCATGTATCTGTCCTATTTTCCCAACACCATTTATTGAAGAGGCTATCTTGGCTCCATTGAATATTCATGCCTCCTTTGTCAAATATTAGTTGAGCATAGTGGTTTGGGTGGATATCTGGGTTCTCTATTCTTTTCCATTGGTCTATATGTCTGTTCTTTTAACAGTACCAGGCTGTTTTGAGAACAGTTGCTTTGTAGTATAGCTTGAATCTGGTATTGAGATCCCACCTACTTTATTCTTCTTTGTCAGAATTGCTGTAGCTGTTCGGGGTCTTTTTTTGTTCCATATGAATCTATGAAGAATTCTTCCTAGGTCTGTGAAATATGTTGTTGGTATTTTAATGGGTAGTGCATTGAATCTATAGATTGCTTAGGGTAGTATGGACATTTTAATGATGTTGATTCTCTCAATCCATGAGCATAGTATGCTCTTCCATCTGTTAACATCTTCCTCTATCTCTTTTTTCAGTGTCCTGTAGTTTTCTATATATAGATCTTTTACCTATTAAGTTAGGTTTATTCCTAGGTATCTTAATATTTTTGGTGCAATGGTAAATGGGATTGTTTTTTGAGTCTCTCTTTCTGTAATTTCACAATTAATATATAGAAATGTCACAGACTTGTTAGCATTAATTTTGTATCCTGCTACATTGCCAAATTCATTAATTAAGTCAATTAGTTTTGCAATGGAGTCCTTTCGGTTTTTTATGTACAGTATCATGTTATCTGCAAATAAGGACAGCTTTACTTCTTCTTTTCCAATTTGGATGCCTTTTATTTCTTCTTCTTGTCTAATTGCAGTGGCTAATACTTCCAGTACTATGTCGAACAGGAGAGGTGAGAGTGGGCATCCCTGTCTTGTTCCTGTTCTTAGGGGAAATGGTTTTAGTTTTTGCACATTGAGTATGATGTTAGCTGTGGGTTTATCATATATGGCTTTTATGATGTTGAGTTATGCTCCTTCTATTCTCACTTTGCTGAGAGTATTTATCACAAAAGGGTGTTGGATTTTGTCAAATGCTTTTTTTGCATCAATTGATATGACTATGTGATTTTTCTCTCTCAATTCGTTTATGTGATATATCACGTTTATTGATTTGTGGATATTGTACCATCCCTGCATTCCTGGGATGAAACCTACTTGGTCATGGTGTTTGATCTTTCTGATGTACTGCTGGATCCGATTTGCTAGAATTTTGTTGAGGATTTTGGCATCTATGTTCATGAGAGATATTGGCCTATAATCCTCTTTCATTGTGTTGTCTTTATCTGGGTGATGCTGGCTTCATAGAAGGTGTTTGGAAGTGTTCCTTCTTCTTGAATGTTTTTGAATAGTCTGAGGAGGATATTTTTTAATTCTTCCTTCAATGTTTGGTAAAACTCTCCTGTGTAGCCATCTGGTCCTGGGCTTTTGTTTGCTGGAAACTTTTGATGACTGCTTCAATTTCTTCCATAGTTATTGGACTATTGAGATGTTTAGAATCCTCCTCGTTGAGTTTTGGAAGGCTATATTTTTCTAGGAATATGTCCATTTCTTGTATGTTGTCCAGAGTGTTGGAATAGAGTTGTTCATAGTATTTTTTTTAACAATCCTTTGTATTTCCACAGGGTCTGTAGTTATTTCTCCTCTTTCATTTCTGATTTTGTTTATTTGGGTCTTCTCTCTTTGCTTCTTGGTGAGCCTGGCTAGAGGTGCATCAATCTTGTTTATCCTTTCAAAGTACCAGCTCTTGGTTTTGTTGATCTTTTGAATTGTTTCTTTGGTCTCCAAGTTGTTTATCTTCGCTCTGATCTTCACTATTTCCTTCCTTCTGCTTACACTGGGTTTTTCTTATGGCTCTCTTTCTAGGTCTTTGAGTTGTCAGGTTAGGTAATTCATTACCATGGTTTCCTATTTTTTGCAGTAGGCTTGTAGGGCTATGAATTTCCCTCTCAAGACTTGCTTTCACTGTGTCCCATAAATTTTGGATTGTTGTGTTGTCATTGTCATTTGTTGCCATGATATTTTATTTTTTCCTTGATCTCTCTGGTTACCCAGTCATTGTTTAATAACATGCTGTTTAGTCTCCATGTGTTTGATTTCTTTCTATTGTTTTTGTTATAGTTGATTTCCAGTTTTATGCCACTGTGGTCTGAGAAAATGCTTGATATGATTTCTATCTTCTTGAATTTGAAGAGACTTTTCTTATGACCCAACATATGATCTATCTTTGAAAATGACCCATGTGCACTGGAGAAGAATGTATATTCTGTGGCTTTGGGGTGAAATGTTCTGAAGATCAATTAATTCCATCTGGTCTAGTGTGTCATTTAGGATTGATGTTTCTTTCCTGATTTTTTGTGTAGAGGATTTGTCCAATGGTGACAGTGGGGTATTAAAGTCTCCTACTATGATTGTATTGCTGTCAATCTCTCCCTTAATATCCTTCAAGAGTTTTTTTTTTATGTATTTAGGTGCTCCTATATTGGGTGCGTATATGTTTACCAGAGTTATTTCTTCTTGTTGGAATTTTACTTTTAATATTATGAAGTGGCCTTCTTTATTTCTTGTTATGTACTTCACTTTGAGATCTGATTTGTCAGATATAAGTATTGCAACCCCAGCTTTTTTTTTTCATTTCCATTTGTCTGAAATACCATCTTCCATCCCTTCACCTTCAATCTGTGTGCATCTCTTTTCCTGAGGTGGGTTTCTTGCAGACAGCAGATATATGGATCATGTTTCCTTATCCAATCGGTTATCCTATGCCTTTGATTGGAGCATTTAATCCATTTACATTTAAAGTTATTATTGGTAAGTACTTATTTGTTGCCATTTTTAGTACTTACCCTTGAGTTCCTTCTTTGCTTCCTCTTTGTTTTTTTTACAGCAGACCCTTTAACATTTGTTGCATTGCTGGTTTGGTGGTAATGCATTCCCTTAATCCTTTTATGTCTGTGAAGCTTCTGATTTCACCTTCAATTTTGATTGAAAGCCTTGCAGGGTACAGTATTCTTGGATTCTGACTCTTCCTTTGCATGACTTTGTATATTTCATTCCATTCCCTTCTAGCCTGATGTGTTTCTGTTGAGAAATCAGTAGCTAGTCTTATGGGGGTTCCTTTGTAGGTAACTTTCTGTTTCTCTCTGGCCTCTTTTAAGATTCTTACTTTGTTGTTGGTGTTTGCCAATTTAATTATAATGTGCCTTGGTGTCGGGTTGTTGGGGTTAATTTTGCTTGGGACTCTATGAGCTTCTTGGATTTGTGTGAGTTTTTTCTTTATTATATTGGGGAAATTTTCTGTCATTATTTCTTCCAACAGGTTCTCTAATCCTTGTTCAGTTTCCACTCTTTCTGGAACCCCAATTATGCGGATGTTGTTTTGTTTCATTTTATCCCAAAGTTCCCTTAGGCTCTCCTCTTGTTTTTTAACTTTTTTTTCCAGAAGCTGCTGTACTTGAGTATTTTTTCCTACCATGTCTTCTAGCTCACTGATGCCGTCCTCTGATTCTTCTAGTCTACTTTTGATGCTTTCTATTGAGTTTTTTTATAGCAGTGATGTCATTTTTCATTTTTTCTTGATTATTCTGCATTTCTTTTAGGTTCTTCCGCATTTTTTCCTGCTTCTTTTGCATTTTTTCTTGCTGCTTCTGCATTTCTTCTTGCTTCTTCTTCATTTCCTCTTGGGTCTTACTCACAATGTCGAACTTGTCTTCCATTCTTTTCCTCCAACTTATGATCATTTATCTGAACTCTTTCTCTGGCAGGCTTATTTCTGCTTCTATTTCGTTTACTTTCTTTTCTGGTGATACCTGCCTTTCTGTCATATGCGGGCTGTTTCTTCTTCTGCCCATTGTTTTTCTTCTCCGGGTGTTTGGTTATGTAGTTCTCTCTCTTATGTTGATTCAAAGGCACAAATTACAACATGACTTGGTACAGCACAGAAGGCACTGAACCGAAATGTATTCACGATGTTAATAATCACCAATAAGGTGACCACCAATGAAAGACAAATTAGGGGTAAGTAGAGAAAGAGGAAGAGGAAATCAAGGGAAAAAGAAAGGGAAGAAGTGCCAAAATCAAATTGGGAGAGGGAGAAAAAAATAAATAAATAAATGAAGTGAAAATAAAATTAAATTAAATTTTAAAAAAAGGAGAAGAAGAAAAAGAAAAGAGAAAAAGAAACAAAGTCAGAGAGAAAAGAAAGCGGATAAGAGAGAAAAGGGGAAAAAATATAGATGTCAGGAGAAAACTCTAATAAAACAGTCACTACTCCCAATAAAGGCCAGCAACCAGTACCTAGAGATTAATAGAAACTGCAGTTCAAAAAATTGATATAATCACTGTTCAGGGAAATAGTAACAAAAGGACATAGAGAAAAAACAACTTTTTGGCTAGTGAAGACATGAGGAGAGAAGTTTGTATGGACTTGTAGTAGGCGACTTGAAATTAGATAAATAAGTGGGGTGAAATTTTAACCAGGTAAAAAGAAAGAATATGGGGAAACTAAAGTTGGAAAATGGAAAGAGAAACAAGACAACAAAATGGGGAATTTAGGAGGAAATTGTTGGCATAAAGGTAGAGTTGAGTTGGAGTAAAATTATGCTAAAGGAAAGATGAAAATAGAATGTCCAAAAAGGTAAAATACTAGTAGTAATTAATAATACTAGTTGAAAACAAAAATGTAATAATCAAAAAGGTAAAATCAATTGAGGCGGAAAGAAAAAATAGTCTTTTAATTAAAATATGTAAAAAGGAAAAATAAAAAAAAAGAAGAAAGGAAAAAGAAAAAAAATAGAGTGGTTATTCACTTCCACTATTATTCTGCTTGGCACTCCTGTTTCCTAGTAGGGAAGGTATTGCAGTTCCCTGTGTTGCACTGTTGACGTTTTCATCTCTTTATTCTTTTGTGGTTATGTGAAAGTCAATTTGTGTGTCATCCACTGGGTGGCAGTGTTTCGGAATTGATCTCTGAGAGAAAGCACAGGACCTCTCTAGGCTGTGCTCAGATCCTGCTACTTTGTGGTTTTCAAAGCCGGTTTGTGGTGATTTTGCAGCCAGGACACTGTAATAACTCCCAGGTTGTCCCTCTGCCTCAGATAAAAATCGAGTCGTTTTCCGGAGCTCCCCTCTGTCAACAGCTCTGAGAGTTTGCCTCCACACTTAGGGATCACTCCCTGCCCACCTCCACAGACCTCTCCAGAGGCAGCTTTCCCACAGCCCTGCTCCCACAGTGTGAGCATCTCTGTTCTGAGGGGCAGGAGACCTCACCTTATCCCAGGCGAAATCTGACCTTTCCGTGTGCTGTGTGGATCTCTGAATCCACCACCGTGTGTCTGTGCCGATTGGAGAGCGGTGATCTTGGTCTCAGCTGTTGGGTGGGTGTTTCAGCCAGCTGCAGCTTTCAGACTGCCGCAGACATCCACCTCCCTCTGCAAGATGGTGTGGTCTCGGCGTTCTCACTGATGGCTCTGGCTGACAAAAACCCCGTGGCAGTGGGCCTGCCTGGCCAAGAGAGCCCTGTTCTGCAGTTCCCTGCTTTCTCCTGGAGGATAACTGACTCTTAACTTGCCAACAAACACTCCCCGTGTGACTCTCAGCTGCTCTCTCTCCCTCTGCCCAGTGACAAAGCTCCAGAAGCATCTGTCTATTCCACCGCCATTTTCCACTAGTTTCTTTTTTTTATTGTAGATATTTTTTTAAGATTTATTTATTTATTTATTTATTTATTTATTTATTTATTTATTGTTTAAAGTATTATAATAGTAGTACATATGTCTGCTTTTTATCCCTCCATTGACTTCCCCCACAACCTTCCCTACCCCCAGTACATACCCTCACTTGCTCCCTTACCCCCCGCAGTGTCCTGTATCCATTGGTTATGCTTATATACATGCATACAACTCCTCCAGTTAATCTCTTACAGCCCCCTCCCAACAAGCCCACTCCTGCCTTCCTGCTCTAGTATGACAGTCTGTTCAATGCTTCTTTACCTCTGTATCTGTTTTTTCCCCCCTCTGATTCTTTTCTTTAAAGAACATCTTGCCTCTGCAGACTAGAAATAAACCTATAAGAACAAAAAATGTTTGAATCCCAGTTTCAATGTCAAACAGCTCCTCATATGTACACATCAACAATGGTATCTGGATGATAGACAAATGGTGGCAACACTCTCTGGTTTAGTTCTAGGCAATCTGTAGCAACACAAAGCTATTGACTTCTAGCATGGCAAGGCGTCCTCAGTGTCTTCCATATCTGGACTGTTTCTCCTCTTGTCTTCATGGTTGGAGCAGACCTGTCAGTTCCTCTCTGTTGCAGGAGTTCACTTGGTCTTGGAGTTGTTTTCTGAAAGTATATAAACATATTCTCAACCAAAAGTTAATGAAGGAGTCTTTTCTATAAAATTGACTTGTTTCCTTTAGCTTATTTTGACACCACGCGTGTTTTTCATGGGTGTCTTGCTGTTAGCATTACAAAAGAAAATTAATTTTCTAAAGTAAAAATTTACTAGATATAATTTACTTACAGGATATTTTTGCTTACATGATATTATCCTACTATACCATCTTTTTTGATTAATGGAAACTTTTGTAAATTTTTTAATGCAATCTTGATAACTTTAAATTTTAATATTTTGTACAAAAATATGACTTCTTTATGTTCATTGCATGTTAAGCCATTTTACCATGAGATGAACTACCAAAAGAAATTTTGGTAATGTTTCTAAATACTTTAGAAACAGCTTTTTGTCCAGTAAAATTAAATTCACTTATTTCTATTAGCCAATTTAAGTTAAGATGAAAGCTTGATTACTCTTTTACTGTCAAATTTAATACTATACCAACAATCTTAGATTACCCTGTAAATATTAGTGGAAAGGATTATTTGCATTCTTGAGTAGGCCCTGAACATTCCTAGTGTTAGGCTGGATTTAGATATAGGGCAGCTGCTGTTGGCCAACTCTCTGTCCGTTACCTGTGTTTCTATCTGAGCTGGGCCAAGTCTCTGTCTATTACCTGGGTCCCGATCTGTGCTGGGCATGAGAAGCGAAGCAGCCATGGGTACAGGAGACCTTCCTCAGAAGGGGTGAGAGTTCAGGCCCCTGCAAGGATGGGGGGTTGAGGGTCTGTACCCCATATTTGTTGACCCCCAAGTTCTCTCCTAATGTCCCCTCTGCAACTGTGCCTCTTAGATTGTTCCTTCCCTGAGGAATCTTTCCCATCTTGGCTAACCAGCCATCCTCCAGGGCCAAGCAGGATGATGTGAGGTTCAGTTCTGTCTCCTTGGTAGCCTATGCCACCAATGGCCTCCATGGCCAGCACCTGCCTTGGGATCCTCTTGCCTGCTGGCAGAGAATTTTAGTTTCTGATCATTTGTCCTAATATATAAAAATGCAATTTATTTCAGTATATTGAGTTTGTATCCTATAAAATTGTTAAGCTTACTAGTTTTATTATTTTTTATAGATTCTACCAGTTTTGTATATAGTTTTATTTTTTCTCTCTTTCTAGATGCCCTTTCCCCATTAATCTTGCCTTATTGCATTGATTAGGTTATTTAATACAATATTGAATAGAGTGGTGAGATTGGACTTCTTTCTTTCTGATCTTTTGAAGAATGTATTATTCAGTCTTTCACCATTAAATATAATGTTTTTTTTTTGTGGATACATTTTATCAGATTTAGGAAAGTATGTTATATCCCTAGTTTACTGAGAGCTTTTATTACAAATATATTATTAAATATTGTCAAATATTTTCTCTGCAGATATTGATGTGTTTTTAGTTGTAAATAAAACAAATTGTGTATATGTTTAAATATAATTCTTTGCAAACTATAACATATATCCCCATTGCTGAAACAGCCTTTTTTTAGCTGCATATTTTCCATTAAGTGGTTGTACTCATAAGTCAATTCCCTAGAGATAGATTTATTGAATGTTTCTAATTTTTGTTATTCCTGACAATGTCATCATGAATAATATTTTGAATGATAATTTTATATTTTGTCAGGGTATGTCTGTAATAGATTCTCACATGTGAGATTGATGACTGAAGTGATGTAAATGTAATTTCTTAAAGATATTTCATTTCCATTCTTAATGTAGAAGAAAGCATGTCTATCCTTTTGTCTGCAATGTATATTACAGCTATGTTCCTAGCTTATTATTCTTATTTATTTTTTACTTAATGGTGTATTTTGCCAGACAATTTATTTTATTTTATTTTCCCTTTCATTGTTTTTATGATCTGAATGATGTATAACAGGAATATTTTCCTAGATCTAGGTTAAAAAGAAATCCATCCTTGTTTTCTTCCTAGGTCTTTGTATTGTTACTATTACTATGACTGTTATTATTTTTACAATTATGAATACTATTCCTTTCAAATTGTACATATGATATACCTTTAGTTGCTGCTTTTATTGATCCCTGGGGATTTAAAAGAAGATTTCTGCGAGTCTGTATTAGTAGCAGCATATATATAATTCCCAAGAAGTAACCAGCCTATAATATAGGTTTACATTTCTGGTTTATTACCATTCTAATAAAGGGAAAATAAACTTACTGGAAAAGAATCTTTAAAATATTAAAGACCAAACCAAATAAAAAAACCTCTTCAATATAATTTGATAATTTTATAGGTAAAATAAATTTGGGTACTTTGGAAGAAGGTTTAAGAAGTATTTTTTTTTCCATCTGAGGCCAAATTGAATTTCCTTAATATTTAAAATAAATCTTGCCAATATAACAAAAGATGAAGTTATGATTGACCAATATTATTTTGCATTCTTTATTCGACTGCTTATTCTGAACTAATTATGGATAGATTAAAATAAAATTATATAATTGTGGTTCTGCTAGTAACCTAGCAAACCTGGTTACCTGGTAAATTGGTAAATTATAAATCTATTTAGGTTATCACAAAAGTACAAGATTTTAAAACAAAAATATTAAGCCCTCTACTTTGCTTTATTACATCTTAAAAGTGTTTCTGGCCTCCTCTATAATGTCAATTGTCAATAGACTAATTAAAACATAGTCACACATCCTCTTTCCCAATGTTTATGTTATAAAGTTCAACAAAATGACATAAAGACTTTGCTGAATTTATTTTTTAATTACTGAGGAATAATGATACCATACTTTCCATTCTAGCCAAGCAATTTAGCAATTCTCTAAAGTAGCACTCAAGCAGGGAGGGAGAATGATGGTATCTTTTCTGGGAAGTCTTTCTTTTTGTCTGAAATTTTGTTGAATTAACCCCTAAGAAACTTACTTGAAGGCAGAAATTAAGGAAAAAAAATATTAGCAAAAAATGGATAGGCCCATCAGACTCTTGGCCTCTTCCAAAATGAAGTGGTTCTGTGGAAATATTACTGGCATGTTGTTTGATAGAATAAATTAAAGGTGAAGTAAAATAAAATATGAAAAGAGGTCAAGTTTTCTACAAAAGAAGTAAATTTAATGTTATTTATTCTATTTGAGCTCTATGAAGTGAAATTATCTTGTGATTTTTGTTAACACTTATAAAAAAACAAGCAAAAGCTTCACAGTGCTTGCATATTTAAAAATATATGTATAGGCTTTGCAACATTCTAAACCTATCTTTAATTAATATTTTAATATAGATTTGTGTTCAGTTTTCTAGGTGCCCAAAATTAAATTTGTTGCTATAATTTGTTTCTTTATCAAACTAGATCTATTTTAACAATATACTATTCACATACTCTTATTTGTAAAAAAAAAAAAATTGTAAGAGACCTGGCCATATGGCTCAGTCAGTTGGAGTATCCCCTAGTATACCAAAAGGTTATGGGTTCAACTCCTATTCAAGAAACATAGCTAGATTGTGGGTTCTATCCCCGTTTGGGATTTGTATAGGAGTCAATCAATTGATGTTCCTCTCTCACATCAGTAAACGCATCTTGGATGTTACTTAAAAAAAATGTAAAAGAAAAAATTAACATTCTACTCTCTGATACCCAACATTTAATTAATATAAAAGCCCTTCTAAATGCCATTTAGTTCAATTTCTAGACTCCTTTAAATATTTGTAGTTCTTAGTCAGACTCTTGAGATAGTGATCTACTTACATTTACATCTGGGCAACATTTAATAACCATCATCCATTAAAAAGGTCACTGCCATTGTCCTATTTTTTTCTAACTTTATTGTAGAATAATTGACAAGTTTATTTATATATAACTAAAATATAGAGCATAATGGTTTGATATACATTGTATAAAAATTACTAAGATTAAATAACATAATGGTTAGAAAATCAAGTACTTTACAGAGTGGTCCTGGTAAAGGGATTAAGAAGTCTAAATTGGTAGTTGCAGAATAGTCACAGCAATGTATATAGGGAATATAGTCAATGTATAATAATAAAAGTGTAATATGCCTATTAGATCAGATGTCCTCCTGGATGATCTTCCAGACAAAGTTGTGGCTGCAAGGGAAGCCTGGGTTCCAGATGCCAGAAGGAAGCTGGTGCTGCAGCTGGGCGAAGAAAAGCCTACTCTTGCATTAATTTTGTGGATCAGGTCTTTAGTAATATCATAAAAACTATGTATGGGACCTGTGGGTACTTAAGACATTTTTTGGTTTGTTTTGTTACAGCTTTTGCATAAAGTCTAATTTCTCTGATAGAAGTATACTAGGTGTAGTGGTAAATAATGAGGATTTTTTTCAATAGAGGGAGTTACACATATGTTGATATATATGCAATTTGCTATGTATGCTATTTTGTTGTATTGACAACAAGCTTCAAAACTTCATATGTTAAATTTTCTGAAGATGTTAACATTATATATGTATTACGCATAAAAATGTCAAATTTCATGCCAAAAAGAGCACTTGCGGAAAGTTTCAATTCATTATTGAAGAAAAGTGCTGCTGAATACTTTGGGAAACTTATGGTGACCATTTTCCATCTTAAGATACTTGTGAATGCTGGTTTAATTGCTTTCAAAGTGATGATTTTGATGTGAAAGGCAAAGAATATCCAGGTCAACTGAGAAAGTTTAAAGACAAATTACAAGACTTATTGGATGAATATGCCTGCCAAAATAAAAAACAACTTGCAGAAAGATTAAGAACTGCTCAGAAAACAATTTCTGATCATTTTCAGGCAATGGGAAAGATTTTAAAGGAAGGAACATGGGTGCCACATCAACTGAACAAAAGACAAATGGAAAACCAAAAATCATCAGTAAAATTTTGCTTCAGTGGCATGAAAGAAAGCCTTTTTTTTTTGCATCGAATTTTAACTGGCTATGAAAAGTGAATTTATTGTGAGACTCCCAGATGCATAAAATCATGGGTTGATCCAGGTCAACCATCAACATGGACTGCAAAGCAAAACTGCTTCAGAAAGAAGACAATGCTCTGCTTTTGGTTGGATCAGGAAGGTGTGGTGTATTATGAGCTTCTAAAATCAGGTGAAACCGTTAATACTGATCAAATAGTCACTTTGAACCATGCATTGATTGTGAAATGACCAGAATGGGCAAGAAGACACAGCAAAGTAATTTTGCTTAATGAGAATGCACTATCACACACTTCAAAACCAGTTAGACACATTAAAAGATCTTGCTTTAAAATATTAATCTACTTGCTGTATTCCCCAGACCTTGCTCCTTCAGATAACCACTTGTTCCTATCAATGGCACACACGCTTTCTGAGCAGCACTTCAAAACATATGAAAAAGTGAAAAATGGGGTCTCTGAATGGTTTGCATCAAAACAAGGAAAGTTCTATTGGGACTGTATCCACAAATTACCTGAAAGATGGGGGAAATATGTAGCTATCAATGGACATTATTTTGAATAAAGCACTTTTGATGTTTCTCTTGAAATTATCATTTTTTCATTGATTACAAAATCAGCATTATTAACCAGTACACCTAGTAGCTACCCCTGGTATATAGTCAGCATATAGTTGGGTATTGTTTTTGTTTCTTTGTTTTATATTTTTATGTGTTTTTGTTGTTGTTGTTTTATCACTGCAGCTACTCTGTCTTTTAATTTGAGGATTTACATAATTTATATTTAAAGTAATTATTGATAAGGAAGGACTTACAATCACCATTCTTTTAATTGATTTCTGATTATTTGTAGTTTTAACTCTTTTCCTCTCCTTTCTTGCTGTCTTTCTTTTAAAGTTGATTTAGTTTTGTAATGGTATGTTTTGATTCTTCTCTATCATTTGTGTACCTATGCTTTTCTTTGTGATTACCATGAGATTTTCACAATATATCTTATAGTTATATCAGTCTATTTTATGCTGACAATAGCTTAACTTCAACTGCATAAATATCTCCTCACTGTATACTTTCACATCCCTAAATTTTGTATTATGAATATCAGAATTTACAGTTTTTATATTGCATATATTAACAAAATTATCAGTATAGTTATTTTTAAAACTTTTATCTTTTAACATATATGCTGAAGTTTAAAATTCAAATGTGTTGTATATAGCTATGTATCCATTTTCTCATTTTACTTCAACCACATTTAATGAATGTGATTGTCAGTAAGCAAATTCTGCATACTAAAATAAAACTATTTCCCTGAAACTGTACTGAGAAATGTAGAAAAGCATATTCTTATCTATGGAATCCCCTAGACTCATTCAAAGTTTCAACTCAAGTTCTTAATGATTTGTTAACTTTTAAATATTAGTTCTGTGCAATCAGATTCTCTTTTTCCAAAGTACCCCCTGTCCTCATCCCTGTTTGTGTTTTTTTCTCCTTTTATTCTGATTGCTCTAAGAGAAACTAGTATTTTTATTACACACTACAAGCCCAGTGCACAAAAATTGTGCATAGTTAGGGGTTATCTCTTAGCCCAGCCTGCACCCTCTTGCAATCTGGGACTCCTCAGGTTATGTCCAACTGCCATTTTCAGCCTAGTCTCAAAGATTTCTAAACTGGCAGTCAGACCTTCCTCTCACAATACAGGGCTGCTGGCTCCTAACTGAATGCCTGCCTGCCTGATCACTCTTAACCACTCTGCCTTGGCCTCTGCCAATGCAGCTTCATCTAGAATGATGTCTGGAAGGTCGTTCAGCTACCAGTCTAAGTAGCATATTTTGCTTTTATTATTATAGATTCTCTCAGATATGACTAATGAGTCCTTTGCACTTTAAACTGTACTATTTATAACTAAGTTCCTGATTCTTAAAATTAAGAATGTGTCAAATTGCTCTTTGCTACAGATTTATAGACATCTTCTGCAAAGTTGACACTCCATGGAATTTCTCTCATTAAAATGAACAATAATCTGTTGATTTCCAAATCTATCCACATGTTTAGTCCTTATTTTACTTGACCTTCCTGGCCTTTGGCACTGTTAATGATTATACTTAAAAATCTATTCCTCCCTGAATGTCTGTGTGAATGTTTATTTTTAATTATCTTCTTTTATCCATGGCCACTTATTACAGCTTTCCTTCTAATCTGCAAACTACATATTAGTGTCCAAAAGGGTTCTGTTCTCTGGACTTGCCACCTCTAGTTTATATATCTTTCCCATCATTTCATCTGACCTGTGATATACTGATAATACTGATATTTGATTTCTGGTGCATACGTCCTTGAATTCCTATATGGAGACACAATCGATGGCTAGAGCTTTTTGTTATTGCTTGCTTGTCTCGCTCAGACATTAACAATTCTGTGTCTGATATGATCTAGCTCTGCTACCTATCTAGCCTCATATCTTGCCAATTTTCCTTTCTACACTGTAGTTCAACTATACCAAGCTACATTAGTTCTCTGAAAATGCCGTACTTTCTTGCTCTTTTATGCCTTTACACAGATTGCTTCTTTTATTTGGAATGACTTTCCTACCACCACTTACACTGGGCATAATAGTGTTAAATTTATAATGCTTGATACTGATGCTCCCTCCCATAATGAGACCTCTTTAGACTTCCTCAGTTAAGTTTATTATTTTTTTCGTTAAGCTCCTTCTCTGTACCTTGCATATTACCTTTGATATAGCAACTATTATGTTGCAAAATAATTATTTTAGTATTTGTATTTGTAATAGATTTTGAGCCACAATCCCTATTTTATTTTGATATTTCTAAAATCAATCACAGTGAACCAAACAAGATAGATAGTTAATAGATATTGGCTATATGAATAAATGTACATCAGCTTCATCATGTGTTGTAATTTCACTGTCTGTGTCATTCCTTATGAAGAAAGACTTTATTTTTTCTATTTGTTTGAAGGCCTAGCGGCATTCTATTGTTTCTAGTCAGTCATTGATTATGGTTAGGTGCTGAATTATTTATTGAAAATCGTTTGGTAACAGATCTTTCTGGCATTATTTCTGATCAGGATTATAATTTTTTCACCTTAAAGAAGGGGATAATTAAAAGTTTGCACACAGTCTTAGTTGACTTGCTCTTAATGTGATCTATGCACATGTTAGCTTAATGGAAGATAAAAATTACAAAGAAGATATATTCCTAAAGTTATCAGTTTTAATTTTATAAAATACATATCTTGATTAATAAAACTTTAATACTTAGGAACTTATCTTCTGTTATAGAAAAAAGCATGAGTATTCTCTAAAATAACTTATTCAGAAAAATTAGGTATAATGACATATTTTAAATATAAAAATGATTGTTAAATGATACAATTGTAAAAATATATTAGTGTATATTATAGATATATTTTGTAAAATATACCTACTTCAAGCTCACATTTTTTTTTTTAAATAGTTTTTTTTTTCCTTTTAATATATTTTATTGATTTTTCACAGAGAGGAAGGAAGTGGGATAGTTAGAAACATCAATGAGAGACATCTATCAGCCTACTTGGGATGTGCCCACAACCAAGATACATGCTCTTGACCGGAATCAAACTTGGGACCTTTCATTGTACAGGCTGGTGCTCTATCCAATGAGCCGAACTGGTCTCAGCAAACTCATATTTCTGTAAGTAAATATGCACTATACAATAAATATTTTGTGAATACATATCTAGAAATAGACTTATGCTGGTGGAAATGGAAAAGTATTCTTAACTACTCATTTAGAAACTTCTAAATATCCTAATAGTACTCTGGTTGGCAAGGGTTTTGGTTGATTGTTTCTGTTTGTTTTTTATATAAAGAAAAAAATGCAATGTTGGGGTAATAGCATGCAAATTATACATGCTAATGCACAGAAAGAAAGTGCTTGTTAAAATATAGGTAGTTTGATCATCATAAAATAATACTTTAAGCATATAATATTATAGCATGATCATTTGTTACTTACATACAAAAATTATACTATATTTTAGTTACACTTTAGGAAATTGGTTAAGTGTTTTGTTTTGATATGTAATTATATATTACTAGAGGCCTGATGCATGAAATTCATGCACCGGTGTGGAGGGAGGTGTCCTTCAGCCCAGCCTGCTCCCTCTCCAATCAAAGAACCCTTTGAGGGATGTCCGATTGCCTGTTTAGGCCTGATATAGGTAAGATAGGGCCTAAACGGGCAGTTGAACATCCCTTTCACAATCCAGGACTGCTGGCTCACAACTGCTCACCTGCCTGGCTTCCTGATTGCCTCTAACCGCTTCTGTCTGCCAGCTTTATCACTCCCTAACCACTCTTTTGCCAGTCTGTTTGCCCCTAACTGCCCTCCCCTGCGGGCCTGGTCACCTCTGACTGCCCTTCCCTGCAGGCTTCGGTCCCTCCCAGTTGCCCTTTCCTGCAAACCCGGTCACCACCCAACTTCCCTTCTCTGCTGGCCTAGTCTCCCATAACTGCCCTCCTCTGCAGGCTTGATCTCCCCCAACTGCCCTGCCTTATAGGCCTGGTCCATCCCAACTGCCCTCCTCTGCTGGTCTAATCACCCACAAATGCTCTCCCTGGCATGCCTGGTCCCTGCCAACTGCCCTCCCCTGCTGGCAATCTTGTGGTGACCATCTTGTGTATACAAGGGGGTAGGATCTTTTGACAGCATGGGGGCAGTCATCTTCTGTGTTGGAGTGATGGAAATCTGCATATAACTCTTTTAATAGATAGGATAGAGGCCTGGTGCATGGGTGGGAGCCAGCTGGTTTGCCCTGAAGGGTGTTCTGAATCAGGGTGGGTGTTCCCTTGGGGCATGGGGTGACCTGGGTGAGGGACCTGTGGTGATTTGCAGGCTGGACATGCCCACCAGCGACCCAAGAAGAGGCCCTGGTATCTGGAATTTATTTATCTTCTACAATTGAAACTTTGTGCCTGGAGCAGAGCCAAGCCTTCTGCTCACACAGCCATTGAAACTTTGTTGCCTTAAGTGGAGGTCTCCACAGACCAGATTTTGCAAGAAAGTTTGGCTTCCTCTATCTTCAGGAGCAATCCAAGACTCTCTCCTGCTCTCTCTGCAGTTGCAGCCATCTTGGTTGGGTTCATTTGCATACTCACTCTGATTGGCTGGTGGCCATGGCTGGTGGACATGGTTTGTGAGTATAGCAGAGGTAAGGTCAATTTGCATATTACTCTTTTATTAGATAGGATAATTTTTTGCCATTAAAGAAACCCCTATAAAATAGTCTCCAAGTAAGCATTTTAATGTAGATTGTTTAACTTTTCAGAATAAGACTAGGAGTAATTACTAATAGTAAGCAGGTTTTGCTAAATATTCATATTTTCTTACAATAAATATATATTTTTTTATCTTGTTAGAACAGTAAGGTGAAAATTTAGGAATACCAGTTGCAAGTTAAGGAGACCCCTGCATAGATTTGCACATTTCAGAGTGGGAGTTAAATTGAGACAAATGTGGCACAGGTGTATCCTAAATTGAGTTCTGCATCTCTGAAGCAAGAATGAGAGAAACCTGTATAACACTTTAGTGATTCTTAGTCTAACGACATGGGCCAGAAGGGCCCACTGGAGGCAACGTTTTCTAATTCTCTGATACCTGTACAAATGAACCTAAACAATCTCACACTGATATTTCCACTTCTAAAATATAGACAGGAAATGAGAATCTCCCCTTGGGTAACTATTTCCACCATCTCACATTCATTATGTCAATATGTACTAATAAGCGTCCTAAAGGTACACATTACTGACACAATGGGCTATAATTGCACTTTTAAAGCTGCTGTACAATATCCAATCTATGATTATTTAGGGAATTTACATCCATCCATTGTTGATATTGTTGACACAACAGCACTTAATAGCATCTTTGTTATTGGAGGGGCTTGTGTTGCTTAATATCCCTAGCATTGCTGTTTGAAAAAAGTTGGTAGAACACCACAAACAGTGACAAGATTTCAGATATTTATGTGCAAGTATTATAATCTACATTTCAAATTGAATTTATATGTTATGTAGCTGGATGAAAACTTTAATACGTTGGAATATTTTTGAAGACTATCCCTATTAACCAGCATATGAAATAAATATAATTAATTAATTAATATTAATGCATTATTACTAAGTATATTTTATTCAGATTTTCTTAGATATTACCTAGTGCATTTTGTTTTGCTTCTGCATCCAATCCAGAATAAAACATTATTTATCTTTTAAAATAAATAAATAAATAAATAAGCACTGATACCACAATTTGAGGAACCATGGTTAGTTAATATATTTTAAAATATTAACTATCAAGCATTTAAGAAATGATAAAATACAGAAAACTACATAATTATTTTTAATTATTCTTTCTTTTTAGTGATATAATTAACATTTAATTTTGCATAAGTTTAAAGTGTACAATGTGCTATCCAAAAATATACAAAGAACTCAGTAAACTTAATAATGAATAATCTGATTTAGAAAATAGGCACAATTAAATAGACTTTTTTTTTCCTAAGGAGGATATCAAAATGGCCAACAGACACATCAAAAGGTGCTCAACATCACTAATTATCAGGAAAATGCAAATAAAACTACACTCAGATATCACCTCACACCTGTTGGAATGGATGATTTTCATCAAGAAGATTAGATAGCAGGTGCTATTGTTGGGGATGTGATAAAAAGGGATGTTTTATACATTGTGGGTGGAAATGTAAATTAACCTAACTACTAAAAAAAACAGTTTGGTGTTTCTTGAAAATAGATCTATTATAAGATCCAGTAATTCCATTTCTGGAACTGCACCCAAAGGAAGTAACAGGATTTTGACAATATAATTGTACCCCCATTTATCTGAGCATCATTCACAATAGCAATGATATGGAAACATTCCAAATGATCATCAACAAATGAATGCATAAAAAAAGAGATGGTACATATATACAATAGAATATTATTTAGCTATAAGAAAGGAGGATACCCTTCCATTTGCAACAACATGAATGGACCTTAATAAGATAAATCTAACAGAGAAACACAAACACACTAAGACATCACTTTTATATGGAGTCTTAAAAGTCAAACCTGTAAATAACAGAGATTAAAATGGTAATTACAGGGGATAGGGAATTGAATAACAATGATGGTATTTAAGGGTACAAACTTGTAATAAGTAGTAAATAAGATTTAAGGCACAGTCTAAATAATATAGACAATAATTCATAGTATAATTATGTAATACAATAAATGCTACTACATAATCAATTACATTAGAATGTAGGATTGTGTGAAAGTAACATGCTTTGTACCTTAAATTTACACAATGTTACATGTCAAATTTATTTAATGAAAAATAAAGTGTACGAAGTGTTGATTTGATACATATTTCTGATAGTCTTTAGGTAGCAAATTTAGCTAGAGAAAGCATGCTTGAATCAGTTTTTCATTCTATTTCACCAAGGCCAAATAGGATAGAGGATTAGGTCAGAAAATTCAGTAAAAATTAGCTACAATATATTGTTTTTCATGTAGAAAGTTAATAGCTTCATAAAGCAAAAGGATGTGATAGCAGATATTTCAGAACCCATGATCTTAAAGATCTCTTTTTTTCCTGGAATACTATATTTAATTCGTACATTTTCTTTTGAATTTTCTCCTCTGGAAATTTTTTTTTGGACACAAACTAGTAGTCACTGATGGCTTTTGATATGGCATACAAATATCTAGACTAGTCTTAACTGGCATGTAGTGATAACCGACAGAGAACCTAAAAAAGAAAAAATAATAATTAAAAGAAGAAAAAAAAGAAAGAGAGAGAGAGAGAGAGAGACAGAGAGAGAGAGAGAGAAACGAATTTGATTTGGTAATTTGGAAAAAATTATTTAGGAAAAAACTCCTAATATTAAAGTTCTATTTCTAGTAACTTAATTTCTTAGGGATCTTATTGCCAACATGTGAAACTTTTCTTGTTTCTGAGTGAATCACAAAGATAAATATTATGTATATCTTGTATTGATTTTGTTTGATGCATTTTTTATACCTTAGTCAGAATTTCACCTCACATTTTTTACTAGACCTTCAAGATTTATTTTATTAAGTTTTAGAAGCCCAAGTTTAATTAGCTTATTTCTTCTTTCTAAAATCTTCTACAGTTTAGACACACATAAAACCACAAAGCAGCCTAATAAGCAATAAGTGCAATAATTAATCCAACACATTGAAACAAATTTAATTTATATTTCTTCCCACTTCTCCTTAGGGAATGGAGAACTTGATGTTCCAGAGATTGAAATGCTCTAGTTCCACTTATTTTCAACCTCTCACAGAACTCAAAGTTTTTGTAAATTGGAGCCTTTGCAATTTAAGTTAGAACCTCCCTTATAAAATTATTTTAAAACTGGTGCACAACATTCATGCATGGAGGGGGCTGTGTCCCTCAGCCCAGCCTGCACCCTCTACAATCTGGGAATGTTCAACTGCCCATTTAGACCCATTCCTAGTGGGGGTGACCAGACTGGTTGGATCGGGACTAATGGGATTTGGCAGTTGAACATCCCTCTTACAATCTAGGACTGCTGGCTCCCAACCACTCACCTGCCTGCCTGCCCAATTACCCCTAATGGCTTCTGCCTACCAGCCTGATCTTCCCGTAACCACTACCCTGCCAGACTGATTGATGCCTAACTGCTCCCATGCTGGCCCAGTCACTGTAACAGCCCTCCACTGCTGGCCTGGTCACCCCTTACTGCCCTTCCTTGCCAGCCTGGTCACCCCTAACTGCCCTCTGCTGCCAGTCTGGTTGTCACCAACTGCTTTCCCCTGCAGGCCTGATTGTCCCCAACTTCCCTCCCTTGTAGACCTGGTCCCTCCCAACTGCCCACCCCTGCTGGCCATCCTGTGATGGCCAACTTGTTTCCACGGGGGTGGCCATCTTGTGTGTTGGAGTGATGGTCAATTTGCATATTGCTCTTTTATTATATAGGATTATTTTAAAAGTGAATTGTAAGCTTCCATATTTGAAAAGATGGTATAAATTAATGAGTCTAAGCTCTTTTTACTAAATAAAACCCCAAACCATGACATTTTTTTAAACAAACAAAAGAGGACTATTTTAACTGTCATTTATTTCTAATAAGTGCACATTTATATAATAATGTAATTTAATTTCTAAATATTTGATTTTGAAAAAGTTTTCGTGAAGAAAATAATCTGTGCTTTCTGGGTTTATGAAAGCAAATACTAGCTGACAAGAATGATGGAATTATAAATTGGTATTGCTTTTGGAGATAAACAAGGTAATGCATAGAAAAGGCTTTAAATTGTACTATTGTATTTCTAGGAATATCTCCTCTCCTCAAAAAATAATCATGAAATTATTAAAATTTTAGCTATAAAATGATTTTTACCTCAAGTTTTTTTATTAGCAAACTTGGGCAAAAGTAAAATATTAAAACAGAAGACATTGAGTAAAATATATCATGATGTAGCAACACAAAAAAAGATACAAATAGAGAATACACAACAACGTTCTGAATAGTGCTTATGTGCATACTGAAATCCTGGGTAGTTAATATTCTTCTAGCTGCTTATCACTGTTTCCTAAATTTTATGTATGTTTAATTTATATTTCACAGGTCAAAATATTTCTTTAATTTTTTTGCTTTTTCTGTGGAATCAAATAAAGCTAAAAATAAGGTTTATATATACCATTAAATTGACATTGCCATAAAAATTTTTTTCATATGATTGATAAAAGTTTTTTTTTCCAAGTAAACATAAGCATATACATTATTTTTTAATGGCGAGGCTATCTCTTTGGTGATACACTGGCATAACTGTGTGCAATTAGAACTGTTTGTTTTTTTTAATTAAATCTACGCACCAATTTAAAAACTTTTGGCTGTTGAGATGAAAAAAACACACATTATGTACAAAATCTTCTGGCTTCTAATTATGTTGGACTCTAATCCACTCTGTGAAATGCCCTACTGGTCTAAGAAACCCGCATTGCCACAGTAATCAATGTCTGAAGCAGGCACTTGACTGGGAGGTGGCAAAATCATAAAAATAAGCTTCGCTTTTCTTTCATATTCTCTTGTGATTCTCTGTGTTCAGTCTCTCATTTTCCTCCCTCATGCTCATGCTACAAATGTTATCCATAATCAGGAGTGAAGGGATGGATGCACACCGCAGGCTGCAACCTGAGTGATTGCACCATTTAGACAGGATAATAATACCTGAAAGTATTCAGGATGAAAGAAACGTCCTATAATGTTTTTCTTTCAAAATACATATATGACATTAAAGATCAGTAATGCATGAATTTCTGTTCACCTTTAGTCAAAATGTCCATTTTTAAGGTTATCTGAGGTGAGCTGTTTAATTCAGCCAATCTTTTAACCTTCCATCTCTAGTAGACCATTTGGCGATGTAATTCTCAAGACTGTCATGTTCAGCCATTGGACTGGATGGAGCCTTATTAGACAAGGGCTTTTCCCTGATTAATCACAATCAGTTCCCATGTTCTGAAGAGCACTGAAAATCTGTGGGACTAGTTTTCAGAGACACTCAAGTCAGATGTTCTTATCAGAAGTGGTATTTTTTATACTCACAAATATAGAATCTGTATTATTGTTCCATGAAACCAAGTTCTTCTGCTATCAATTTAAAAGGTTATAAAATACATATAGTCTTTATTTCTATTTGCATTCTAAGTAAAATACTCTCAATTGTATAGAGTTCATGCCTGTATAGTTTACATATTAGTGTGTCATATTTTTAAAAACAAGTAAATTACTTCCTTTGCTAATAAAACTATACATTTTAAGATAAAATTATTTTAGTAAAACAGAATATAATTTAGAATTATTTAAGAAACCAAAACATAATGAATTTTCAACAATAGACTTTTAAATTTTATCTTGGGATGAATCTATGATATAAATTTGATATAATGTCAGTCCAATCATTATAATGAACACTCAGTTTCATTTCAAAATTCCACTCAATGTCAATTGCAATATAAGTCTTTAGAAGTGATTATGAATTGGACAAGTTACAATCACAGTGATTTCCATAACAATTGTAGATGCATCTTAAAGTAGAGTTCATGACACCTACCAAGAAGGACAGAAAGTATTTAAAATATTGATTTCACTGTTTCCCATTGGCCAAATTAAACAAAAATCATCAGATATTTTTATTTAATGTTTTGTCATTCTATGTATTTTTATATTCATGTTTTTTTCTAGAACATGTTAGTTATAAATAGGTATATAAATAAAAGTTCTCACTTCTAATCCTGTCCCCATTTATTATCTTGTACCAGCCTTTCTCAAATTTAACTATGATTGCTGGCTTACTGGAAAATTCTTGAGAATTTATTTATGAGCAAATATGTATCAAAATATTTTACCTTTTTTACTCAATAATAAAGCACTTCAAAAATCTTTTATATATTCTGTTGTTTTCTTAGTTCACTGAACAATATACCTTGGGCACTTTCCACATATAAAGAGCTTTCTCAATTTTTATGACTACTACATGATATATTGTTATATTGATAGATGTGTGTGTATAAAATTAGTTTTCTATTTTTAGATTTCTCAATTTCTTTTTCAATTGTTTGGCTTCAACAAATGCTGCTTCCATGAGTAAATTGGTACATATATGATTTCATCTGTGTATATCTGTAGAATAAGTATCTAGAAATGTGGGAACCTCTTTCCATGTCCCGCGTGGTTCAGGGTTCCCGGTTCAGGGTTCGGGTTCTGAAGGAGGCTGCACACAAATGAAATGAGAGACTAGAAAACATTAATTTGGCAATATTGGGGGAGACCAGGCATGAGCCTTTCTCTAGTGGAAAGGACTGCCACTTGCTCTGGCCTTTTTCTCCCTTTTATTAAGGCTTTGGGACACACCCCTAGCCTTTAGGCAGGAAATAACAAAGCAGAAATTAACATGAAACAAACAGGTAGAGGTTGCTTCAGCCAACAATGTTTCAACTAAACAGTGAGTAATTAGCTCTGACTTTTCAGAGCAGTTAAGGTTGACCAGCCTTCTGGCCTCCTGTTTACATCCATTTAGTGAGAACAATGTTTGGTTTCCGACATAAAAATAAAATTGCTGGCTCAAAATGTATATATATTTAAAATTTTGGTATATTATAATCCTTATTTTCCTAGAGTGTCTCTAAATAGTGGAAGGGATCAATGAGGGGAAAAAAGAGACATCTGTAATACTTTCAAAAATAAAGATAATTAAAAAAAAATAGCCTGGCTGGTGTGGCTCAGAGGTTGATTGTTGGACCATGAACTAGGAAATTATAGTTTGATTCCAAGTCAGGGCACTTCCCTGGGTTGTGGGCCCTATCCCCCGTGGGAAACATGTAGAAGACAGCTTATTGATGTTTCTCTCTCATCAATGTTTATATCTCCAATGTTTCTCCATCCCTCTCTCTAAAATCAATAAAAACAAATAATTAATTAAATTTATATATATTTAAAATTTTGGTGCATGAAAATTCTTGTTTTTCTATAGTGTCTTTCACTAAATGTATTGCCAAAATTTTAAATCTTCCTAATCCCAGAGAACTTTTGATGAAAAAAAAATAAGATCAGATCATAGCTATATAAAGTAAGTATCTGAGTTTCTTAGTTTAATATTATATGAATTTAATTTTCAAAACTTGGTGTCTTGTTGGAAATATGATACTTCCCTGGGGGTTTATAATTTGAAGCATGTAGAGGAAGCAAAATCTAACTAGACTTGTAGAGAATCAAGATTCGCTACTTCATGAGGCAATGTTCATACTTTTCTCTTCCCTAATGTATCCCAGAGATATGACATTCTCCCAGTAGTAAGAGTGGTTTACTGCAGCAGTTATTCTTAAGGACAGGAAGACAAAACATAAGGATCTTAGTGGAAGAAGGTGGAAAAACATGCAATTAAAAAATTCCCCACTAAGAATTTATACATTTGTCTTTATTTGTGAAGAAATATGAATAGTTGAGTATGACTATCACTGTCTATAAAACTAGTTTTTAATTGCTATTTACCTATCAAAGCCTGGAAGACAAGCTGGACATTGTGAGTCATAATATATTGAAGTACTTGACAGAAATGTGTTAATGAAGTTACACAGTGGACATCAATCAGTATAAAAAAAAAGTGAGTTTCATGAAAATAAGACTTTTTTTTACTGATTCATCTTCATTGTTTAGAATTTTGTCTGCCACATTGTTAATTCATAACATTATCCTAATATATAAAAGAGCCAGGTCCATAACATCCAAAACAACAGAACAGATGACTGAATGCCAGGTTATGCACACAGCAGGCTTGGGTGAGTGGGTATTGGCTAATGGGCTGAACTGTTAACCTACAGGTCCCTCCTGGGTCATGGGCACCATGGTGATCCAGCACTGACTTCTACCGCTAAGATTGGTGTGATATGATTAGACAGGGGGCCCCGCCAAAACCTCACAATTGCCCTGCAGTGGGAGGCCCAGGCCACTGGCCAGGGGGCTTTGTGATTGCCCCAAAAAGGGAGGCCCTGGCTATCCAGCTGGCAGCAATGGGTGAAGCCTCCCTATGTGGGATGATCAATCGTGGGGTTCCAGGACTGCAAGAGGGTGCAAGTTGGGCTGAAGGACCCTCCCCCGAACCCCTGGTACAGATTTTCATGCACCAGGCCTCTAGTTATTAAAGGAATGGCCTAAAAATAATGTTATAATACATTAAAAAAATCTTTTTTGATGTTACTCATTTGGGTTCTAATTCTGGATCTGTAATATCTAGGTGCCTCTAAACAAAATATTTAAACTCTTATTCTCAGATGCTATTCTTTAAGATTAAGAAACTAGTAGCTGTATTAGTAAGTACATTAATAATTGTACTAAAAGTACAAAAATTCATCCTGTAGTATTCTGAGCTCCCAAGGTTAAGAATCACCATAGGAATCTTAAACTAGCAATGTCCAGACCAAGCACATTTTCCAGGTCCTTCAGGATAAGCAGCTTTGCCTGTTCTAGTGCCAAACAGCTCCATCCATCATCATATTAACACAGCAGGTAAAAATTAACATATTAGCACTCTCTTTTGTTTGTAAAATAACTAATTAGATTTATTATTCCCCAGGAGGTTGTAGTGGTAGAGACATCCCTTCTTCAGTAATGCAGCCTTAACTAGCCTACTCCACACTTCCCAAAGGTTTTCTCTATGTTTAACCTTCTGAAGTCTCCTTAATTGTTTTCACACATTGTAAATAAGACTCTGGTATGCTCAGACCCAGGAGTATACTGACTGAGATTTATTTTAAGTAAAATTTTGACTTTCCTGGAAGTACTGAGATGGCTTTACAAAACTTTATCTTATCTTTTAAATAAATACCACATATCTTTAGCCTTATTCCCAATCCTAAAGAAATTAAATATCAAAATTATATTTAACTGACATTAAGGATTCAATATATATTGGCAAATGGTAGCACATTTATTTAACAGACTTAACTCTCATTTTTAAAAATCACATTCAAAGGTATGAACAATAACAACAAAAAGCATCAACTTTTTCTTCCCCTAAACATTATACGGTTGGTATTATTAAGAAATTTTTACTTGTATCCTATATTTTCTATATATAATTGTATATCAGTTGTTCAATAAAGTTGCATAGAAATTGGTAAAAATTACACGTGGAAGAGTTTTCTTGTACCCATTTTAAATTTCCTCACTGTCATTTTCATAGCATATAAAAACACAATTAAAAATAGTCAGGAGGTTATCTTCTAGTTGTTGATCTTCTTTAGGTAGCAGTCATCAAGATGCATAATTCAGGAAGTAGAATAAAATATATTATGTCTATATGACAAATTATATAATAGATTTATAGGATATCATGTGATTATATATTACTCGCATTTGGATAAAATTAACGAATGTATCCAAAGATTTTTGGAGACTAGAAAATACTTTGGTATTATGCTTCAGGATACTTGTATTAGTGACAACTTTTAGTTGCTCTTATTTTTATACAAAATGTATTAATGATGTTGATAATTTTTCCCCTGGTTAGATGCTCACATTCCCAATCTACATTGACAGTAATTGGCATCTTTTGGCAGTCACAACTAGGAGACAAATGACCACTGAATTCAAAAGCTAAGCACAGTGTTAAATGTAAGTTCACTTTAAGCATACTGAGCTTCAAGTCTGTGTGTCCATTGCATTTGATTCTACTAGGTTTCAAGAAGGGAGGATCCAGAATTTTAAGACTTTCATGTTATAATTATTGATAAATATTATATTCTTAATACAAATTAATCAGTTGGTGATTTCTCAATCTAACTATCAGAACTAAAATGAACTTAGCATAACTTCATTGTTATCATACACATGAATGAAGTTTGATTTTTTCTGGCATACAATTATGTGTCATTGTTATTAATTTACACAAAATATGCTAAAAGCATAATCCTTGTTCTTATAGACACAAATTCCTAAGTGAGTCAGACAAAGGGGCACAAACTCACACTGTTATGAGCAGTTTCAAGAACCACACAGGTCTGATCTCCACAGATTTTTACTCTCTAGGAGACTTTATTTTAAGACTGAGCTACTGAACATAGTAAAAGAAGAATTTCTCTTATAGTCTTCCTACCTAAAAAAGCTCATTGGAGAACTTCAAATTTAAAAATAGGACACAGGAATGGTGCAATTTGTGAACAATGAAAATCAGAATATTGGACATAAGTGAAGTGTTTGAGTTCCTTTATTTCTAGTTATTGGCTTTACTTTAAGAATAATTGAAAAGATTGTATTTTAGGAAGTTGTTCATCAACTAGGAGCAGTAATGATTCAGTTGGGTTCCAAAGAAAAAGGAAACCTAATACATCTTTAGGGTTGAAGTTCAAGAGAGATTTCTATTGTGTTTGACTTTTCCAGCAGAGTAAAAAGTAATATAAGAATTTGGGAAAAATCCTTAATCTACTAGTATATAGTGTGGGTTGGGAATCTAGAAAGATATAAATTTGGTTTGGAATTCTGCTTTCGCAACTTAAAGACGTATGAACTGGAGTAGGTAATTTAACTCCTCCAAAACCTTACTTTCCTAATAAGAATAATGGAGATAACACCACCTTATGATTTTTTATGAAAATATAAAATATGCAGAAAATAATATCTATCATATTGGAAGTGATTTATAGATTGCAGCCAACAATATAAGTTAATGGGGAATCAAAGAAAGAATATATCTGGGACACCATTTCTTCACTTAATGCCCTATAGCTCACAATACTTAACTATGATGGCTCAAAAGATGGCTTAGAAATACATAAGGTAACCTCACTCCGCAGTGCTAATAAGAAATTGAGAATTGTGATAACAAAATATTAGGTATGTGTAATTGTTCACCTCCATATCACACATTAAAATGTAAAAAAATACAATAATCATAAATCTTAATCTGAAAGTGTACTATTAGATTCAAAGTCTTTGTAAAAAATAGTCATAGTATTACTACAGAAAGATAATGCAAAAGTCTTATATTTATTTATTTATTTATTTATCTTTATTAATTAAAGTATTACATATGTGACCTTATCTCCCATTACCCCCCAAACGCCCACTCCTGCCCTCATGTCCTTGGTGTCTGTGTCCATTGGTAATGCTTATATGCATGCATATGAGTCCTTTGGTTGATCTCTCCTCCTTACCCTCAACCTTCTCTACCTTCCCTCTGAGATTTGATGGTCTGATTGATGCTTCTCTGTTTCTGGATCTGTTTTTGTTTATCAATTTATGTTCATTAATATCATAATGTGATATTATCTCATTCATTCATTAGTATCTCACTCACTAATGAGTGAGATAATGTGATATTTATCTTTCTCTGACTGCATTTTAGCATAATGTTCTACAGTTCCATTCATGCTAATGCAAATGGTAAGAATTCCTGCTTTTACCACAGCATAATATTCCATTGTGTAGTTGTACCACAGTTTTCTAATCCACTCATTTGTTGATGGGCACTTAGTGGCTATTTCCAAATCTTAGCTATGGTAAATTGTGCCACTATGAACTTAGGGATACATATAGCCTTTCTAAATGGTGTTTTTAGTTTCTTGGGATATATTCCTAGAAGTGGGATCACTGGGTCAAATGGGAGTTCCATTTTTAGGTTTTTGAGGAAATTCTATCCTGTTCTCCACAGTGACTGCATAGTCTGCATTCCCAGCAGTAGTGCACGAGGGTTCCTTTTTCTACACATCCTCACCAGCACTTGTGTTTTGTGAATTTATTGATCATAGCCATTTTGACAGGTGTGAGATGGTACAGCATTGTCATTTTGATTTGCATTCTGGGATGATTAGTGATGTTGAGCGTTATTATTTCATATGCCTCTTGACCTTCCTTATGTCCTCTTTCAAAAACTATCTACTAAGATCCATTGCCCTTTTTTTTGATAGGGTTGTTTATTTTAATTTGTTAAGTTGTATGAGTTCCCTCTAAATGTTGGAGATTAAACCCTTATCAGTGATAACATTGCCAAATATGTTCTCCCATGGAGTGTGCTGTCTTCTTTTGTTGATGGTTCTTTTGCTGTAGAGAAGCCTTTATTTTGATGTAGTCCCATTGTTTATTTTCTCTTTAGTTTCCATTGCTCTGGGAGCTATATCAGTGAAGATATTGCTTCAGCATATGTCTGAGATTTTGCTGCCTGTGGATTCGTCCAAGATTTTTATGGTTTCCTGTATTATGTTTAAGTCTGTTATACATTTTGAGTTTATTTTTGTGTATGTGTAAGTTGGTGCTCTAGTTTCATTTTTTTGCATGTTATCTGTCCAAATTCCCAACACGATTTATTGAAGAGACTGTCTTGATTCCATTGTATGTTCTTGCCTCTTTTGTCAAATATTAATTGGGCATAATGTTTTGGGTCAATTTCTGGGTTCTATATTCTGTTCCTTGGTCTACATATCTTTTCTTATGCCAGTGCTAGGCAGATTTCAGAACAGTGGCTTTGTAATATAGCTTGGTACCTGGTATTGATATCCCTCTTACTTTGCTTTTTCTTCTCAAGATTGCTGCCACTCTTTGGGTTCTTTTTTATTCCAGATGAATTTTTGGAATGCTCATTCTAGGTATGTGAAACATGCCATTGGTATTTTAATGGGGAGTGTATTGAATCTATAGATTGCTTTGGGTAGTGTGGAAATTTTGATGATGTTGATTCTACCGATCCATGAACATGGTATGTTTTTCCATCTGTTTTTATATTCCTCTATTGCTGTTTTTAGTGTCTGATAGTTTTCTGAGTATAGGTTTTTTACCTCCTCAGTTTAATATATTCCTAGGAATCTTAATTTTTTTTGGTGCTATGGTAAATTAGTTTTTTTTTTAACCTCTCCTTTTGTAAGTTCATTACTGGTGAATAAAAATGCCATAAATTTCTTGGCATTAATTTTATATCCCGCTACATTCTGAATTCATTTCTTAAGTCTATTTATTTTTTAATGGAGTCTTTAGGGTTTTCTATGTACAGTATCATATCATCTGTGAATAATGACAGTTTTTCTTTTCCAACTTGGATGCCTTTTATTTATTCTTCTTCTTTGATCACAATGGCTAGCACTTCTAATACTATGTCAAACAGGAGTGGTAAGAGTGAGCATCACTGTCTTGTTCCTATTCTTAGGTGAAATGGTTTTAGTTTTTGCCCATTGAGTATGATGTTGGCTGTAGTATTGTAATATAAAGTTTTCATTATGTTGAGGTATGATCAAACTATTCCAATTTTGCTAAAGTTTTATATCAAGAAAAGATACAGGATTTTGTCAAATGCTATTCTGTATCAATTGAAATGACTATGTGATTTTTATCTATCAATTTGTTTACATGATATATAACATTTATTGATTTGTGTATATTGTACCATCCTTACATTCCTGGGATAAATCCTACTTGGTCATGTTATATGATCTTTCTGATGTAATGGGGGATCTGATTTTCTAAAATTTAGTTGAGGATTTTGGCATATATGTTCATGAGGGTTATTTGCCTATAATTCTCTTTCATTGTGTTGTCTTTATCTCATTTTGGTATTAGGTTAATGCTGGTTTCATAGAATGAGCTTAGAACAGTTTCTTCCTCTTGAATTTTTTTTTTATAGTCTGAAGATTATAGTTTTAGTTCTTCTTTGAATGTTTAAGAGAACTCCCCTGTGAAGCCTCTGGCCCTGGGCTTTTGTGTGCTGGAAGGTTTTTGATGATTGCTTCAATTTCCTCCATAGGTATTGGTCTATTGGGATTTTTAGATTCTTATTGATAGAGTTTTGGATGGTTGTATTTTTCTAGGAATATGTCCATTTTCTTTTTTTAATATTAAATATTCATTATTCAGATTATTACATTTGTTTATCTTTTTTCCCCTCCATAACTCCTCTCCACCCAGCTCCCACCCTTCCCTCTACCCTTACCTCCCTCCCATTGACCTCATCCATAGGTGTATGATTTTTGTCCAGTCTCTCGCTGTACACCCCTCACCGTTTTCCCCCTGAGAATTATCAGTCCACTCCCTTTCTGTGCTCCTGATTCTATTATATTCACCAGTTTACTCTATTCATCAAATTTTTAATTCGCTTAATTTTTAGATTCACTTGTTGATAGATATGTATTTGTTGTTCATAATTTTTTGGCTTTTACCTTTTTCTTCTTCCTCTTCTAAAAGAGTACCTTTCAGCATTTCATATAATACTGGTTTGGAGTGGATGAACTCCTTTAGCTTTTTCTTGTCTGTGAAGCTTTTTATCTGCCCTTCAATTCTAAATGATAGCTTTGCTGGATAGAGTATTCTTGGCTGTAGGTTCTTGCTATTCATCACGTTGAATATTTCTTGCCATTCCCATCTGGCCTGCATCGTTTCTGTTGAGAAATCAGCTGACAGTCGTATGGATGCTCCCTTGTAGGTAATTAACTGTTTTTCTCTTGCTGCTTTCAATATTCTCTCTTTGTCTTTTGCTCTTGGTATTTTAATTATGATGTGTCTTGGTGTAGTCCTCTTTGGATTCCTTTTATATGAGGTTCTGTGTGCTTCCTGGACTTGTAAGTCTATTTCTTTTACCATATGTGGGAAGTTTTCAGTCATTATTTCTTTAAATAGGTTTTCAGTATCTTGCCCTCTCTCTTCTTCTGGCACCCCCACAATTCTGATGTTGGTAAGCTTGAAGCTGTCCCAGAGGCAACTTACATTATCTTCACATTTTTGGATTCGTTTCTCTTCTTGCTTTTCCAGTTGTTCCAGTATTTTCTGATTCTTTATATTTCAAATTTTTGACTTGATTCTTGCCTTTCTCTAGTCTGCTGTTAGGACTCTGTATAATATTTTTTTTTATTTCAGTCAGTGTAGTTTAATTTCTAGTTCATTTTTTTTCATCTCTAGTTGGTCCTTTTTCATCTCCTCTTGGGTCTCACTAACTTTATCCATCTTTTCTAGGATATTCTTGAAAACCTTATAAGCGTAGTTTTGAAATCTATATCCAGTCTTTTGTTTTCCTCCATTTCTTTTGTTTGTGATCCCTTCCCTTGTCTTGGCACTTTCACTATGCTGGGAGAACTTCTGTGTTGGATTCAGCCTTATGATACAAGAGTTGCAAAACTGCAAAAGCCTCTCTGTTGAGCTTGGGATGGGTGGAGTCTCAGGGCTTAAGGGACCGCCTTGCCTTCCAGTTGGCCCTGCCCTCCATGGCCCCTGAGTCTCACTTGACTGGGTAATCGCTGGAGTGGTCCCTGTGCACTTGCATGGTCTCTTGCAGTGCATCTAGACTGCTGTCCTTCCGGCTCCCCTGCGCTCCCGGACCATATGAGTCTTGGTCCCTAGGGTTTCGCCCAAAACTGGGGTTTATTGGAGTTAGAAGTGATGCAGTTGGGAGGGTCTGTCTCCCGCCCACTCGTGAAAGCCAGCAGCACAATCAGCAGTCTGTCTTCTGGGTGCAGTGCTGTCAAATAAACAAAATCAAAAATAAAAGAGAAGAAATAACAACAGACCCTACTGAAATACAAAAGATTGTTAAAAAATACTATGAACAACTTTATTCCAATAAACTGGACAACATGGAGGAAATGGACATATTCCTAGTAAAATATAACCTTCTAAAACCCATTCAGGAATAATCTAAACATCTCAATAGGCCAATAACTATGGAAGAAATTGAAGGAATCATCAAAAATCTTCCAGCAAACAAAAGTCTGGGTCCTGATGGCTTCACAGGGGAGTTTTGCCAAATATATAAAGAAGAATTAAAACCTATTCTCCTCAGACTATTCAAAAAAATTCAAAAGGAAAAAAAATACTTCCAAGCTCCTTCTATGGTCAGTATCACCCTAACTCCAAAACCAGATAAAGACAACACAATGAAAGAGAATTACAGGCTAATATCCCTCATGAACATAGATACCAAAATCCTCAATAAAACTCTAGCAAATCAGATCCAGCAGTACATCAGAAAGATCATACACCATGACTAAATAGGATTTATCCCAGGAATGTAAGGATAGTACAATATCTGCAAATAAATAAACATAAAAAATTGAGAGATAAAAATTGCATAGTCAAATTAATTGATGCAGAAAAAGCAGTTGACAAAATCCAACCCCCTTTCTTGATAAACACTCTCAACAAGGTGGGAAGAGAAGAATCATACCTCAGCATAATAAAAGCCCTATATCATAAATGCACAGCTAACATCATACTCAATGGGCAAAAACTAAAATCATTTCCCCTAAGAATAGAAACAAAACAGGGATGTCCACTTTCACCACTCCTGTTAGACATAGTACTGGAAGTATTAGCCATTGCAATTAGACAAGAAGAAGAAATAAAAGGCATCCAAATTTGAAAAGGAACAAGTAAAGCTACCCTTATTTGCAAATGACATGATATTGTACATAAAAAACCTGAAAGACTCCATCATAAAACTAATTTACTTAATAAATGCATTTAACAATGTAGCAGAATACAAAATTAATGCCAATATATCGGTGACATTCCTATACACCAATTGTGAAATTACAGAGAGACTAAAAAATCAATCTCATTTACCATCATACCAAAAAAAAATTAAGATGCCTAGGAATAAACCTAACTAAGGAGGTAAAAGACTTCTATGTGAAAAACTACAGGACACTGAAAAAAAGAGGTAGAGGAAGACGTAAACAGATTGAAGAACATACCATGCTAATGGATTGGTAGAATTGACATCATTAAAATGCCCATACAACCCAAAGCAGTCTATAGATTCAATGCACTCCCCACTAAAATATCAACGGTATATTTCACAGACCTAGAAAGAACTCTCCAAAAATTCATCTGGAATAAAAAAAGACCCCAAATAGCCATAGCAGTCCTGAGAAAGAAAAATAAAGTAGGTGGGATCTCAATACCAGATTTCAGGTTGTATTACAAAGCCACTCTTCTCAAAACAGCCTGGCATTGGCACAAGAACTGACATATAGACCAATGGAATAGAATAGAGAATCCAAATATTGACTCAAACGTCTATGTTCAATTAATATATATTTTTTTAATATTTTATTGGTTTTTCACAGAGAGGAAGGAAGAAGGATAGGAAGTTAGAAACATTGATGGTAGAGACATCAATCAGCTGCCTCCTGCACGCCCCCTACTGGGGATGTGTCTACAACCAAGATACGTGCCCTTGACAGGAATTGAACCTGGGACCTTTCAGTCCGCAGGCTGATGCTCTATCCAATGAGCCAAACCAATTTTGGCATAAGTTCAATTAATATTTGACAAAGGAGGCATGAACATACAATGGAGTCAAGACAGCCTCTACAATAAATGGTGTTATGTTTAAGTCCTGTATACATTTTGAATTTTTTTGTGTGTATGGTATAAATTGGTAGTCTAGTTTCATTTTTTGGATAAAAAACATGAAAAAAAAGTGCTTGGTACAAGCCTTTATCATTGCTTCTTCCTTTGAATCATTAACAAACTTGATTATACATGTAAGATCTATCTATCATTTGTATTGAGGTTGATTGTACAATCTGTTCTTTTTTTATCTTATATACATTATTTTATCTTCTTTTTCTAATAATTGACACAATTTTATATTGTTCACATGTATTCTTTATTTTATTGATTCTATTCAAATTTATTAATTATCTAATATTGTTTTCCTGATGGTAAATATGTAGCTTTAGACATTACATTGGTGCCACTTTAGTCTGATTAGATAGTAGGTGCTCAAATATCACATAGGCTATTAACAAATTACTTTTTAATAAAGTGGTTAAGCCACCCATAATTTTCCTCAAAAATAATCTGCATGGCATGAATCTGCAAGAGCACATGGTGGTTAGAAAAGTAATAAGTTAGATAACTATAGCAAATTTCATTTTATTAAGTCTGAGAGAAAAAAAAATGCTGATAATACTGATCAAAATAGATCCCCTTCTTTACAATAAGGATAAAAGTCAGCTCAGTAGCAAAACTTGGCTGACTGATTTTCTCATCCAATAATTAATTTTGTTCTAAGCAACAAATTGGAAGACTGGTCATGGTTTACACAAAGACAATCTGGTAAAACAATAAAGCAGATTAAGTTGACAGAAGAAATCAAGTGAATAAACAGCAAGTAAGAGATCCTACCTGTTACCATTACGTATAGGTATAAGCAGTTTTAAATATTTTAAAAAATTCCATAAGAATATGATATCTTGCCAAAACCGGTTTGGGTCAGTGGATAGAGCATCGGCCTGTGGACTGAAGGGTCCCAGTTTCAATTCTGGTGAAGGGCATGTATCTTGGTTGCAAGCGCTTCCCCAGTAGGGGGCGTGTAGGAGGCTGCTGATCGATGTCTCTCATCGATGTTTCTACCTGTCTATCCTTCTCCCTTCCTCTCTGTAAAAAAAGTCAATAAAATATATTTAAAAAAAAGAATATGATATCTTTATACTGAGTTAAAGTCACAATTTTAATAATGTGCACTAAAACAATGTTCAAATTAATTCTAGTAAGTATAAAATAAAAAGGTTTTACCATAGTAAACTATACATATATATTATACACTGAATGGCCAGATTATTATGATCTCTGATTGCATAATAATCTGGCCACTCAATGTATATCTTATATAATAAAAGGCTAATATGCAAATTGTCCCCTGGACCAGGAGTTTGACCTGCAGGCAGTTTGGCTAATCACCCATGTCACCGCCCCCCTGACCAGTCTGGTCAGACCCCACCCATGTACATATGTGTGTGTGTGTGTGTGTGTGTGTGTGTGTGTGTGTGTGTATGTGTGTACATACTGAGTGGCCAAGTTATTATTCACTCAGAGATCATAATAATCTGGCCACTTGATATATATATACTAGAGGCTAGTGCACAGAATCGTCCTGCATCTTCTCACAATTAGGGTCTCTTGGTGGGATGTCAGACTGGTGGGTTTTGGCCTGATCCCTCCAGGCCTTCTGGTGTGGTCAGATCCCGGCAGTCTGACATCCCCACAAGGAATAAAGTGATGCCAAAATGGCAGGCAGCATGGGAGGAGCCCTAGCTGAGGCTAGATGCAGCTTCGCTGCTGCTCATCCTGGCCTTGCTGCACCTGCCGCTTCTCCATACTGCTGCTGCTGAGCAGTGCTCCCTGTGTGGGAATGCACTGACTATCAAGGGGCAACTCCTTTGTTGAGTGCCTTTCCCCTAGTGGTCAGTGAACATAATAGCAACCAGTCAATCGTCATGCTGGTCATTGGGTTGTAACAATTGCTTAGTTATATATCTCAAAAAAAATAATCCATTGACAATATTTACCCAATTATTGCACACCATGCACATTTTAATTTGCATACTTTTCTGATCTATAGGTGTAATATTTTTGAGAAATATCTTCTCTGGATAGCAAAACCACTATTTTTTCAAGACACACTTTCAGAATAAGTAAAAAACACATAGTATTTAATATGTGTAGGCAAGCCAATTTTATAGTTATGTGTGAGAAATTCATTATTATAAAACTATGCAGAATTTTAAGTTAGCAACTTAAAAATATAAAGCAATTTAAATATTTAGACCACTATTTCTGAAAAGCTTGGTCTATGAGCTACTTGGTGTTAATTGTTAAAAATATTTTTTTGGACAGACATGAAAAATATTTGTTTTTTACTGCAATATTTACAAAACATTTAACATGATAATATATTGAGAACAATGGAGGATGTAATATAAATTATTTTATAACCTTATTTATCATAGGAAATCATTGAAACTCTTCTTTACAACACACTTTTGGAAACTGGTTCAGCAAAAGTAGTCTAAGCACACAAAAATACTTTTTTTAATTGCTACTTTCCTGAGCTTCATGCAGAATGAGTATATTATGCCATTTGATGCAGGATTTTTAATTGGTTGTGATATTAAAAGTGGAGGGAGGAGGTGCTAGAATCCATTACTATGGCAATGAAAAAAATCATTTATAGTAGGAAATCATTAAACTGATTACCATAAGACAATTTATTATGTGAAAATATCATTTTTTGATCCCTGAGACTCTATTGCCTACCAAGTAATTATAAGTTATTCAAAAATTCATTAAATTTACATTTTAAGGTTAAAACCTTTTGCTATCCTGTTTGGAAGATTGCTGTCGAATTACAAATAATTACTTTACATAATTTTTCAATCTCTTCATAAATATAAGGCTTTCATTTTTGCTTTAACCCATGCTATTTATTCTAATCACATATAACATGGCATTTTTAGAATTTAGATCAGTGATTTGATATTTTTTAAAAATTCATTACAAAATGTAATATTCTTCTACCATATGATCCAATAAGTGTTATTCCTTGGTAGTCACTCAAAGTAATTGAAAACTTATGTCCACATTAAAACCTGCACATGAATGTTTAGAGCAGCTTTATTCATAATTGCCAAAACTTGGAAGCAAGATGTCCCTCACTAATGTTAATGGACAAATAAAGTGTGATACAAGAAAATATTATTCAGTGCTAAAAACAGATGTGCTATCAAGCAATGATAAGACATGGAGAAAATATAAGTGCATATTAAAGAAAGCCAAACTAAAAAGGCCACATTCTGTATGATTCTAACTATATGATGTTCTGAAATAGACAAAACTCTGAGGCCAGTAAAAAGATCAGTGGTTTCCATGTGTTTTGGTTGAATAAACAGAGCAAGGAGGATTGTTAGGGCAGTGAAACTGTTCTGTATGATGCTATGATGGTGGACACATTTGTCCAAACCCATAGAATGTACAACATCAAGACTGAACTTTGATATAAAGTGTGGATTCTAGGTGACTATGATTTGTCAATTTTGGTTCATAATTAAACTAATGCACCACTCTAGTGGAGAATGTTGATAACAGAGGATGTGATGCATATGTAGGAACGTGGAATATGTGGGAAATCTTTGCACTTTCCACTAAATTGTGCTGTGAACCTAAAACTTCTCTAAAGAGTAAAGTGTATTTTTTAAAAAGATCAGTAAAGAGGGAATCATACTCTAAGTATTCTTTTTTGGCATCCAGATTAATAGATAATTTAAGACAATAAGAAATTTGTAGAGCAGAATAGGAGGTTAGAAATAGCAATGTTTTCTTTTTTAACATATTTTCTTGTGCTATTCTCCTTCCTGCTTCAAGCCAGATTTAAATGGACAATAGATTTTTAATGTGATCTACCATAACATGGTCGGTCTATCCTGAAAATGTAAGAAAAATTGTTAAACTTTTACAATAAAAAATAATACTGTGTCAGAGGCAATGCTTAGTTTTAGAAATGAAGGAAAGCTTCAGAGATTGGTAATCTTTATAATTCTTTTGTACTATATTATTACAATAATATTCATTGAGAATAAAGTTTGCAGGCACCATATAGAAGATAAGATGTAACAAGATGGATACAATATGAGTACACAGTTTAAATTACTTATCCTAAATGGTTTAATCTAATATTAATTAAAATATGTGATAGGCAAAAGATGGTTATTAATTTAAAAATAAAAATAAATCAATTTTGTATAGAACAACCTCTGAAATCTCTACTTTCATTTCCATTGTGTTCCATTTTTTAATGAATTTTAGAAGTCAGAGAACATGGTATATTTTTGTGTTTCAAGGCTCACATCAATTATACAGAATTGATATATTATTATTATTCAAAAATATATCTCAAATACCGAACCTTACACTTGGAAAATACTTAATAAATGAATGAAAAACCTTTGCCAGGTGTTGGTTTTCTCCTGGGAGTTATTCTCTATATGCTTAAAACTTGGTTGGAAAATTGAGACACTACTGAGCAATAATAAACATAAATATTATATAGCACAGGACATTCAAAAGGATATGAATTTTACGACTTTTTAAAAAATGAATAGTCATTTGAAAAGAACCATAGAAATTTCAATAAGTTAGTACTGGAAAAACATCAGCTAAATCATTGTATCAAAACAGAAAAAAGTTGAGACTGTTTTTAGGCTTTGTGTATATCGATGTAACTGCAAAGTTTTATCACAACAATTTCAGCTTCCTAATTCCTGGAAAACTTGGTCCATGCCATCACTTTCATAAGTATTGACTGGTTAATTCAACTTCCATTATTTGTCTTATAGTAAATTAAATATTTTGTAATAAAACTATTGCTAAAAATGGATCAAGTTCTATGTTGATCAGGATGTTTTTCTTCCAAAAGCATTTGATATAATTAGAAACCAATTTGGAAAGTCATGGAGAGCACAATGGCTTTTAGAAATAAGCTTTCCTTTGCTAAATGGAAATTCTCATGAGGTTGTCTGAGGTTTCTGGGTCCTGTATTCCTGAATATACTCTGAAATGTGCTTTCTTTTAAATCTCCAGGTTATTATTATTATTATTATTATTTTTTTTCATCTGATTGTCCCATTGGGTCTACTTTTTGCTTCAGGCAGAGATCCTCTACTAGGCACTAATCTTCCTTTTAACATTCGTTCAGCTTAAGAAACTGTCTCTGTGGGGGAAATATATACTCAAGGGAAATGGTTCTTGGATTAGTAACTTGCAGATGGAGCATGAGAAAGGAAGTAGGAAAAAATAATCACGATAGAGAAGAGTTTTTTTTAAGTTCATGATTGGAATCACTATGACATTGACTGGCTGCTTCTCTTTATTGATGTATTTATCAAAAGCCATTGAGAAATAAAGAGGCTCAAGTTTTAGTTAAATATATCTTAAAATTTTAAACTGATGCTAGATAGTTTTTTGCAATTCCTCTCATATAAAGTGATTCTGTTAGTTGATGGCATGCTACCAATGTCAATAGTATTTAACCTCAGTGGATAATATTAATGTTTTCTTATCTATAGGGCTTTACAGTTTAGCTGGGGATGTGGATGGCCTGAAAACCTCCTGCAGTCCCTCCTTCAGACCAGCCCCACCCCCAGCAGGGATCCCCACCCCGATTGAGGGTGGGGCTAGCATGCAAACTCCCAGCTTTGTCAGGAAGGACTTCTGGAATGATGTCTGGAAGACGCCCTGTCTATCTGATCTAATTAGCATATTACCCTTTCCTTAGTACAGATACATTCTCATTAAATTGCTTATTTTTCCTTTAATTGGTTTATCATAGTAGTCAGAAAAGATTGAGAATTTGTTTGAAATGGAGGTAAAATCATTGTATTTGCCTAATATGTGTAAGTTATATACTCTAAATTCTAACAATTAGTTCTGAAAAATGTACTGGGAAACTATCATATCTAAATCAAAACATCTCTAAGTTACTATAGTAATCTTTTTCTAGTACTTACTCAATAGAGTAAGCATTAGGATAAAAACAATTTTTTGAGGATATAATTAAATATTCAAATGTAGGCATCATAATACAAGTAAAGTTTACTTGGGTGTCTGGAAACCTATTTATGGGAACAGAAACTCAGATGGGAATTTCATTGAATCAATTTAAAAAGTCAACTGATCCTTTTCCTTTAACTGTATTCTTATATGTTATAATATTTTCCTAAAGGAAGATTCTACTTAAATGCCTTATGAATATAATAAAATTTTTCTGAAATTGTTTTCCTCTCCTCTGGATGCAAAACTAATTACTAAAATAATATCCTATTCTTGATACTTAGGCATTTTTGAATTTTATAATGTCACAAATAACGACGTATTGATATCTTGATATTATTTTAATGCACATACACTTTTTTCCACATTTCTACTTGAATACTCAAGATAAGTTTCTAGAAATAATGTCCTGATTAAAAGTATAACCATTTTTATGAGTCTTGATACAAATTACTGAATGACTTCCAAAGAGTTTATACTATTTTATACTCATAGCAGTTTCATGGTAGATTTTCTTTTATTTTGTATTTGTAAACAATGACTTTCAGCTGACAAATATTTGCCAATTTGCATAAAATATATCTACTTTTTTATCTGCATTTACTTGATTTGTCATTTGTTGAACATTTCTAATTTTTTAAAGTGAAGTTATTATTCTCCAATCCCTCTCAAAAAGTAGATTAAGTATTTCTTTCATACACACCATTTCCCATTCTGATGTTAAGACATTTGGCATCTATTTTGATAGAGGAAAGCTTGGGAATCTCGTGGGAATTTTTCACTAGAGGTCAATCTAACTGAGCAAAATAAATAGTTTCTAAATATGGGATGGACCTACATATGTGTCCTTTATGGGTGAGTTGCAAGCTAAAATTAAAGGATGATATGAGATAAACACTGTTCTTGACTTTAGGATCCCACAGCATCTTCATTTCTTCTTTTGCTGGTGTCATGATTTATTAACTTGAGCCTGGCTTTCATGTCATTCGGGCACTTGCTACCAATGGTGTACAGTAGTTTTCTGATAGGTCCTATTTCTCTTCACATAGCCCTCCAGGTCACCTTCTTTTGCCTCTTATCATCAGATCTTAAGTATATGCTCATTTTCCTCTTCCCACCACAGATAGCTCTCCTCTATTAGGATTGAATAACTCCATATCTTGGAACTCTTAGATCCATTTTTCATGTAAAACAAAAGAAAATAATGAACAGCATTGATTTTTTCCCTCTTTCTATTTAACTGTAATAATCCTAGAAATCATCTGTGTCTAATTAACTAGGAAAAAAGGTCTCAAAGAAGGAAATGAATAAAATAAGTTCACAGAAATATTTTTTTTCTATTTTCTCACTACAATTTATTTATTATCTATGCATCTTCTTTTTAGGTATCTATCTCTCTTGGATATTTTTAAATATATATTGGAAAGAAGTAAATCAGTTTTAAAGAGTCATTATTAAATTTTTATTTAGATCGCTCAAAAAATTGTTTTTTTCATTTTTTGGCCTAATCACCTACTCTCCAAAGAAGAGAAATTTTATTCAATACGTTTAAAAGCTCCCTTTGTTTGGGATTTTCTCAGAGGCCCTTATATAATACCACTGTTATCAGTCAAGACCAGATCATAAACATAATCCCTCCAGAGATTATGACAGTATCATTCATTTATTCATCACATTTAATATACAACTGTTAAATACAAAACAAAAAACAGCCTTGTAAATGTAAAATTTTAGTGAGTACAGACTATCTTCTGAAATGATCCCAGGCTTTATTCTATAAACCTGAAAGTCTACATTTCTATAGCTATAGTAAATTTATTAGATTGTCTTTTGCATTCCCAATATGCAATTTTTTCAAGGTTCCTTTAGAAGCATTTTTAACATATCTCAGACCCAGGATTTGTTGTCATTTAAGAGGATTTAGGGTTTCTCATCTGAAATTGGGATAGAAAATAGTTGAAGTAGAAATCATAACTTCTTTGTTACTTAGGTAATTCATAAATAGATTACTATACGGTGTGCTAAATTCCTCACTATTGGGGAACCAACAGAGATACAAAACCTTGTGAAACTCTAAATATAAAAATGCAGTCCCAGTGCACAAGAAACAAATTGTGAGAAGAAAAACAACACAAAAATACATTTCTATCAAGTTTTTGAATTTGTGACTCCGGGCCATCTCCGAATAAGTAAAAAGTTAAGGCAATCAAGTAGCACAAAAATAGTCTCCATAGATAAAACTGATTGGGTCGGATTGATTGTTTTAATTATCCAAATATTTCTGAGCAAATTTGGCAGAGGTCCAATATCAAGCGATAGCTTGATGTGATTATGAGAACAAATCATCCCAAAAGATTATGTATTTTTACTTTGTCATCACATGTTTGCAAGGATATTGGCAAAACTTTTGATTTTCCTAGGAAATAGGATAAGTATTCAAGGAAAATTATAAGAAAACAAATGAAATGTGTAATATGATTATCATTTGAATGAATGGTTTCATTCTGTTCCCATTGTGCAGTGGTCAGCAAACTCATTAGTCAACAGAGTGGCAAACCTCGACTCACAAGCCACAGTTTGCTGACCACTGCCATTATGCATTATTCCATAAATTAAAAAGAAAAGAGATATGAAAGGAAGCTCATCCTGCTTTTTTCTACTTTGATAGAATATAATATGATTAAGGTCATGAACAGTAGCTTATTCCATACTGCATAATTTGCTAGTAGCATCATTTTTAATATATAAATATGTTAACTAAATTTGTGTTGTTGTGATGATTGAATATATCATCAATGCATTTTTTTTGTCAACCAACTTAGGAAAAAAGAGTGAATTTAATTTTACTAGATTAATATTTTAATTTGATCAAATATTTGTCCAAGTAATTCATTCACACAAAATATTCAAAACTATAGTCATAGATAAAAATAATTCATAGTATTGCATTTATAGTTTAATTAATTTTAGACATAGAATAACTTAATCTCAAAATAAATTTTATATTTGATTATTCTTATAACAAGTTTTCTTAATACCTAAAGAGAGTTATTCTAATCCATTTTTTCTTTCAAATTTTCATCTAATTTCATTTTCACTAGTTTCCCATCACACATTCTGTCTTTTCACAGGCATCCAAACTGAGTACCTTGCAGCTTAGCTGCACTGAACTGATCATGTTATGAGAATGGATGGTATGAATATGGCTCAGTAGTTACCTTACGGAAATCTGAAGAAGGCAAATCATGCACTAGACATAGCAGGTACGTAGAAGAAAAGTATCTAAGATATACAATGAGAGCAATTTTAAGAATGCTAATATTAATGTTAGTACTGAAGCCATGGTATACTGTAAGCCATTTATTTGGAGCAGTTATGTCATCATACTGTCTGTGGGACCCAAAGCACAAACTGACTGTGAATAATTACATGCTTACCAGGCAGCAACTGCTATCATAATTCAAAATTATGTTTGATTTAAATAATAACTTAATTTCTTAATAATGGGATTTTAAATCATATAAGTATTAATTAAGGTAATAAAATATAAATTTGGACTACTGTAATCCACATGAGAAAATATGCTCAATAATTAACAATTCAGGCATTTTATTTCAATCTTAGGATCAACATTTTCCAAACATACATTTAGCATCTAATGACATATAACTTAAAACATGCACAAATAAATATATAATAGATATATAAAATTTCATTGTATAAGTTTGTAACAGTGACTTTTTTTGTGTGTGTGTTAGAATACTTAACATATCTACATTTTTAATAATTTTTTAAATTTATCTTTATTGTTGAAAATATTACAAATGTCCCCCCTTTTTTCTCTTCATCCTGCACCCACCCCTCCCAAGTAATAACTACTCTATTGTCTGTGTCAAATACAATGCATATATGCATATAGGTTCCTCAGTTAATCTCTCCCCATCCACCCCACACCCCTACCTTTCATCGGAGACTTGTCATTCTGTTCCATGCTTCTATGTCTCTGGGTATATTTTGTTCATCAGTTTATTTTATTCATTAGATTCCACATACAAGTGAGATCATGTAATACTTATCTTTATCAGACTGGCTTATTTCACTTAGCATAATACTTTCCAGTTTCCTCCATGTTATCTAAAAGGGTAAGAGAGCCTTCTTTTTTACAGCTGCATATTATTCCATTGTGTAATTGTACCACAGCTTTTTTATCCACTACTCTACTGATAGATACTTACACTGTTTATAGATCTTAATTATTGTAAATTGTGCTTTTATGGATGTAGGGGTGCATATATTTTTTCTGACTGTTGTTTCTGGTTTCTTAAGGTTATATTTCAAGTAGTGGGACCACTGGATTTATTTACTTATTTTCTTAGTTCACAACATCATGTAATTGACAATAGACACTATGATATAAGTAGATCTCCAAAAATTATTCATCTAGCATCTAGTTTATAATTGAAAGTTTATACACACTGAATAACAATTCTCCCTTTCGCCCTGGTGATGGTCTAAGAGGTGTTTGCATATGAAAAATTATAAAATTATACACTTAACATACACAATTCTTTGTATTTCAATTATTCTATATAATAAAAGGCTAACATACAAATGTACCAAAAGGAGGATTGGCAGAGGCCAAGTCAAAGGGTTCCACTGGTGCACGATTGGGGCCGGGAGAATTGTGGGAGGTTAACCAGCCAGGGAGGGACTACAGGAGGGCTCCAGGGCATGTCCAGCACATCTCATTCAGTCCCAATAGTCAAGACCCCAGCAGCAAGCTAACCTACCAGTTAAGTGTATGTCCCCTCGTGGTTAGTACACATTATAGTGACTGATTAACTGACCAACTGTCTGCACCCTGGTGGTCAGTGTATAGCATAGTGAGCATTTGGATAGCCTTAACATATCCTTAGTATATTATGCTTTGGTTGAACAGCCAACTGGTTGACTGGACACTTAGCATATTAGGCTTTTATTATATAGTAAAGGAATATTTGAGTTAATTTTGTTTGGTTTCTTCAATTAAATGTTCAACCCCTTAAGACAAAGTCAGATTTTAACAGATTTTTCATTCTTATAATAGCAGGAGCAGTGAAATACACAAGTAGATATCAAATAGTTAATTTAAATAAAAGACAATAAATTGAACTAAAATAGGATAATATAGTAAAGGAATTTTAAAAGAGAATAAAGATGTTGATTCATAACATAATGGTTAACTGTCTAGAAAAAAAATAAAGATCATTAAACAATGTGAATGAATTTCACAAGTATACAATTAAGCAAAAAAAAGGTCCAGATACACAACAGCAGTACAAACTATATGATTCCATTTGTATGAAGTACACAAATATGCAAAAGTTACTCTGTAGTTAAAATTCATAATATGACACCTCTTGGGAACTTGTGACTAAAAGAAAGTACCAGGGGTTTCTGGTATCTAGAATACCCTGCTTCTTTATTTGATGCTGATTAAACAAAGGTGTTCTAATTTTCAAATACATTGAGCAGTAGACTTTGATTTGTGTGCTTTTCTATATGTATGTTATGCTTTGATAAAAAGTTCTGCATCAAGGTATAGCTGAGTTCAAAGCTTGGGTGGGAAATCATGAAAGCAATGAAAAAAAATACTATAACATGTTTGTGAGAAAGTGAAATAAGACAGTCAGAGAAAGATAAATATCATACGATCTCACTCATTTATGGAATACAATGAACAACATAAACTGTTGAACAAAAACAGATGCAGAGACAGAGGAGCATCAATCAGACCCTCAAAACTCAGAGAGAAGATAAGGAAGGGTGGGAGTAAGGGATAGAGATCAATCAACAGAGTTGTGGGTATGCATATAAACCTAACCAATGGATACAGACACCAGAGTGGTGAGTACATGAGTCGGGGAATACTAACGGGGCATAAGTACACATATGTAACCCCTTAATCAAGAAATAAATAAAAAAAAGAATCTTGATGAAAACCTTAATTCAAGATCTAACGGCCATTGAGATGGTGAAAGATATAGAACTAAACAATCCTCTTTATTGTTTTTTATTTTTGGTGTAAGAAGAGTTTTAGAATTGCATAGACTGGGGATTCTTCAGGACTTATAAGAGGCACCCTTCACCATATTTTGTAATTAGTACAATGAATTCTCTTTGAAACATTAAAAAATACCAGAATTCAGGTGCTCAAGATACACAGGCCATCTTTCTTATTATGATTTGAAATTACCTTAAAAGTTGTTTAAAATCATAGGTAGAAATAAAATATACAACAAATAAAGAATTTATCACAAAATGTTGGACTTTGTGGCTACATGTAGATGAAGGATATGAGTCACCAGCAATATTTGTCACATTCAGTCCTTTAGATCAAACAACATACCACATGGGAGCTGAACACAGTATTTAAGCTTGTTTGTAATATACTAGAAATTCAATTTTATTTTCTCCATCTGTTGTTATTTTTTACATTTGATTCACAGTTTAAGATTAAACTAAATGCCACTGCATTTGTGTTTTAAATAACAATTTAAGAATGTGTGCAAAAATTCCTAATTTTGGCAAAGAAAAGAATAAGTTCTATTATCATGATTTTAACTTTTTCTCCATTCAAACAACAACATCAAAAAACATTAGGTGAATTTTATATGTTTCACTCCTAACTCACAACTCATCCCTGACTGCTTATGCTTGAAATGAAATGGTATTTTTGAAGAATTGAATATTTCCCTAGCTAACTCCCCAGTGCAGAGTTATTCTACTTCTATTTTCCGGAAATGAGGAGCTACTATTCTGGAGGTCATTAAAATAAAAGTTGATAATTTCTGAGCATGGTGTTAGTAATAAGATTGACTTTGTTTTATGGATATGTTTTTTATATAATTGCCTAGTTATTTCAGAAGAAATTTCCCCAAACTAAGTACGAATATTGGCCATTGATAGCCAGCCTAACGTGGCATTTACAAAAGAGGTATACAATCATGCTTAGTAACATCACACCTAACAAATCTGTAAGTAAGGGAGATAGTGACTGTTAATTCATAAATTATCCAGATTGAAGATTGTCTTTGTTAGATTTTATTCATGTTGAAAAACTACTAGAAGAGATAAATGAATTCAGAAAACTAGCAGGATGCAAAATTAATATTCAGAAATTGGAATTTTTATATACAAATAATGAACTATCAGAAGGAAAAACTAAAAAAAAAAACCATCCATTTACTATTGCAACAACAACAACAATAAAGTTACCCAGGAATAAATGTAACAAAGGAGGTAAAAAACCTGTATTCATACAATTATAGCATACTGAAAAAGAAGCTGAGGAAGATACCAATAAGTGGAAGTGCATACTGTGCTCATGGATAGAAGATTTGACATAATTTAAATGTCCATATTACCCAAAGCAATTTATATATTCAATGAAATCCCTATTAAAATGCCAATGTCATATCTCACCTATGCTGGAAAATATTTCAAAAATTCATATGGAAGCAAAAACAAAAACAAAACAAAACAAAACAAAAAACAACAACAAATAACCTCAGCAATCTTTAGAATGAAGAACAAACTTGAAAGTAATACACTACCTGTTATCAAACTATTACTATGAGGCCATAATAAACAAAACAGAGTGGTACTGGCATAAGAACAGGCACACAGATCAATGGAAAGGAGTAGGGAGCCCATAAACTCATGCCTTTGAGCTCAATTAATATTTGAATTAAGAAGCAAGACCATATGATGGAATAAAGACAGTCTTCAAAAAATGGTATCTGGAAAATTGGTCAGATACATGCAAAAAAAAAACAACAAAAACAAAAATGATAAACTAGACCACTAAACTACACCATACATAAGAATAAATTTAAAATGGAGTAAAGACTTAAATGTAGGTTGCAAAAACCATAAAGATTCCAGAAGAAAACATAGGCAATAAAATCTCAGACAACTTTTGTAGCAATATATTTGCTTATATATCTCTCTGGCAAGGGAAACAAGCAAACAGACAAACAAACAAACAAATAAATAAATGGGAAATCGAACTAAACACCTTTGCACAACAAAAGAAACCAGTGACAAAATTAAAGACAACACACTAAATGGGAAAATATGGTATATTAACCAATGATACATTTGAACAGGGATTGATATCCACAATTTATGAAAAATTTATATAACTCATCATCAAAAAAGCAAACAATCCAATTAAAACATGGGGAAAGGACCTGCATAGACACTTCTCCAAAGAATATATATATGAAGCCAAGAGAGATATGAAAGAATACTCAATGTCACAAATTATTGAGTTATTGCCCCACAGTTGTCTAAATCACTATCATCTATATACATAAACCTAAGTGTCCGGTGAACTGAATGACCAGTCGACTGGGTGTTATTATGCACATTGACCACTAGGGATAAATGCTCAATGCATAAGAATGGGCTCCATCTTGTCTGGATCAGCCCTGCAGGGATTGGGCTCCCTTCTGTCTGCATCAGGCCTGTGGGGATCAGGAAGAAACTGGCTATCTAACATCCCCTGAGGGGTCCCAGATTGTGAGAGGGCACAGGCCAGGCCAAGGGACCCTACCAGTGCATGAATCTGTGCACTGGCTTTTAGTCAATATATAAACAAACAAGTGCTGGCAAAGATGTGGAGAAAATAAAATCTTCATGCACTGTTGTTGGAAATGTAGACTGTTACAGCCATTGTGGAAAACAGTATATAGAGTTTCCTCAAAAAGTTAAAACTAGAACTACCTATTGATCCAGCATTTCCAATTCTGTGAATATGTCTGAAAAACATATTTACAAAAAGAAAAGAAGGAAATATTATCTACCAAATTAAAGACTTGGAGAATATAATATGCAAGTGAAATAAACCAGTCAGACAAAAACAAATATTGTATGATTTCACTTATATATGGAATCTAATGAACAAAATAATTTAGCAAATAAAATGGAAATAGAACATAGATACATAGAGCAGATAGATGGTTTTCAGAAGTGAGGGAGTTTGGGGGCTGAGTGAAAAAAATGTGAAAGGATTAAGCAAAAATATATACATATACAGAAAACACATATACACAGACAATGGTGTGGTGTTAGCCAGAAGGAAGAGAGGGTTGGGGGATAAATGAAAGTGGACAAATAGAGACACAAAGAGATTTCATTTTGAGCAATAGGTGCACAATCTATATATAAAAGAGCCTATGTGACAGAACGACCAAATAACTGAACAACTGAACAACCAGTCAACCAGTTGGCTGGTTGCTATGATGCACACAAGAGCTGCCCCCTTGTGGTTAGTGTGCTCCCACATCTGGAGCATCATTAAGCTGACCAATGGGTGCCAGACACAGGGTTCACTGCTGGCTGCTGCATCCCAGAGACCACAGTGGAGCAGCAGCAAGTCTACTGAGCGGCAGCAGGCAGGGCTGGTATGAGCAAGAGAGGCAGACAGGAGTGGGCTGCAGTGTTGGAGTGCAGTTTTAGCCCAATCCCTGCAGGCTTTGCCAACAGACTCCACTGGTGCATGAAACTGTGCACCAGGTCTCTAGTATGTTTATAAAGATATTGCTTATCAAGTTGTAAACTTGAAATCTGTATTAACCAATGTCACCCCAATAAATTTAATTTTAAAAAATACTCACTTCTGGGAACACAATGAATGACTGCTTATCAGAACTTTCCAAAAATTGATAGATAGGACCAACTAATGATTATAGTTCTTGAACCTAAAATTTGGAGACCTTCTTGGAATACATCATTATTTATTTTGGTATGAAAATTGACAGAAAAGATAATCATTCCAGTTATGAGGTAATATAAGGGGTATAAGATTTTAAAAATACATTTAGAAAATTTTCAACTTATCTTCAATCTAGTCCAGTGGTCGGCAAAGTGTGGCTCGCGAGCCACGGTTTGCGGCTCTGTTGACTAATGAGTTTGCCAAAAACTGACCTAATCCATTATAAAACTCTAGGGAATAATAAAATTCTATTTAAAGAACAAGAAAGTGCATATTTTAGGTTTTGCAGGCCTTTCAGTTTCTGTCACAACTATTCACCTCTAGTGTAGTGATACAAAAGCATCCATGAACAATTTGTGAAAAAACGAACTTGACTGTGTTCCAAAAAAAAAACTTTATTAAAACAGGTGGTGGGAGGAATCTGGCCCATGTCACCAATACTAGAAAAATAAAACAAATAGTATCAAAGGTATTGAAGTATTTTCAATTCCTTGGCTTAGCTATCCATTTTTGGTAACTTTCCTTCCTTGTTTTTATCCAACCTTTTATTTATTTATCTATCTATCTATTTATTTATTTATTTATTTATTTATTTATTTATTTTTAATGTTTCATATGCAGAGCTGGTTCTTAAAGGGCATATTACCTGTCACACAAGACACTAAACTGACAAGCATCTCATACTTGGTTTAATGTCTGCTGCAGTCATCTTGAAATTTTAATATTTTGATCAAGGAATCCAACAATTTCATTTTGTATTGGGCCCCACAAATTATGGAGGTGATCATCTCATGTATCACTTGTGTTTATTTTGCTCCCTTTTTTACATGATTTCAACCACTAAAGTTCTTATGAAACTCTTCCATGCAAAATCAAACATGATATTATATGGAACTTCACCTTCCTTAACTGCCATGGATCATGAAATGCCTTTGACCTACTCTAACCTTTTGACCTTTGTACAGCATCAGTACATTTTTCCCCAAGTAAATGTTCTTTTTTTAATTAATAAATATTTTTGAGTAAGTTACATGATTCAAGGTGGGTGGGTAAAATTGAAGTCATTTAGGTATTTTTATATCAGAGAAGATCTAATACATAAAATTTGCCACACAGCTTTTAGAAGGCTAGAACAGCAAAAATATATTAGAAAGTGCAAGAACCAGCTACCACCTAAAGAGCTTGAGGAACAAAAGGCGAGATAGTAGGAGACATTAGGCCTTGGGATTCATGTTGTACTGCTAGTGCAGATATCTGATGTGGAAGAGCCACACAGTGGGTGCTTCCTCCAGCCTGGGCTGATGCTGATCCCTATGACAGGAACAAGACAGATGATAATGGAATACTGAGAAAAGTGGCAGTTAGAACTATGCCCATCTTCTGTTACTGGGAGGAAGAGACAGGAACTAGAGGAAGGAAAGGAATCCCTTCCCTCCTTGTTTGCCTTCTAAAATCCCTCCAGGCTGTTATCACTGATAAAGGTTTAATCTCCAACATCTACAGCCAACTTATACAACTTAATAAAAGGAAGATAAATGATCCAATGAAAAAAATAGGCAACGGACTTAAATAGAACCTTTTCGAAAGACGACAGAAGGAAGGCCAAGAGACACATGAAAAAATGTTCAAAGTCACTAATTATCAGAGAGATGCAAATCAAAATGACAATGTGATACCATCTTACACCTGTCAGAATGGCAATCATCAACAAATCAAAAAACGACAAGTGTTGGCGAGGATGTGGAGAAAAGGGAACCCTTGTGCACTGTTGGTGGGAATGCAGACTCGTACAGCCACTGTGGAGAACAGTATGGAGTTTCCTCAAAAATCTAAAAATGGATCTCCCATTTGACCCTGTAATCCCACTCTTAGGAATTTATCCTAAGAAATCACAAACACCAATCAGAAAGGATTTATGCACCCCTATGTTCATAGCAGCACAATTTACAATAGCTACAATTTGGAAACAGCCTAGGTGCCCGTCAGCAGATGAGTGGATCAGAAAACTGTGGTACATCTACACAATGGAATTCTATGCTTCATTAAAAAGAAGGAATTCTTACCATTTGCAGCAACCTGGATGGAACTAGAGAGCCTTATACTTAGTGAAATAAGCCAGTCAATGCAGGAGAAGCATCACATGATCTCACTCATTTGTGGATAATAAAGAACATTATAAACTGATGAACAAAAGGATAGATACAGAGGCAGTAAAGCATCAAACAGACTGTGAAATTACAGCAGGAAGATTAAGGTTAGGTGGGGTACATAAGAGATCAATCAAAGGATTTGTATGCATGCATATAAGCATAACCAATGAACATAGACATTGGGGGGTTGGGGTATGCCTGGGCAGGATGGGGGGGAATGGGGAGATAAGTATAAAAAATAATAAAAAAATGAAAAAAAAATCCCTCCAGGCTTTCAAAGAGACTGGGAAGTGCAGTTTGTAGACTATCAGTGCCAGTGTCTCTAGCAGAATACAAGAAGTTAAACTAAGGGTTGAAAAGTGAGAAGTAAAGTAAATAAAAAAGAATAAACATAATGCATTTGGGGTTTTGGAGAGAAGATGGCAGCTGGGAGGATGATAGTGAGGGAGAGTGTGAGTGAGTGAGGGAGCAAAAGGTGAGTGTTTGGACATGTGGTTTATGTGTGTGGCTAAGGGAGGGACAGCTAGACCTTGAAGGACCTTCTGGTGCTGGCAGACTAGACTCACATAGCTCAGGAGCGTTTGTTACTGCTTTAATTACTCCCGGAGGGCCTGCTCTGCCATAGAGGCCATGCCATCATGAAGTAGAGAGCTTGCAATTGCTGCCCATGACCAGTGCGAAGGGAGCCAGCAGCTGCTGTCCAGGATCTCAGCAGCCATTGCCTAAGACCATGTATACACATGGGGGAGCCAACGGATGCCACCTGCAACTGAGAAGGGAACCAGCAGCCACTGCTCAAGACACTGTGCATGCGTGGGATTCTAGCAGCCACCCCATACCTTTAACAGACCAGCCTTTGACCTCAAGAGGACCAGGTGCTCTCTGTGATCACTTGACCTACCACCAGGCCCTCCTCTGCAGCCTCAGGCCATGGGAAATTTGACTCCTAGATCCTTCAGTGAAAACAAAAATGGGGAAACAGAAGAATGATCCTTAAAGTAAAGAAAAGGAGGAATCACCAGAAAAGGAAATGAAACTGAGGCATTCAATGTCAGAAAAAGAATTCAGAATAAGGGTCATACCATTCATAAATTGGATGGAAGAGAAAGAACATCAAACTATGTAACAACCAAGAATAAATAAAGAGTCATATAGCTACAATACAAAAATAAAAAACACAAAAAACAAACAAACAAAAACACACTATAGAAGCTTTCAATAGTAGATCAGGAGAAGCAGGGGACCAAATTAGTGAATTAGAAGAAAGAAAAACACACACAATCTGAACTGCAATTGGAGAAAAAAATCAAAAGACAGGAGGAGAGCATGAGGGATCTTTGAGACAAGGAGAAACAAAGCAATACACATATAACAGGGGTGCCAGAATGATAAGAAGAAGAGCCACCACTAGAAAACCTATTTGAAGAAATGACGTCAGAAAACTTCCGTGATTTAGGGAAGAAAAAAGTTAAACACGTACAGAGAGCACCAAACAAGATAAACCCCAAAAGATCCACATCAAGACACTTCATAATTACAATGGCAAACGTTAATGACAAAGAGAGAATCTTAAAGGGTGCCAGAGAGATAAAGTTACCTATAAGGGTCTCACATTAGACTATTGACATTTCTCAACAGAAACACATTAGGCCAGACAGGAATGAAGGAAGTATACAAAGTGATGCAAAGGGACTGAATTCAAGAATACTCTATCCAGCAATCATTCAAAATTGAAGGGGATATCATGAGCTTCACAAATAAAGAAAAGCTAAAGGAGTTTATCACTACCAAGCCAGCAATGCAAAAAATGCTAAAAGGACTCTTGTAAAAATAAAAAAAAAATAAAAAAGAGAGAAGAATGAACACAGGCAAAAAATAAAATGGCTACAAACAAGTACCTATCAATAATAACTTTAAATGTAAATGGACTAAATGCTCTAATCAAAAGACATCAAGTGGATAAATGAATAAGATAACATGCCCAATACATTTGCTGTCTACAAGAGATACACCTCAGAACAAATGATTTACACAGACTGAAAATAAAGGAGTGGAAAAATATCTTTCAGGCAAATGGAAATGAAAAAATAAAAATAAAAGCTGGAGTAGCAATACTTATATATGACAAAATAGACCTCAAAATGAAGGCTATAACAAGAGATGAGGAAGGCTACTTCATAATACTAAAGGGAAGGGATCAATACAACAAGAGGATATAACTCTGGTAATCACATATGCACTCAATGCAGGAGCACCCAAATACATTAAAAAAAAAGCAAAAACAACAACAAAAAAAACTTCTGGAAAATATCAAGGGAGAGATTGATGGCAATATGATCATAGTAGGGGACTTTAAAATCCCACTGATATAACTGGATAAATCATCTAGACAAAAAATCAGCAAAGAAACAGCAATCCTAATTGACTCATTAGATCAGATGGACTTAATTGACATCTTTAGAACATTTCATCCCTAAACAACAGAATATACATTCTTTTCAAGTGCACATGGGACATTTTCAAAGATAGATCAACATATTGGGGCACTGGCAAAGTCTATCCAAATTCAAGAAGACCGAAATCGTATCAAGCATCTTCTCAGACCATATAGCAAAATATTAAAAATCAACTACAATAAAAACAATAAAGCCAAAACCGGATTAGCTCAGTGGATAGAGTGTCAGCCTGTGGACTTGAAGGTCCTAGGTATGATTCCGGTCAAGGGCATGCACCTTGGTTTCGGGCACATCCCCAGTAGGGGGTGTGCATGCAGGAGGTAGCTGATCGATGTTTCTCTCTCATTGATATTTCAAGCTCTCTATCCCTCTCCCTTCCTCACTGTAAAAAATCAATAAAAAATTCAAACACTTGTAGGCTGAATAACATGCTATTAAACAATGATTGGGTTACCAAAGAGATCAAAGAAAAAATTAAAAACACCCTGGAAAAAATTGACAATGATAACACAATAATCCAAAATCTACAGCACATAGTTCATAGCATTACAGGCCTACCTAAGAAAACAAGAAAAATTTGTAATGAATTATCTAACTCTACACCTTAAATACTTAGAAAGAGGACAATAAGAAAAGTCCAGAGTGAGCAGAAAGAAGGAGATAATAAAGATCACATCAGAAATAAATGACATAAAGACCAAAGAAACAATACAAAAAAAAATATTAAACTGAGAACTGGTTCTTTGGAAGGATAAACAAAATTGATGAAGATCTAGCTCACTAAGAAGCAAAGAGAGAAAACTCCCCCCGCAAAAAAAGTCAGAAATGAAAGAGGTAAAATAACAACAGACTCTATAGAAATACAAAGCATTGTAAAAAAAAAAAATACTATACACAGCTCTATTCCAACAAACTTAACAACCTAGACTCTAGATCCTAGAGGAAATGGACATATTTCTAGAAAAATACAACCTTCCAAAATTCAATAAAGAAGAATAAAAAATCTCAACAGTCTGATGACTAAGAAGGAAATTGAGGTAATCACCATAAAATTTCTAGCAAGCAAAAGCCCAGGGCCAGCCCTATCTTGTTTGGATCAGTGGGTAGAGCATTGGCCTGAGGGCCAAATGGTCCAGGTTCAATTCCAGTCAAGGGCACATGAGCTGGTTTGGGTTCAATCCCCAGTAAGGGAGATTTTGAAGAGCCAATCAATGATTCTCTCATCATTAGAGTTTCTATCTCTTTTCCTTCCTCTTTGAAATAAAAAAATAAAAGTAAAATGCCAGTGTCAGACTGCTTCACAGGGGAAGTTTTACAAACATTCAAAGAACTAAAACCTTCCTTCTTAGATTATTTCAAAATATTTATGATAAAGGCACACTTCCTAGTCTTTCTATGAAGCCAGCATCACCCTAATCACAAACCAGACAAAGACACTACAAAAAAAGAAGAGACTTACAGGCCAATATCTCTGATAAACATAAATGCTAAAGTCCTTAACAAAATCCCAGCAAATAGGATCCAGCATTATATTAGAAAGATCATACACCTTGACCAAATGAGATTTATTTTGGGGATGTAAGGATGATACAATATCTGCAAATAAAAAAAAATATGATACATCACATAAAAAAATAAAAGACAAAAATCACATAATCATATCAATTGATGCAGAAAAGGCATTTTTCAAAATCCAACACCATTTCTTGATAAAAATTTCAGCAAAGTGGGAATAGAGGGATCATACTTCAAAATAATAAAAGCCTTACATGACAAACCTACAGCAAACCTACTCAATGGGCAAAAACTAAAAACATTTCCCTTCAGAATAGAATCAAAACAAGGATGCCCACTTTCACTACTCTTATTTGACATAGTAGTAGAAGTGCCAGCCACAGTGATCAGACAAGAAGAAGAAATAAAAGGCATTCAAATTGGAAAAGGATAAATAAAATGGTCATTATTTGCAGATGACCTGATATTGTACTTAAAAAATCCTAAAGATTCTATCATAAAACTACTAGACTTAATAACTGAATTTGGCAATGTAGCAGGATACAAAATTAACACCCAGAAATCTATAGCTTTTTTATGGACCAATAATGAACTCACAGAAAGAAAAACTAAAAAAAAAATCCTATTTACCATTGCAACACAAAAGTCAAGGTACCTAGGAATAAATTTAATCAAGTAGGTAAAGAACCTGTATTCAGAAAATTACAGGATGCTGAAAAGAGAAATGGAGGAAGACATAAACAAATGCAAGAATATTCTGTGTTCATGAATAAGTATAATCAAAATCATTGATATGTCCATCCTACCAAAAGCAATCTATAGATTCAATGCACTCTCCATTAAAATACCAATGCCATACTTCAATGATAAACCCCAAAAGATCCACAGAACAACCTCTCCAAAAATTTGTCTTGAGCAAAAACCACTCAGAATAGCTGCAGCGATCTTGAGAAAGAAGACTAACGTTAGAAGGATCACAATACCAGATATCAAGCTATATTACAAACCATTGTTCTCAAAACTGCCTGGTATTGGTACAAGAACAGACATATTGACCAATGAAACAGAACAGAGAACCCAGAAATTGATCCAAGCCATGGTGCTCAATTAATATTTGGCAAAGGAGGCAAGATAATTCAATGGAGCCAAGATAGTCTCTTCAATAAATGATGTTGGGAACAGTGGATGGATATTTTAAAAAAATGAAAATAGAACAGCAAATTACACCATACACAAATATAAACTCAGAATGGATAAAGTACTTAAATGTAAGACAGAAAACCATAAAAATTTTAGAAGAAGCCATTGGCAACAAAATAGCAGACATTTGTTGTAGCAATATCTTTATCGATAACGTTCCTAAGTCAATGGAAATTAAGGAGAAAATAAACAAATGGGACTACATAAAAAAAAGAAAGTTTCTGCATAGCAAAAGAAACCATCAACAAAACAAGAAAACCCATTGCATGGGAGAACATTTATCAATGTTATCTCTGATAAGCGTTTAATTTCCACAATTTTTGGGAATACCTACAAGTTAATAAAAGGAAGATAGACAATTTAAGCAAACAATGAGCAAAGGGCTTAAATAGACATCTTTCAAAAGAGGACATACAGAAGGCCAAGAGACATATGAAAACATGCTCAAAGTCACTAATCATCAAAAAGATGAAAATCAAAACAACAATGAGATACATCTCACACCTGTCAGAATGGCTATTATTAACAAATCAACAAATAACAATTGTTGGAGAATGTGCAGAGAAAAAGGAACACTCTTTCATTGCTGGTGGGAATGCAGATTGGTACAACCACTGTGGAAAACAGTATGGAGTTTCCTCAAAAAATTAAAAATGGAACTTCCATTTGATCCAGTAATCCCACTTCTAGGAATATATCCCAAGAAATCAGAAACCAATCAGAAAGGACATATGTACCTCTATGCTCATAGCAGCCCAATTTACAATAGCTAAGATTTGTAAACAGCCTGAGTGGCCATCAGCAGATGAGTGGATTAGAAAACAGTAGTACATCTACACAATGGAATACTATATTGCTATAGAAAAGAATGAATTCTTTTCATTTGCAAAAGCATGATGGAACTGAACAGCATTATGCTAAATGAAATAAGCCAGTCAGAGAAAGATAAATATTACATGATCTCACTCATTTGTGGAATATAATGAACAACATAAACTGATGAACAAAAAAAGAACCAGATTCATAGAAACATCCACAGACTGTCCAACCTATGAGGGAAGGTGGGGGGTCAGAGGATAAAAAGTTTGTGTGGGTATGTGTGAGTATGTGTGTGTGTCAGGGTTAGGGCATGTGCTGGGGGTTGAGGGCAGCCAGGAAGAGCTCAATCGGGAAAAAGAAGACTTATGTAATACTTCCTATAGAAAAAAAAAAAAAAACAAGTTAATATGCAAATCCACCCAACAGAGAAATAACCAGTGGCTATGACATCAGTATGGTAGCCAATGGCCAATCCGGCCCTGCCCCCAATTGCTCCCTTGTAGCCCGGGCTCAGACTTTGATCATCTGCCATCCCTGCTCCCCTTCCACATCTACTTGGTCTCCAAGGGCCATGGCCTCCATCAGGTGAGCTACACCCACATATTCAGCACCCTGGACCAGATGGTCTGCAAGATCAACATGGCCAAGTTGACTCATGGCAAGTTCTTCACTCACATTGTGACTGACCTGGTGGCCTGGGGCCTGGACATCCTGCTGCTGGACAATGTCATCAACTTCAGCTTCCCAGCCAAGCCCTTCCTGCACCATGTGGATCATGTGGCCTGAGTTGGCTGAAGTAGCATAGCCTACTCCTTGGTGGCCCCAGATGAGGTCTCCTGCCTGCTGGGCCTGCACCTGTTCCTGGGCCATGCCCTCACCCTGCCTGCCCGAATGAGGAGCCCTCAGGTGTGGTCAGTCTAGACTGAATGCTGGGCCAGGTGCAAGTGAGCATGGTAGGCCAGGAGGACTGTGGCCTGGGGAACACTCTGGAGGTATTGCAGGTGCTGCAGAGCCTGAGCTGCCTGGCTGACAACGCCCAGAAGCAGTAAGTGTGCTTGCCCGAGTTCATCAAAGGGGCCAAGGAGCTAGACCTCTCGGGTCTGGGCCTGCACCCTCTCTTCAGCTTGAGCTTCGAGGAGGAGGAGGTGCATCATCTGAAGTTGATGGACAGCATCAATCAATACTGCTCAAGGGCGACCATCTTTGAGATCAACACCTCCAGCTGGGACCTGAACAGCCAAGTTTTGAAGGCCAAGTGGCAGAAGGACTGCAAGGCCATTGCCAGCTTCCAGCAGGGCTGGCAGGAGCGGCAGGAGGGCCTGGCTGGCCCAGCCCCGAGCTGCTCAACACGACACATGGAGCAGTCTGAGAAGGAGAATAAGGAGGAGGAGGAAGAAAAAGAGGAAGAGGAGTAAGAGTAGGAAGAGGAGGAGGCAGGATAGAGCATGCAGGACATCTTCACAGTGGTAGTGGGCCGGAAACTACAGCAGCCAGGACCTGAGTGGGGAGCCAAGAGGCTAAAGGAGGAGTAATCCCTCCAAGAGGTTGCTGGACCAGGATTTCTATGTCCCTGCTGGGCCCCAGGACCTCGGCAGTGAACAGCACCCTTGAGCAGCAGGTGGCAGGCCTTGTCCTGGATCTGATAGGGGACAAGGCCCAGAAACTGACCAGGGGCTGGCAGCAGCTCAAGTGGGACCAGAAGAAGGAGCAGTTTCTGGGACAGTCAGGACAAGAGGACAAGAAGAGCAAAACAGAAAGTGGTCGCTACATTAGCCGCTCCTACAACTGGGACCTCTACCAGAAGATAAAGCAGAAACAGAATTGTCATATGCTCAACACCTGAGCCCAAGTGGGAAGCCAGCAATAGACCCTGTCGGACACGTTGATTCCACCACATCTAGTCAGGGCATGTGCAGGAGGCTACCAATTGATGTGTCTTTCTCACATCCGTTTCTCTCTCTGTCTCTCACCTTCCCTTCTACTCTAAAAAAATCAATGAAAAATTTCCTCAGAAGAAGATAAACAAAACAAAAAATATGCATACATACACATACATACAAAAAGACATGAATATTGGAGTGCTGGGAGGTGGGACCCCATGGGTGTATGCCTTTTGTGCAGTGGGCCTCTAGTTAAACAATAAAGAACTTAAATTTAAAAATAAATAAATAAAGGAGGAATGAGATGAAAAGAAAAAAAAATAACCTGATTGCTTAAGAGGAAAGACAAGAAAATAGGAATCATGACATACTTAATAACATCTGGAGAGAAAATGTACTTTTGAATTTTTGTGTTTTCTTATGACTGTATTCCATGATTAAGGATGGTGGAGTTTAACTGAAAGCACAAGTCAGGTGAACCCTTTGTATAGGGAGCAAAGGTAATGTAGCAAATAAATCCAGGGAGATTTGAGAATATTCATACCAAGGGTTATTAACCAGTTTACATCACTATCTTTTTTTTTAAATAATTTGATTTATAACTATAGACTCCCTTCCCAGAAAACACACACACACTCATATACTCATACACATATTTGCATTTTTCTTTATTGATTAAGGTATTACATATGTGTCCTTATCCCCCCTCATTGCCTCCCCACCCTTCTATCATGCCCTCACCCCCCTGGTGTCTGTGTCTATTGGTTAGGCTTATATGCATGCATATAAGTCCTTTAGTTAATCTCTCCTCCTTACCCCCACCCACCCCTACTTTTCCTCTAAGGCTTGATGGTCTGATCTATGCTTCTCTGTCTCTAGATCTTTTTTTGTTCATCAGTTTGTGTTGTTCATTATATTCATTTGTTTTATTGGACCAGTTAATCCTCTGAAGTCCATTAATAGTCCTATTTTCAGAACCCCTAGATAGGGAAAAAAATAAATGGCTTAATTTTAAAGATTCTTCAGCAGAGCTTCAAATAGTTTGGATAGGCATCAAGTAGCTTCTCATTCAAGTTTGTGCTCTCTGATAAGCAATTAGACTCTGTTGCAAGTTATATGACATTAACTCCTTTTCAGGTTCTGCTTTAGCTAGAAAAAAATAATCCAGAGAGAAACCTTCAGTAGCTTTTTTTTTTAGAATACTTTACAGAATCAAAGTGATGTTGAAAGTAGATAATTAGAAAATCAGTATAATATATCTACCTGGAAAGAAAGCCTGCATGTGGGCACTGACAATCAGTGTTTTACAGGTATAAGAAAATATGGTGACATTTATAAGAAGCTATTATATTGTGTTAAATAAATGATGAATATGGACTATGAGCAGGGCAGAGTATTCCTGCTACCACTCAAGTCCCTAATCAAAACAAATAATTCTTTTTATGGCAGAAAAAAATCAATAATTAGAGAAGAAAGCTTCCTTTGAAGACTTTATGGCAGTGGCTTTGGAAGTAATATTTATACATGTAGACAGCCCTAGGAGTATAAGTACCAGAGTTCACACACAGGCATTTCAAAGGATATTATAGATTCAGGTGTATGAAAGCTGAATCTTTGGTTTGAATCCTGTTCTACTAAAGGTCAATAAAAATTGGTGTAGCTGATAACCTTACAAGTTTTAGGAGTAGCTATTTTCTATATTCAGCTGTTTTAAAAGAAAGAAGAGATGTTTTGTAAATTTTTTCTTACAGAAACCAGAAATAATTTTCTACTGTTAGTAGCTCTATGGTACATTAGATCAGTGGCTTTCCATCTTGGAGACACAAGAAAATCATCAGTATGACTTTTACAAAAAGATGTGAGGCTCATCCCCAGAAATTCTTATTTAGTTGATCTAGGATGTGGCATGTACTTTTTAACTACTTTCCAGTTGTTTTTTTGTTTGTTTTTTTAACTGCTTTCTAGTTGGTTTTCATTGTGAGGAAAAGTTTGAAAAATCACTGCAACTAGTTCATTCTCAAAGGGCTCCATGTAAGAAACAAGATCTCATAAGTCTTCCATGTTGCTTGATTCCAAAGTCAATTATACTGTTAGGTGATTTGCTCTTAGAATGGTTACATTATTTTTATTTTATAGTCCAGTGTTCGGCAAGCCGCGGCTCATGAGCCACATGCAGCTCAGGAGCCTTGGTTTGCCGCTCTGTTGACTAATGAGTTTGCCGACCACTGCTATAGTCTATTACACCTACAGTATTAGGAATCCTTTACCTTTTTGGCTTCCTATTACTCTTCTCTTACTAGAGGCACAGTTCATGAATTTATGCATGGGTGGGGTCCCTCAGCCTGGCCAGCAATGAGGAGAGAGGGGGAACCACAGAAGGCTAACTGTGGGACTGCACTGACCACCAGGGGGAAGTTCCTGCATTGAATACCTGCCCCCTGGTGGTCAGTGTGTGCCATAGCTACCAGCCAGTCTGCTGGTCATAACAGTTGCTTAGGCTTTAATATATATATATATATATATATATATATATATATATATA